>OY998183.1:4196285-4231456 GCA_963921935.1 Galeruca laticollis
ATGGAAGTTGTGATCACATTTATTTTAAGGTTATGACACATCGTGCTCCAATTGACTTCTTATCTGTTATAATATATATATATATATATATATATATATATATATATATATATATATATAACTTAGATTTAAATGAGTTTCTCAGTGGTGCTGAATTGTGTTTATCCTCAACATATTTTCAATTTGAGAACAATTTTTATTCTCAAATATTTGGAATAGCAATGGGCTCTCCCATGGCCGCAACGGTTGCCAACCTTGTTATGGAATGCGTTGAGGAAGAGGTTATTCAATCACTTAGTTTTCAACCAGTATTTTTTAAAAGATATGTAGATGACATAATAACTTGTGTACCGAAGGACAAAGTTAATGAAATATTAGATAAATTTAATACCTATAATTCGAGATTAAAATTTACCGCTGAAATGGAAACAGAAAATACAATAAATTTTTTAGATGAGTCTGTCTCATATGACAATAAAGGTAGCATTTTTACAAATTGGTATTCAAAACCACTTGCTTCACACAGGTACACAAGTTATTACTCTAATGCTCCACTAAGCTATAAAAAAAATGTTATTAAAAATTTAACTGACAGAGCAGTTAAGTTGTCGCATCCTAAATTTAGAAAAGAAAATTTAAACAAAATTCGCAAAATATTGTTAGAAAATAATTATCCGTTAACTTTTATTAATAAACACATTAAGAAGAGAGTTCATGCTATTTTCAATTCTAGTCAACAAATAAATCAACAAGAGATATACATGTCATTACCATATGTTCATGGACTATCAGAAAAAATTACTAAATGTGTAAAAAAACAAAAATTATCAGTGTCTCATAAACTAAAAAACACAAACCAGCAATTCTTTTCAAAAATGAAACCAAAAATTCCAATAAACAAGCAAACGCACACAGTCTATCAAATTCCATGCAATGACTGCAATTGCACCTATGTTGGTCAAAGTAAACAATACCTTCAAAAAAGAATTCAAGCACACAAATATGCAAAAACCGATGTCACAGCATTATCAAATCATTGCAAAAATACTGGACATAGTTTTAACTTTAACGATGTGAAAATATTGGCCAGGGAAAAAAATGAAAAAGTTAGAACGTTTTTAGAAATGATTAACATTAAAAAAGATCCTAATAGCATAAATAATAGAAGCGATATTAGTAATTTAAACATCATCTATGATGGTATTTTGAGAGAATGATATTAGCTCTGATCTCTTGCACTTTGCTATAAAATTTAACAGCATTAAAATCATAATTTGTCCGTACTAACGATAAAGTATAAAAAGGAAAAATATTAATTATGATAAAAAAATTACAACTAATCTATAGAGAGACCAATTTGTATTCAGTTCAATGTCCAAGCAATGCGTGATAAATATGTACCTGTTCAGAAATTGTTTTGTCTTTCATGTGATATCTGAAATAATGAAAGAAAGGTAATAATTTATATTGTTTTCGTGTAATTTGATTTTATAAATATTGACAGAATTTTAATTTATACATGTAATAATTTTAGATTATTTTATTAACCAGAAGATGACTTCATAAGTCGAAACGTACGTCGTTATTAAATGTTTTTTTAAGTATATTTGACCTTTAATCCAAGAAAGTAACCAAAATACATTAACATTAAGGTACACTAGTCTAGTTAGTACCTTAATGTGGTGTACATCAACTCTTACTGACTCTTAACATCTTGTCTCCTGATGATGCTATTGAACAATAGCGAAATATTGAGAATGAGAATATAGAGTTTTATTTCTTATACTGACCGCATACCTGACAATCATCACCTTTTGCTTATATAAATAGTACGGTCGATAATTACCACAGAATAATCATCTGTTTTGATTTTCTGATTTAAATATATATATATATATATATATATATATATATATATATATATATATATATATATATATATATATATAAATCTCGGTTTTCTATTGTACACCTCCGTTTTAGTCAAAATTATAATAATTTCGACATATTAGTCTGACCGTTCATCGAAGAGAAAAACAACTACTTTCCTGGCTACGCAGAATATTGAATTACATCCCCTTCGAAGAACGTTACGTCAATCGACCCTCTTGTCGATACAGACATCTGTGGTGATTCGCAACCGCAAGGAGAAGGGCATAGTACACTGACCGGTTTCGACCTTATTGGGTCTCTTCAAGACTGCCGTAATGCCTTCTAGTTCACAGTCTCTAATCCGATTTGAAGATTCCGCCTTTCGACAACCTCTATTTGGCTCGTGTGGTTACACACTTGCGAGAAGTAGTCAACTGGCGCCATCTCCACTTTCAATTGCGAACCAACACCTCAGATAATTATTCGATCGTATAAGTAGTATGAAATGAAATAAAATTTCATAAAATACGATGACATGAAAGATAAATTTCGGTTTTCTACTATACACCTCCGTTTTAGTCCAAATTTTAATAATTTCGACATATTAGTCTGACCGTTCTTCGAAGAGAAAAACTACTTTCCTGGCAAATACCATGCAAAATATTTAATTTGAAGGGGATGTAGAAATATAATATATGATCAATTTGAATTTGAAATCAACAATATTTCTGAATTCAATAAACGATACGTCAATTTTACACAATAAAACTTACATATAATGAACATTTAGTCAGACGAAATATTCAAATATGATAATTAACTTGTTGCTGGTTAATTATAACATAAGAGCTTCTTAGGATGAATTCTAACAATTCAAATTATTATACTAACATCGATTACTGGACGTTGCGTTTGTTCTCAAAAACGTTTCCAAAAAAATTGTTCAATTGTATTCAGTTTAACACAATTATTTACTCAAATTATACAATTTTTTTTGTGAAAAATTATATTGACGGTATCTTGTATTAACTTGTTTTCTTTTGTTACTTCGTTACTAAGGGATCTCATTCATTTTTTCTTTCAATAATATAATAGTTTACAAATTCAAAATGCTCCAGTCTAACTAACCAAAGATATTCAATCTTCTATTTGTTATAAAAAAATAAATTCAATCTTTTTATAGAAAGGAGTTCTATGTATACACTATAGAAATAATCCTTGACACATTTGTCTTTATTTGATAATATTCCTCCAAATTTATGTTCGCATTCTTTTAATTATAAAAATTTTATGTTTATACACCTGTTTGATATTTTGTTAAATATATTCACATGGTGTTGCAAACTTACTAAACGTATTCCTAGATTTTTGTTACTTGAAAACAGGTAGGTAGTTCGTTTACGTTGGCAATTTGTATAATTTGTTTTGGTTTTAATTCAATGTTGTACAATGTTTTATAATAACTACTGCCATTGTGGTTATATGGCTAATCGTTTTGTTATATACAGTGTGTTGCTGTTATTTTTCCATACTATATATATATATATATATATATATATATATATATATATATATATATATATATATATATATATATAATAAACAACGAATAGTAGCCCCTTCTTCTATTTGCGTGCAATACCCACTAATCTATTCGTTGTTTATTGTTCATATGTCACGCACTATTCGTACATCTTATATATATATATATATATATATATATATATATATACATATATATTGTGATGTATTTTAATTTGAGTTACAGGTTGGGTTTTTAAAAAATTGTGATGATGATTATTTTTAATTATTATGTTATTGTCAAGTTGCAATATTGTTGTGGAATTTTCTATTGTTTATTATGAACATTAAATTTGTTAATCATTGTATTTTCTTTTTTATTATGGGCGCCAGAACTCGCATGGTCTGCTTATTATAAACAGAGCGATTTCGTACCTTATGCAAGTTCAAATATTAATATCAACAGCTTTATTCCTTTTTCTTCAGATGTCAGGGGTGTGTCCGGCACTAGCGTTCAACAGTAACAGGAAACTGACAGGTTTTGAGAACACTAGAAGGAAAACAAAGAGGTTTGAATGTAACTTTGTTTAATTAATCAAAAATTCTATATATTTCTTAACATTTCTACCTCTCAATACTTACTGATGATAAAGCCAGAACAAATTACATAATTATTTACAAACATCTATATATAATTCTCATAGTTAAATGATTTAAGTGAAATTATTATGATAAAATAACAAAAATAACTAATAAATACTGTGCAACCATGATATCATCGTTAACCCGCAATCAATTCCCACCTCTAGCATTTTAAACCAGAAGAATGATGTTGATGGCGTGAATCACGTCATATGACCAGAAATATAAGCTTGTCAATCGCAAAATGAATGTTAAGAAGTAATAGTTTTTTAAAGGTTATTAATATATTTAGTCCTTAATAATAAAATCAGTGAGTGATTTCGTCGTTGTTTGGGATTAAATTGAATTAGTAAGATAGTGGAAATTGATTATTCTTAAATAACTAGGTAAATTCAAAAAGATATGTTCATAATATTATACCTAACCTAAGTAATAATTCAAGAAACCAAATGTTTGTGAATACATACAGAAATTGTCTTGTGTTTCCACTCATTTCAGTTCAATGAAACTTGTGATGAACAGAATGTATCAGCTTTTCTATTCGACGAGGAGTTAAAAGTTTATCATATTCGGATTACTTTCAATGTAAGTAATTTCTGCTACGAGGAAAATGTAACCATAGCCAGGAACAAATAAGGTAAACATTAAATTATCTTACCTAATTCTAGTAGACGATTAAGGAAAAAAATTTTATTTGATGATAAATTATTGGAAACTGGATCATTCCATTTATTACCAATGACTTTTTTCACAGTATTTAATCAAAATTTAGTCCTTTAATTATGATTTTTTTATTTTAATTGTATTATTTTATCCTCGTTCTCACACCTTTCCATACCACCTTTTTAACCTAACAACCCTCTCTCGACGCTCAACAATCAACAACATTCTTATGTTTTTTCGATCCTCTTTTGTTAATTTGTAAACAGTTATTGTTTTTGAAAAAAAATCTATTTATCCGCGTCCTTTTCTTTTTCAATTATTCACTCCGTTCGAAAATACCTCCGCGATTACACTAATGTCACTTTATTTACACTTAATCTAAATATTGATAAAGCTGTCACTTTATATATAATACTATTCATGTCACTTTGCTTTTTCAATCGTCGTCAAAAAAAATACTTTATCGTATACAGGGTTTGTCAAAAGTTATAGCAATCGGGAAAATACAATTATAGAAGTTGGTTTTTCAAAATTTCTGTTACGAATGAATAATATCTTTTTATAATTGACTCACGTGTGTGCAACACACAACTATATGTTAATAGTTTCGTTTATCAAATATTTTTTTTATCGTGAATTTAAATATCACGTAACTATGAGTATTATAATTCTTTTTAACTGGAAATGGGTATTTAATTAACAATTTTTATTTGTTAATTTTCCTGTTGTTAATATTCCACTTTATTATATATATATAAATATATATGTATATATATATATATATATATATATATATATATTAAATATATATATATATATATCTGCATCGTATGCTGGCGCCTCCGGATTTTAGAGTTACCGCTCGCTCGATTTCGGACTTCGAAATTTCCGTAAAGTGGGGGGCGATAATAGGGGAGGAACGAGCCGACTCTTGAGCGGTGTTGCCTATGTCTATGAATTTAATATTTTGTAATATTTCGCTATTCGTTATATGATTATTGTCAGAAATCACCCATGATATTGGTAACTTAACCTTATATTTTATACATACACAAAGTGAAACCTAGTTGTTTATTTAATAATACTTATGTATTTCAATTGTAATGTGGTTACTGAAGTTAAACCAAATTAGAGTAGTATGTGTTTAATATATGCGTTATTTCCAGTTTCCTTGTTAATTAATTAAAACACGAATTTGTGGGTTCATTTAGTGACATCCCTCAGTTTCAATAAGAAATTATTGAATTCTAAACACATATTAATCCAAAAGCCGATAAGTAAACTAGGTAATTAGTGAGTTATTGATATTTTAGGAATTCTTTCAAGTGAATGCCAATATCTGAATCCGTATTTGGGAATACGAGTTCTGTAAAATATATCTTACGCACATGATATGCCATGCAATAGAAAAACATGTATTTTTTTAAATATTTGCAACATAACTTTAATAAAATTGAAAGGAAGTTTATATTCTTACTTTAAACAAAAAATAAATGAATGTGTCTAAAATAGAATTTGTATGTGGGTAGGTAGTGAATAAATTAAAGTTGAATAAAAAGTATAAACACTGTAAATTTGTTAATGTTAACACTTCAGTGAATTTAATCTTTTTCTAATTTTTTTTAATACATTTTAGAATCAATTGGGAACATATATTTCATATATCGGAACAATCGTCAAATATCTTAGAATTTTCGCATTTTTTTTCAATATATTGTGGAATCAATTAGAAACAGTTATTTGTTGTTAGTTAGTATATTGTTTTCTACGTTTCATTACTGTATTCACATATTATTAACTATTAAATAGGTAAATTATATCTTATTAAAATTATATTGAATGGAAATTGTAACTTTTATGGAAGCACGACTGAAAAATGCCTTAAGAATTTAAAAAAGTCTATAAACTGACAGTTGTGACAACTATTCAAAGCTGAATAGTAGCCAACTGAGATTTTGTCGGTTTTGTTGAAGTGTATGTGGTGTGGGCAAAGTGCCGTGAGAAATGATGTTTCTCACAGTATGAGGAATATATACGCTACTTATCATACATCAGTTGTAGAAAAATAAAATTAAACAACGAAAATAAAGCGTATATAAACATAGGAACATTTGAAATAATGTACTTAGTTTAGTATTGGAATACAAAAGAATGTATACGTATTTCAATATAATTTTAATAATTCATCATTTTCTCTAGATTTTAAATTTTCATATAATAGATTATCCTCCATGGATTTTAACATATTTTCATCTGGAATAAATTGCCAACACTCTCCGACATCCTTTTAAACTTCTTTTGCCGTTACAATGGAACAGACATTTTTAATGTGGGTTGCTATACTTAGTTTTAATTCTATTTACCTATGGGAAAATCCTTTTACATTTAACATTTGATACAAGAAGTCACAGTATAAATTGTATTGCTAAAAAGCTGATATTTTTATATTTATTCATACTATCGGCATTACATAGTTCCCAAAATGTTTCCAATATATTTCTGGGTCAACTGATAATTCGCTAGCACTAGTAGAAGATAATAAATCATTTAGATTTTTGACGACCTTCATTTCCCTGTACGGTATATACATTATATTTGCGGTGCCACCTATCGTGTATTCTATATTGTGTTCTCAGAGTGAGAAACATAGATAACCTTTGTAAGCAACAAATCAACAATGCCTACCGTACTGAGGTGTAAACTCTGTAAAAATCATGTCGCCATTAGATAAAATACTGTATACTGTATGGCAGAATTGCGTGGCATGCGGTTGCAGCAAATTGTATCATCCCTGAACTAAAATTTTCAAGACAACTTAATTTATTATATTATTATATTGTAGGGTTTGTTTTACGTAGTTTCCCAGCATTGCATACAAATATTAACTTTCAATCCACTGAACCTAGATCATACCTAACATGCACTACTAGAAAGTTTTAAAACATTTGTAAACTACGTATGTATGTAACACGTGGCGGTTTACTCTAGGCATTAAATATTATTTTTGAAAGTGTACATTTTACTGAAATAAAATTTCGATGCATTGCTGGAAGCGAGAGCTGTAAATAATTTTATGAAAATTTTTGAATTGTTCCAATCCAAAGCATCCTTCCACAGACGAATTTTCAAATGAAGATTTGCATGAAATGCAAATAATAATTAGAAATGTTGTTGACATTTTCCTGTAGAATGCATCATCATGCAAGACTTGTAACTTTAAAGTTGCAAGGCAAATCTAGCATACGGCAAAAAATTACGAAGTTAATTTTATTTAACAATTGTTAATTTAAAGTAGTAGTAATAATTAGAATTTTGTATTATCATAGATAAATATATTATTCACAAAAGTTGATATTTTTATCATTATTGGTGAGATCCATTGAACATACCAAAATCTAGCTCTTAATATTTCTCAATTTGCTGACAACTTAAAATTATTGAATTGATGAAGTGATATATCTAGAATTTGATATGTTTTTTATAATTCGCGTATAAAACATTGTTTACAGTGTCACAATGAAGCTCTTTGAACATTGTTATAGTAATTTTTAGTGTACAGTTGGTTATTGTATTTAGTTATATTTTTATTTGACATCTGACTTTAACCTTGACACAAATTATAAATAAAATGATCTAGCGTTGTTCTAGCTAGCAAATTATTATATTAAAGGTAAATTAGAATGATTTATATATTAAAAATATTAATGAATAAACTACGCTAACGTTTATTTATCAATGATTTGTCAATTGTTTATTTTTATATTGTATAGGATCATTATATAGGTATACAAAACGTCCGATTTTTGGGATAAATAACCAGATATCTATGTGAAGATGTATTACAGAAATAATTCTGTTCATGATATAATATAAATAGATCGCAAGAGCATATACGAAGAAGCTCTTTTTTAAACAAATAATCATCCTCTTTTTGCTTAAATGAAAGTTTGTTTACAATGTACACAATTATTCGGTTATAATATGTCAAAAATCAGAAGTGCTGAATAAAACCATCTGTGATCTGACCAATTAGGAATCTACAGAATTGCCAACTCAATTCAAACCACTCCTCCTAGTCTAAAAACAGGGATTATATGAAATTCTATTTTATTTAAATAATTAAATAAATGTGAATTATAAAAAACATTGTGTGAAACTTGTGCCACAATGACTTTCTGTAGTACTCGTGATTTGCACAACGAACCGCGAAGCGTACTACAAAACGAGTCATTGTGACACTTGTTTTACAAATAACTATTTTAAAATGAGGATTACATTTAAATAATAATCAGTTATGGATTGAGAACTGTATTAGCGCCTACAAGCTAGAAAGAGAAAGAAATAATACACAATAGCGGGTAGTATAATTTCAATTTTGCCTCACCGGTTTTCAAGCGAGCCTCCTTTCCAGTTACGTTACATTAGTAGAAACAGTTTAATACACCTATCCAAGATGCTGTCAAATGGTTTTCAAGATGGCCGCTGGTAGGGACACAAATCTATTATCATAATATTGTGTGTGAATCAGTATTTTATCTGTTCAGTTCAGTCAATGTACCCCTCTTTTGTGGTCTTCTTTAATCTAAAGGTTCAGTTCTTTATTGTGTTGTGATTATGATAAATACTTCAGTGTAGAACTAGAAAACTTGCCTACTACTTGTTGTCTGGTTAATTGTGGAAGTCGAGGAGATCATGATACTGTTAAATTTTGTCGAATGCCTAGTGAATTGCACTATCCACACAAGCCTGAATGGAATGAACTATCAAAAAACAGAAGAAAAAGGTGGATACTAGCGATCAAAAGAAAAGATCTGACAGAAGCTTAGCTGAAGTACAGCAAAGTGTGAGAGACACATTTTTTGAAAGGTAAAAAGGTAGCTTTTTAATATCCATTTGTTATGAATATGTTTATTAACTTCAGGAAAACCGGCTGAATTGATTGATGACAAAAATCCTGATTGGGTTCCTTCATTGTCAATGGGCTATCGAAATGAACACATTATCAAGAAACGGCTAGATATTAGGGATACGAGACATGAGAGCCGTGAAAAAAAGAAAAGCCGTTGATTAAGATATCGTTGAAGCTGAGGTAAGAGAATTGTATGAGTTTTTGATCCAATGTGTTTGCCATTTACGTACTTTATTGTTGATACCTATATGTAAATCAGCTGATAGAGAGACAGAAGTGCATGGGTCAGATCAGAAAATACAAAACAAAACACAAACAAATATGACAGCAGAAGATTTTTAACTATGATGATATTATCTTTAGAGTAAACCAAGAAAGTTGAATCCAGATAGGAAAATTTTTAAATGGGAATAAACTTTTTAAAAGATAATGACATCAAAATGAAGTATTATACAGGACTTAACAGTTTTATAAAATTCGAGAGAGTTGTGAAGTTATTGGAACCCCATATTATTGTTCATCATAATACAAGTTTGCATGTATTTGAGCAGATTTTATTGACATTGATGAAGATCCGGCTTAATTTGGACTTCAAAGACTTAGCATATCGTTTTGGAGTGAGTCCAACAACAGCTTCAACATATTTAAAAAATGTGATAGAAGTAATGTTTTTGAGATTTGAATTGCTCATAGTATGGCCAAGTAGAGAAATTTTGATAAAAACAATGCCAAAATGTTTTACCTAGACAAAATATCAGTTATAATTGACTGCTTCTAGATATATACAGAGAAGCCATCAAATTTATTGGAAGCTGCTTAGAGTTGGTCCAATTACAAACATCACCACACTGTAAAATACCTTATAGGAATAACACCAGCAGGAACTGTTAATTTTATTAGTGAAGCATGGGGAGACAGAGCATATTACTCTAAAATCAAAATTCTTGGACAACATCATTAGAGGTAAGGTACATATTGATGTATGGAACTATATTCATGACTTTTATTTAATTTTAGGTGATGTAATACTAGCAAATCGAGGGTTTTTAATAAGTGAATATGTAAGGCTACTACACACAGAATTGCAAATGCCAGCTTTTACTAAAGGCAAAAAACAGTTACATCCAATAGAATTCTTTCTGATATGCCAATTTCTCTTTTGTCCTGTGGTGAGGATGACCCTATTTTTTTTAAAATTGTGGTAGTGTGTTGTGCGTTAATTAATATTTGTCCACCGATAATACCCCGCCAATAGTACATACAATTCTGTATTTCATAAAGGAATTGTATCAACAGCCTTCTGATAGACATTGAAGATAGTAATTCAATAAATATATTTAAAAATAGAGTCAAAAATTACTTTTCGATAATTAAATGTATATTTATCCAGTTTATTGTAGGTTTTTAATATTGTTTTATATAGATGTATTGTGAAGTGATTTATGTATTTTATTATACCTGACAATGTACTATATTTTTCATTAAATAAAGAGAAACAAGTTTTTTATTTGGATCATTCTAGGAAAAAAAATTATTCACAAGTTAAATTATTTCTCATTTATTCTCAAGTTTCATTTGTTCATTGGTGTAAAACGTGTGTGTCAGGACCAAATACGACACTATGTGGAAATCGGTCACTGGTGGAAAGTTGACTTCTTGAGTTTCTTCAATAGGAGCAGGGTTATTTATGAGTGTGTAAGGATCAATACCCTGAATAACTCTTATGTTTTCCTTCTATCTTATGGCCATTTCCTTACATTTACTCTCTAATATCATTAGATAATCACTTTTATCGGAACAAGCCATTATTTAAACTTTAAACACATATGGTAAAAGAAAAACTGTTAACACAACTATACACCAATGCAAAACGCAGGTAAATGATCTTTTGTGTGCCTACCATCGGCCATTTTGTATGACGTATGGTCACGTGTTCTGGATAACTTTATGGGTTATGGTAACCATTTACCCTTAGGGTGCAGGCACATGAGGAGAATTGAAGTATCGGAATACAACAAGCGTAATAGAAACAGCCAAGTGGGGTGAAGTTGACCAAAAGCACTTTTTTTTAATTTTTTTAGCTCGTAATATTTTTTTGGTGATTTTTAATGTACTCTAATTAAAGTGGACTCCTATACCCATAGTATACGTGTATAGACAAAAATATAGCAAAATTTTAAACAGGTCTTTTATAGGGACAAATTACAAAATCGGTCAAGGTTACCCCATTTTACGGTATCTTATTTTCATTCCGTAGATTTCTAGCTTCAATGGTCACGTGAGGTTAAGAATAAGTGAAAATTAATTTTTCACAGCAAAATAGAAAAATATATTATTATTGGAATTGTCATTAAATAAATAATTAAGCTTTGATTACATATTTTTTCTATGATTGAGAATGTATTTGATTATTCCTTTCCATTCTGAGTGTGTCTTACGACCTCCATCTGAACATACGAATGGGGAAATTTCCGAATAGCGAATCAAGACAACAGACCCTTTCATAACAATTTTTGTTGTGCGCATGCGTGCAGTTCAGCCATCTTTTTCGTACTGTTTTGTAAATAAGCATAAAATACCTGTTTGCAAATAGGTAAAATCAACTAACATTAAACAAATAATACTTATTAAGAAGAAAGTAAGAGAAAATTAAAATAATAAGTGTCTTAATTTAAAAATAAATTTTTTAAGTCGACTTTTATTATCTGTACGAAAAGGAAAAATTAAACTGTGTTGTTATGGAGTGTGTAAGAGTGATACATGTTATAAATTATCTAAATCCAATACATAATATATATAATTTTCTAGATGTTCCTAAACCTTGAAATATTTAGATTTATAACTATGACAACACGTCACTACCGAAAGGTTAAATAAACTTAGGATAAAGTAAAATATATTGTTCCTTTCTATTTCTAGGCCTTACATAATTATAAGAACGAGAATTGTTGGTTCAAACTGTATTTTTTGCTGAATAAAT
This sequence comes from Galeruca laticollis, assembly GCA_963921935.1. Lineage (NCBI taxonomy): Eukaryota > Metazoa > Arthropoda > Insecta > Coleoptera > Chrysomelidae > Galeruca > Galeruca laticollis. Next base: position 4,208,873 of record OY998183.1, read on the forward strand.
TAGGCATTTTTCTTTTGAATATACCGACCAGTTTACCAGGTGGTCGCAATATCATTCTAAGAATTGTAAAATAATTTGTTTATTATACAGACAGTGGCGGATTCAGACACTATTAAAAACGTACCAAAACAGAATGAAATTACCTATATTTGTAGCGTTCTAATTGCTGAACCCAGATATATTTTTCACGAAGTAATAAATTAATTCTTTCTACAATATCTACTTAAGGTTTAAAGTTAAAGTGAGTAGTTTCAAAGTAAGGCCTTTCACTGCGACGCAGATGTGTCTATTGTAGGTTAGAATATCCTACCTCTCCTTCTAGGTATTTTGTAGTATTTACAGAATGCCTATTATATAAATCATAATATTATCGATACAAAGTTGGCAAGGAAATTAAAACTTCTGTTTCAAATTCAGAGGATCGGCGAGTTCTGTCGGGATGAATGCAATGAAATAAGCATATTATATATTTTTTGCCATTCTCATTGTTCGGTATGCAATTGATGTCCCATAATGGTATTTGATAGTAAACTTTTGTTTTGAAAATGGTCGATTAGCGCTGGTTTTCTGTGGCAAAACTGCTAAAATGACTTATTCAGTAGATGTGATTGATAAAACAGATTTTTTTTACATATTTAAGCAACGTTACTGCTATGAATAAAACTGTTTATAAATAATTCCACTCTATATAGGCATTGGAAAATTATGAAAATTCTAATAAAATTACAATTATCAATATCAATATATTAGAATTTCAATTTTTTCAATAAATAGTGGAATTATTTAGAAGCAGTCAGTTTCATTTATAATAGTAACATGAGTAGATTGCACAAAAAGGGTCCAAACAGTAAATTCAATTTTAACTGTCCACTTCATGAGTTGAATAATTTTGCTAATTTCTTTTTCAACCGAGCTCATTTCAATCATTATCTTAACTGATATCTAAAAGGTCGATACTTCTACTTCTTTTGAAAAATAATGCAGTACATTTGTTGTAAGAGAATTGGTTAATGTAATAAGATAAATGGTTTCAATTACTTAACTATTTTTCACTTTCTGGGGAAATTTTGCTGGAGAACGTACCAAATACAATTACGTATACAAAGTAAGTGAAATTTAGTACAATAAGTGAATGCAATATAACCGCTCCCAATTACGCAGCATTTCAACTTTTAATAGGTAATTGTAGTTCGATAGTGGTAACTAAGTAAACAATATTTGATCTTGTGGTTAGTGCGACAACTTAATTTCTGTGATGGATTCCTAGGTATTACTAACCTTCTGCTACTAACGTGGATTTATGTGACTTAGATACTAACGTCGGACTCACAGTCCGCATATCTATTTTCATTGAAAACAGACGAAAACCATGCATAACTGAATCAGACATGGGGAAAATATATCAACACATTCAATGTTAGTATATTTACCAATTTTGTAGGTATATTTATGAAATCAAAAGGTCCAGAAAATTTTTAATAAGAAACAAAGCTTAAAATCATTTTAAATTCTAAAAGTCACATAAATAGAGAACATACAAAACAGATAAAACATAACATTTTCAAAAGCAAACTCAGAATTTCTAACACAAACGTGAAAGAGCGACATTTTGAAAAACGACTAACCTAATCTTAAAAATTACTAAAATCGTAAATCCTAGTCACTTTCACTAGCCAAGCACTCACTACGCATGTAGTTGGCATGTTCCAAACAAATTGGTTCTTTACAGTATGCACTGCTAAACCTTGTAGGTCTATTTTTTTAAAGCAGCGTCGTTTGATGTTTTCGGTTTGTGGTTCGGGTGACTCTTCCTGCTGTGGTAAACGTAAAATTTCTTCAAGGTGAAGTCTAATGGTACCAAATTGTTTCAGGGCTATTTTTCGTTTTATATATCCAGGCTACTAAATAGGATACCCAATTACTACTTAACATTTTCATTCAATAAATTTAAGAATATGGTTAAAATGGATTTAATTAATGGCAGGCTTGAACTGGACTAATGTTTTTGTTGTTAATTTTGTAACTATTTCAATGGATCTTGTCTTGATGTGCTTGAACTTATTCGTTAATTTACATAGTTGTGTACTTTTTGTATTTGTATTTTTGTATTTGTAATTCACATAGTTGTGTACATTTGAAAGGTTGAGTGGAAGAGCTGAGCTTGGCTAATTGTTACACCACGTTTTGTAATGTAATTTTCAGTTGATGTAAAACTTATGTGGTCAATAAAAGCGTGTTATTATATATTATTATTTCGTCATGGCAGAGACAACACAGTCATAGTTAGTTGGTATATTATCCATGACTTCATGAATCAGTGTCGAAGTTTATATTAGGTTCCATTTCTTTTTTTCAATAAAATCTGGAAATAATAACTGATAATGAACTTTATCATCATGAGAATGAGTTTGCAAATATGAGATTTGTTCCAGCAATGTGTATCGAATATGTACCGAACAATTTTCTACAGTGCTATTCAAGTCCTCTACCCACCTTACCCCCCCCCCCTTAATCTTTTCGAACCCTATGAGAGACGGGTATGTTAGATACAACCACCTCCATCATCTATCCCTCTCTATTGAAAATTTGCCTCACAAAATAGCAGTATAGCAGTATAGAGTTCAATGTTAGTAGCTTTACATTTAACTTCAAATAGGTGCAATAGAGTTCATCTACCATCCTTATCAAATACAACAAATACAATGGCAACATTTCTAAAGCAGTAAGTAATCCCCTTCTTGGTTCAATGGTTCAAAATTACGTTTGTAAAAGGATTTTCTTATGAATCAATTTTTGGTAAATTTCACAGGAATAATTTTTTTCGTATAACGTTCATATGAGCGCTAACCATCTGGCCCTACATACAGTAGCAAAACCAATCGTAGTTTCGAAGTTAAGAATAAAGGGATAAAAGATTGTAAGTCTGACTGGTAATTCAACAGTATTATTATTGGTATATTTTGCTATCGATGTTTATTATTATTTTACATTTTATGTTAGTAGACGCTTTTCATTTGAATATTCTAATTTATTTTGAATGGATTACGAGTACGACTCGTAAAAACATTTTCGAGGATTAATTAAGAAGTCTCCTTTGGTTTGGTACGCAAAAATCGATGTTGCGTATCATAGTCATCGATAGTTTTTTTGTATAAAATAAAATACGATTTAAAATGTTAATTTTGTATTAGAATGTTAAACAATGATAGACTTTTTCCAGAAGCAAAGAAATTTATTTATTTAGTGAGAGAATTTGAAAATAACTGTTTTGAAAGCCGTTCCTCTGTCCAGCAGTTTCTTCGTTGTAGAAAAAAGTGTTTCGCTATGAACGCCACAATAGGTAAGTATTTTATCACATAGCGTACAAACTTCATAGCTTCCTACCTGTTGATGAGAATATGTATGATCTGGGCTAAAGCTGAACCAAGATACTTTTGGATTTCAGCTTCTGAACTAATAGTAGATGAAGACGATGAATGTATGTCTATGTATTTCGTAGGAAGAATCAGATTTATTTGACATCTATAAAGTTAACATGGTCACATCAGCAGAATCGGTTGGAAATATGGCCAACAATTAGTGCTAATTTAGTGCCAAAAGCTGAAATTTGCTGCTCTCATATATTACTAGAAAATGAAGTTTTAATTAAGCTGGCAGTGTACACCCTCATACGCCGTAAGAATTCAATATTAGTTCTAAAGAAAAATACAGAAAATCTAGTGCTCAATGAGTGCTGAATTTTTTTTTTCAATTTTTGTTATCAAAACTTCTAGTATGACACTCTGAGCATGTTCCTGGGGTGAATACACCGATCTGCATCAGTAATTAATGATTCTAAGGGGTTTGGTATTTAGTGCTCAATTAGTGTTGACCGTAAAATAGCAATAAATTACTTGGAATAATTTTTCAATATTTTTTAATGATCAAAACTGCTAGATTGACACTCTGAGCATATTCTTGGGGTAAATACACTTATTTACATTAGTAATTAATGATTCTATGGTATTAGGTATTTAGGGCTCAATTAGAGCTGGCGATATGTGATAAGGGATTTAACCGAAAAAATGAGTCCATAACAGAATAGAAATTTATTAAAAGATATTATATTATATATTAGTCTAAGTAAGATCCGGGGGTGAATACACAGATGTGCATTACTAATTAATAGTTTTACGGGGTTTGGGGTTTAGTATTGTATTGTGGTTTGTAGTAACATTTTTATATTTGTAGTAGAAATTGTAATGCCCGAAAAATAAAATCGTTAACTAAACCATTAACACATCATCAGATATATTGTAGTACAATTTTAAATTTTGTAATAAGATTATGATAATATGTTAATGGTTTAATTGACGATTTTATTATTCGGGCATGACAATTTCTACTATAAAAACAAAAATGCCACTACAATTAATTATCCACATCGTTTGTACTAAGTGTGAGATTATGTTTTCATCGGTTTCAATTATTTCAAGTTTTCAGGGACGAATATTCATACTACAAAATTTAAAAGTGTACTACAATATACTTCAAACGATTTTATATGTATTAATTTTCGTTTTTATCTGATGATGTGATAATGGTATAATATTGACGATTTTAATTTTTGGCATTACAATTTCTACTATAAATATAAAAATGTAACTACAAATAATATCTACATCGTTTGTGTTATGTGTGAGCTTAAAATGTGATTTTTCGATTAAATCAGGTTCCAGGTTAATACAGCTTCAAAAAATTTGTACCCAAAAAATTAGAATTTTTACCCACCCAGTTTTCCCTCTAAAGGGCTTTTTAATGTGAGAGGGTTCTGGTTTCAGCTCAAGCCATCACCTCCACCTTTACGAAATCCGATTTTAGCATCATAAATTTAAACTTTGAATCTAGGACTAATTTGTACCCAAAAGTGTTTTTCCATTATTATATCATTTTGTTTATAAAGGATGATAATAAATTAAACCACGTGTTTTATTAATTTCCAAGTAAATCGTTAAAATATTTGAAAGTATCAATAGTAATTAAATATTATTCTTTTTCGAATATAGGACTAATTTGTACCCAAAAGTGTTTTTTCATTATTATATCATTTTGTTTATACGATAATAAATTAAACCACGTGTTTTATTAATTTTCAAGTCAATCGTTAAAATATTCAAGATTATCAAAAGTAATTCAATATTATTTATTTTCGAACATAGGACTAATTTATACCCACAAAATCAGAATTTGATCCACACAGTTTTTCTTGAACAATGCTTTTTAATATAGAGCGTCTTCTTCAACTCACAGCAGTCATCCTGATGAAAGTTCAAAATGGGCCGAAATCTAGATAAAGTTTTCAATGAAATGTGTTTCATGAAACATGGTCAATTGGCCACCTACCTACTTCCCAGACGTTTTGATATTATTTATTGTTTTACCTCTAATAATAAAAATATATTTATATAATTACAATTAGAAATTCATATTTTTTGTTATAGATAACATACTCTTATTTTCAGTGAAGTTTTTTGTGGTACCTTTGACAAGACAAAAAACTTATTTTCTTTCCCTAGTGCAGGTGTGAAATAAGACGCAAATAATTCAAAGCAGTTAGAACATAAGAATGGCATCATACTCTGATATTATCACTTTTTGTGACTGCTTGGCGGCTTAGTAAATATGTGCCTTATATCGTACGACGGCGGGCTTTCCTTGTTTCTGATTGGATTTTTTTGTTACACTATAGCAAAAACCGAAAGGAGCCAGACCGTATATTTTTTGTTTTTAGATGATACGCGTCTTTGATTTACCGCTCCTATTTCTGATGGGTCCTATTTTCTAATAATAAATTTAAATTCAGGATTTAACAATAACAATCCCAATGGCATCAGTTAAAATAACTTGTATGAATTAGCCGGAGTTTGCATTATGAGATACATGCTACATCGTATATTAAAATCTAATGTTGGCCATTACAAAACAGTGTTACAGCCGAATGGCAAATAATACAATGTACGAATCCGACGACTAAAAAAAAAAGTGGAGACCGTAATCACACCTTTATCATTCCTTCCATTAAAATGGATATAGAAACATGAGAGAATTATATTCAGAAAGAAAAGAAAACTATACAGTATATTTGATATGGATGACCTTTCTCGTTTAATATACTTTTTAATATGTGTATGTACTATCCTTCTATTTCTGATATTACAGGGCATCCCACTATCGGAAATCGCAATGCTCCTTTTAAGGAATAAACTACGAATTTAAAATAAGTTCGATAATGACTTACTATTGGTTATATCAAACTTATTAGTTTTGAAAAGAATACCATATACTTATAATTTAATTAAAATTACTACTCAAATTGTAATTCCCTTAACCCGAAGGTACTGCAGTAATTAATTTAAGTTTTATTTAGAATTTAGTATAATTTTGAAGATGTACTCAGCTGTGGTGTCAAAATTCATAGGTCACGATGTCTGTGTATTTACCCCTGAACAGAACATGCTCAGAGTCTCATACTAGAAGTTTTGATAATAAAAATTGAAAAAAAAAATTCCGTTAAATCTCTTATCACATATCGCCAGCACTAATTGAGCACTAAATACGTAACACCATAGAATCATTAAGTATTAATGTAAATAAATGCATTTACCCCAGGAACATGCTCAGAGTATCAATCTAACAGTTTTGATCATTAAAAAATATTGAAAAATTTTTCCAAGAAAATTATAATTATTTTACGATCAGCACTAATAATTGAGCACTGAATATCAAACCCCTTAGAATCATTAATTGCTGATGCAGATCTGTCTATTCACCGCAGGAACATGCTCAGAGTGTCATACTATAAGTTTTGATAATAAAAATAGAAAAAAATTTTTTTCGTTGAGTTGCTTATCACATATCGCCAGCAGTCATTGAGCACTAAGTTTTCTGTATTTAGCTTTAGAACTAATATTGAATTATTACGGCGTATGAGGGTGCACATTGCTAGCGTAATTAAAAGTTAGCAGAATTCTCATTTTCTAATAATATATGAGAGCATCAAATTTCAGCTTTTGGCACTAAATTAGCACTAAATGAGCACTAACTGTTGCCCTTATTCCCAACCGATTCTGCTGATGTGATCATGCTAGCTTTATAGATGTATTTATTTGTGCTTTCATTGGCGACTTTAGCGAATCAGTTTAAGTACATCACTACATTATTTTTTGCCAATGGATCTTTGAAGTGCAATAACTTGAACCTTGAGTCCAATGCAATAGTCAGTGCCATGATTGAGCGGAATTCGATTTGTTCGAATCGCCTGATAATTTGTTTCCCTAATTCATTTTTTAGCTGGACGATAATCGAATCTTTTGGTAAAGTTTTGTTCAGAGCTTCATTTAGGTATACTACTAACAAGGGGAATAACATTACTGACCGTCACATATCCCTAGAAATATATTTCGTTACAATTTCATAGCACTTTAATAGAGTAATTATTTCCTTGATACTATTAAATTCAGAGCCAGTTATCATGCTGGACGCATCACAACGACTGAGCAGAATTTTGGTAATTGCAGAAGTCAACTGGACAAATCTATATAACATGATACCTAGAATTAATTTCTTAGCATTACCTTCTGTACACCCGGATTCGATCTGTAATTTTCGTAATTCGTCACTAGCATTCAGACTTCTTTTATGAATTTCACAAAATCTCGACCTTTATAGTATATTAAGTATTAAGAACGGTAAGGGTTGTTTACTGGTCGACAGCAATGTTTGCTGGAGACCGGTGATGCGCATACCATTTTTTGCGCGATCGTATTGAAATAAATTTCGAATAAAATAATTTAAATTTCTTCGAAATGAACGAAAAGTGATAAGTCACATTTATACTTCTCGATCAGTTTAAAATATATTTGAATTTTGGTATGAAGTAGGCAGTTGCCAACTTGTCAATGATATAATTTAATAATTGTTGGGCAGTTGCTAAGTGTTTCGAATATATTATTTATCAACAAACAAATGCATTTACTGTGAAACTTAAGATTACATTTTAAAGTCTATACTTTGAACTTGACTTTTCGATTAATTTACTAATATAAAATGAGTGAGAGTGATACTGAAGTTGAAAAAGGGTGGCAAATAGGATGTGAAGCTATAATCCCAGAAAAATCCAGGAATCGCTATGAAAAAGTCTACAAAATGTTTAAGAATTGGTGTGAGGAGAAGAATGGTGCCAGTATTAATGGAAAAGTGTTGTGGCATATTTTGGCGAAATGAGAGATTGAAATCGCCTGGTAGTCTTTGGACAGAATATTCTATGTTGAAAACCACTATTTTTTTTAAAGGTGCTATCGATATTTCAACATTTCATACTTTGATTGCCTATCTAAAGAGGATAAACAGACCTAAGAAAGCTGCTCTGTTCACCAAAAAGCAGATTAAAAGCTTATTAAGTGAAGCTCCCGATGACCCATTTCTAATCCTTAATGTATCTATTTTATATTATTAGAATTATGACAACAAAAATTAAATAAATTTGTAATTTTAGGTAGGATTGATGTTGGGGAAAGCTGGCGCATGCAGAAGGGAGGAATTGTACATGACGATAGATAATATAGAAGATCATAAATAATACATAATTATTAAGATTCCAAATACGAATAATAATGTACAATGGACTTTACCCCTAATCAAAAAGGTAGATGATGAAATCCACTACCTCGAAATATTTAAGAAATATGTTTCACTCCCACCACCTCATGTCAAATATAAAAATTTATTCTTAAATTATCGTAACGCAAACTACACTATACAGGTAGTAGGAAAAGGGACGATTGGAAGTTTGCCAACAAAAATTTCTAAATATTTGAAATAAGAGAGCCCTGATAGTTATACTGATCATTCTTTTAGAAGGACCTCGGCGACACTGTTGGCCAAGAAAGGTGTAGATATCTTAGGTCTTAAGAGACATGGGGGCTGGAGATCTTCCACAGTAGCAGAGCTATGTGGAAGATTCTCTGGAAAATAAAATTGAATTTGCAGAGAAAATTTTACACGCTGATACCTCGTCAGTTTCTCCAGTTACGCTGAGTAATACGAATATGAATACCCTCGATACCAACATGGCAGGTACAAGCGGTGTTAAAATTAGCCAATGTACCAATTGTACATTTAATTTTAATGTTTCAAATTAATTTTTTTGATCTTTTTGTCCTTTCTGTGGAATTGTTTTTATGCTAATTTATTACTTTTTATATTGTTCTGTTCGGTTCTGTTCATTAAAAAATATAAATCTTATTTTTTTGTTACTTATGTGTAATGAATGAAGTAATATATTATTTAGGATCACTTAAATGTATGTAGGGCTCAGACGTCGGTAAGTAATTTGCTTACCGAAGTCTGAACGGTAAGTAAATTACTTACCGACGCGACGTGTTGGACTTAGAAATCAGTAAACACAACCTACCGTCCTAACAACCGATGCTATAAATAAACAAAAAAGATCGATCGCGCAAAAAGGTCTATTTATAAACTTGCAGTTGCCGTCGCCATTACCGTTCCCTCTTCCGTTGCTGTTTGACGTAGCAATTACCGTTGATAGTGTCAATTTTTAATCCTGACGTTTGATGTTCGCCGCCGTTGTGTTCAAGGTAGATAATCTTTATTCCTCCTTCTACTTCTACAATTATTTCTTGAGAGTCATTTTTATGAAGAATATCATTGCCATCCATATCGAAATCCATTCTTCACAAAGCACAAATCAACAAAAATAAATCTTAATCAACGTGACTAAGCTACACAACTTTCAATAAGATATTTAATGTTATATTAAACCCGATTCTTGTCAAACGACCAGGCTTTTGATTGGTCAATGTGCGAAGGGCACGAACAGCGAAATGCAAAGCATAAAAATTTCGTTATGTCTAAACATCAGGGAACGTCACGCTCAACGGAGAACGGTAACAGCAACGGAAAATATAAATGCGCAAATTTGAAAGTAGCTTCTTAACTTCCAACGGGAACGGTCACTGCGAGCGGAAATGGCAACTGCAAGTTTGAAAATCTGCCTTTACTGATCAATGCTAAAATTCTTTCACTTTCTTACAAGGTCACAAGGTGGTCGTCACAAGCGAAAGATGACGAGCGGGCGATTTATTGTCAAATGTCAATAAAGTCCGTTTGTAATTATCAATGATTTATAACAAGTTTTAGTCATTTTTTTGGGATCATAAATTTAGGATACTAAACATTGAAACCATAAAATCTAATGTATGCAAAACTCAAAGTTTTGATTTATGAAGGATGTGATCATGCACATTGTTGTTGGCGGGAGTTTCTTTTACTTTCAAATGTTGGTTATTTACGTATTTTTATATTCTACCTTCTACAGTTCTAAATATAAATATGGATGTTGAATTTTTATTATTAACAACAGCAGCTGTTAGTAATAATAGTAATAATGAATATTGCAAGAAAGAGAAAATCTAAAAACAAGAATACGGAAACCATGGTCAAAAAGGGCGAAAAGGGCTTAGGAAGAAAAGGAAATTCTGAAGATTCCTGATTGGTCAAATCGAAACCGGTTTTACACAGCACTTTTGACATATATTATGATCGACAGTTGTTTAAATTGTAAACAAATAGTGTCCATTTTGCTCTTTTGGCGTTCTTCTTATTGTTTTATTAAAATATAAAAACAGTTCTTGTCAGGATTCATTTGAAAATGGACTCAGTTAATATGCCAAGTAATAGCAGACATCATCCGCCCCTCAAAAAAGAGCTCTGTAATTTTGGGCCTGCTAACGTCTATAGAGAAGCAAAACAACGTGAATTTGTTTAAACAAACCTCATATGATGAACCAGAGACAAAGGTGAATGCCATTGTGTTTAAAATTAAAAAAAAACGTTGGGTAAGTTATCCAAAATAGCACTTTTGTGTGAAATTAACTTGTGCAAATTTTAGATTTTAGGAGTTGCGAGATGGACTGTGTTCCGAATTATTAAAGAATGTAGAAACATTGAAATAATTGTCTCTTCTAACAATCGCGGAGTTCGTCCAGGAATTGTTGAACAAAAACTTTGAAAAATATAATTCGACACATTGTTCATAGTTTCTTTTTTAAAAATGAAATACCATTCAATATAATTTTAAATAAAATAAAAAAATTCCCAGATTTACCACAAATTTCTCGTTCATTCACACAAAGTAATGAAAGAAAGGAATTTTAAGTAAGCCAAAAATTTTTGGATACTTGAAAACAAACAGAAATAGTATTTTAATAGAAAGCAATGATATTGTAAGATGAAGAAGAAATTACCTAAGATCTTTCAAACAGTATAGGGAAGAACAGAGACCCGTTTATTACCTTGATGAAACCTGGCTAAATGAAGGTCATACAAATTGCAAAATATAGATAGATACATCTATTGGCGATAAAAGAGATGTCTTTCATAAAGGATTATCTACAGGTTTGAAAAATCTATTTGGAAAAGAAAAACGTTTAATAATCCTTCAATGAGAGATCTGAGCATGGATGATATTTAAAGTAGTATTGCTAACATTTGGAAGTAAAAAAACTGGAGATTATCATGAGGATATGAATGGTTTGGTATTTGAAAACTGGTTTTCTGACATTCTAAAAAAATTGCCAGGCGGTGCTGAAATTGTAATGGACTATGCATCTTACCACAGCTATAGGGTAGAAAAGGTTCCAACATCTTCATTAAATCGCACAACAAAACAATAAAATTGTACTTAGGCTGCCACCATATCATTGTGACTTGAACCATGTAGAATTGATTTGCGCTCAAGTAAAAAATTAAGTGGCAGTCCAAAATAAAACTTTTAAACTAAAAAAAGTGAAGGATCTTATAATGCAAGCCTTGTAAAATGTGACAAACATTCACTGGCAAAATTGTGTGGCACATGTCAAAAAAGAAGAAGATGAAATGTTCAAGTTAGATAGGATTGTTGATGATCTTATATAACCGATAATCGTTTATTTCTCTAGTGATGACAGTGAGGTAGATTCTGAGTTAATAATTATTTATACTAACTTTATATAAATTTATATTATTTCTTGAGTTAACAAGTAATAGATAATGTAATTAATAGTTCTGATATACTTTAAAATGTTTATTTGTTACAAAGAATGCTTAATAAAAAACTATGCAAATAGTTGAATGATTAAACTATTTTTATACTATATCTGATTTCTAAGTACTGAAATTACTGTTTTCAAAATGAGGATTAAGTATAATAGGTCTATTGAAAAATAGGCCCTTTTCATAACATTTGGAAATTTCCCGTTCTATATAGGCACCTAATCTTGCTATGAAATATTCCAAATAAATCTATGGAAGAAGTAATGACAAATACATTATTCAATTATTCTGCTAAAGTGTATCACAGATAATTTTGATGATTTACTTCTAGATAAAAAAATTATTTGTTGTATTTTCAAATCAAATATAAGTTCTTGTACTTGCAATGGAACATGTTCTTATATGTCATATTTAACAAATTATATATTCAGTTGATCTTCATTTCTCAGATAGCTCAATTTTCGAAAAACAAAAATCCTTTGATCTCTGAATAATTCAATTTTCGTCTAATGTGGTTCCTTCATTCTGAATTATCTACATTTGATCAGAAACGACTCTGTTTTAAAATCTGTTTCATCAATAAATAGAAAACTTTTCATGTGCCACCAAATTTGACAACTGTTATCAACCTTTTTACAAATGTAGTCACCGACCTTGGAATCCTTTATAGATTTAATTTTACAATTCGTGGTATATTGTTTTTCGTTTTCAATAATATGCATTCGCCCTTTTACCGTGTATTAGATTAATTATTACTTAGTTTGTGGTTCATTATGTCCAGACTGCATAATTTTAGTATGACTATTATAGTATTTTATGTCATCCCTCATCCCTCCCAATCTAGTAACTTATTTAGTGATTTCTAGTGCTGTTAACAAGTTTCCTAAAATGGCCTTCTAGTTTAAAAACAGGGTATAGAGACAAGGTGTTACGATGCAGAATCAGTGATACCAATCACAAATAACCCATACCAATCTCTTCGAAACTGCAAAAATAAATAACACTTAGATCACATATATTTATATTATCTAGAAACAACGTTAAGTTAATATTAGGTGCCCCATATTTTAACCCCAATTGATAGAAAATGGGACCTGTTCTATAAATATATCACGTCAATTAATATTGTACAGAAATAGGAGAAGTTATGATGATTTAAAATTGACAAAAAAATTATACAAAATGTGTATGTATTTATCAATTATTTAGGATCCTAAAAAATTGACTAAGACTTGTAATGAATAATTGATAATTACAAACGGGCTTAAGAAAAAAGTACTGTCGAGACAGTCTGTCCTCTAATGTATCAGTCCTTAGACAACAAAAGACGAATTCAATGTCTTAAGTACCGGCCAAACCTGTATCTAGTCTTATTTATAACCTTGAAACTTCGATACAAAAAATACTGTATCGAAAAAATCAATGCATAGATGGTAAATGAGAGTGAACATCGATGGTAAACATCGATGTTTTACTACTGAAACATCTATGAATCCCGAAATTGAAAGTTAGGCAATATATTATACATTAATAAATTCTGCAAATGATTTTGAGACAGATCAAAGACAATATATGAGCGATATTAAAAATGAAGAAAGATACTAACAATTATAATCACTGAAATTTTGTTCGTAGAAACATGAGTAGTACCTATGAAAACTGAAGAAAGATCCAACAATAATAATCAATAGAAATATATATTTCTACCTTTCCTGAAACAATTTTGACCAGTTTTGTCATACCTAATGTCTGTATGTACGTAGTACGTATGTAACATAACACAAAAACTATTAGGCGTATAGGTGATGTACAAATTGGAATTAACAATCAAAGTCTTCCTGTAATTTTTACTTTAACCTCTCCCTGTATAACATATAATTTATATGTATATCCTGCACACATCATACACAGAAATTATCATTCTTCTCAAATATTCAATATTTCTTTAAACACTCAAAAATCCATTTTAACATTATTTTCATATAAGAAACACAGATAATTATTGTCTTACGCTATCAGTTTAAACCTTACCGCTTCATAAAAACTATCGTCTAAACTCCCTTATCTGCCACAAACAGGTGAGATGGCATGGTGTCAATGTCTAATATCTGTAAAAATCGAGGAGATATGACAACGCCGGTATTACGGCTAGTGAATATGGCGTACGCCATTGTAATGACTCGATTTTCAGTTCCTTTCGAGCATAAAACTCATAATAAGCCTAGAAAACTATACCAACCAATATACTGAAAATTAGCGGACGCCTGGAGTTTATACGCACATCCACTTTTGAGTTTACGTAGTAAACAAAACTGATTCCGCATGATTTCAAATGAGTCAGAGTCGGCCTCCCAAATTCGTTTTCCAATGGACGTATAGGGAATATTTCGAAGTTTTTGTGTATATAAATGAAATGCGTGTTGATTTATGTCATAGAAATTATGTATATTTTCTATGTTATGTTTGTATATATGAACCCTACAACATGAAATGAATCCCAAGTTATAGTTACTTTAGTTGAAAAACCTGTAGTTTTCTTCATAGGGTTGGGATATGACTCTGTTCAATATATTCATAACCATAGATCATTTAGAAACAATGGTTCAGTACTAAATTAACAGCCGACATACAGTGTCAAAAAGTTTGCACCATCTGTATAACATTTTCATTATTTAATACTGTATGTAAATGGAAAAAAATCACATAAAGTTTGCAAAATGATTTTTATTACCAATACATTAATCTATATAATTTTCACTCGCTTTATCAAATTTCTATATTTTCAAACGGTTTACAGGGGAAAACAAAAAATAGCACAAAATAACTTGCAAAAATCATGATTATTTTCGAAAAACGCCAATAAACTTTTAAAAATTATAAATTATTTTTCTTCTTCTCTAAAAACATAAGAACAAATGAGGACCATAATAATTGTGGGTAACTGGATAGAAATTGGCTCTTATTAAAAGGGTACTTGAAGAATATACAAATGGGTTGAAAAATAAATATTCACAGGTTACACTAAATAAACATATTTAACTACTTAAAAATCTTATTTTACATGACGCATTTTTACAAAACTTCAATAATAATGACATTTTTATATAAACTTCAAATAAATACTAAAGTGACATTTTGTGATAACAACTGACTATAGATTGAAATGTGATATTAAATTTGAACATACAGGCCTCCGTTGATTCCACATCCATTCTTAAGCTAAACGAAAACATGCAGTAGTAATACGATGTAAAGGAGGAACGAGTATTGTGTAGTTTATTTAAAAACATAAGTAATTACAAATAATGATTTACATTCCGAAACTAGAGGACACAATTTTGTTTTATTTCTGGTGTAAATTCCAGATTGAGTTTTAATTTTAACCAATCTAACTTTGGTATCCTTGGCTGGTAATAGTTCTATGACCCTAGCTAATGGCGATTGTAAAGGTTTTCTATTTTCGTCTTTTACTAATACAATGTCATTGAGTTTAATATTCTCTTGGTGAGTGTACCACTTAGGTCCTATTTTGTAATTGATTTAAATAATCCACTGACCAACGAATAGTAGATAATTCATCGAAAGTAAATTTTGAGTCACCAATTAGTCTATTAAGATGAAGATTTAGTTGCACTTTCCCAATTACCTCCCCAATGTGAACTTTGAGATGGAATAAATTTCCATTTGATTTCTTCAAGGGTTAAAAATTGTCGAATTTGTTCTGTAGTTTCTTTTTTTTTGGAAAATAAATAAAGTTCACGTAATTGATTATTACTACCCAAAAAATGGCTGCCATTATTACTATAAATAATATGTGAGGAGCCTCTTCGTGCTATGGAACGTTTTAAACAAAGCAAAAAAGCTTCTGTGAATAAATCTGATACTAATTCTATGTGGACTGCTTTGGTGACCATGCAAACAAATACAGAAATGTACATTTATTGACTGGTGCTTTTATAAGTTTAGATGATTTTATATGAAATAGTCGTCCAAAATCTATTCCTGTGCTAGAATTGGGTCTCGTAGGTTCTGCTCTCACTAATGGTAAATCACATTACTTGAGAAAAAGGTTGTGCTTTGAATCTACGACAAATCTTACAGTTATAAGAGATTCTTCTAACTTCCCGTAAGCCGCCAAGATGCCAGAATCTGAGGCGAAAATGGGATAGGACTGTTTGTGCACCTCCATGTCCGAGGTTTAGATGTTCTTTATGTAAAATAAGACTAACAAGTCTATTGTTAGAGGGCAATAATATTGAGCTATCAGACCACAAGTTAACACTGGAAAAGTAGAACGTATTTTGAAATGCGATGATAATTTTCTGTAATAATTGGGATAGAAGTAAACAGCTACAAAGTTCTAGCCGGGGTAAAGTGGTCGTTTTTATAGGTACTATATGGCTTTTAGAAGCTACTAAACGATAGCTTACTGTGTTATCTGTGTAAATGACTCGAAAATATATACAAGCACCATACGCACTCATACTACTATCACATTACCCGTGAATTTCAATAGATACATAATAGGGATTGTTTAACAGATATCGAGGATTTTTAAAATTTTTCAAAACATGGATTTTATTATAAAAGTTTGTCCATTCATAGAGGCGAGGCGAGAGATCATCGTCCCAATGTAGCTTGTTCGTCCAAAGCTTCTGCATAATGATTTTTGCCACTACAATGAATGGACCTATAAATCCTACTTAATCATACATTTGTGCGATTTTTGCCAATATTAGTAGTAGTAATATTATTTAAATGGGGTATATTAGGAATAAAAATTGAAAAACAATCAATATCCGGGTTCCAAATAATTCCTAGAACTTTATTAATGATACCATCAGGAGAAACGTATTGAGCTTGCTGTGATAAGTTACCTAGTTTATCTAAAAATGTCCGAGAATTCGAATTTCATTTATGGAGGGGAAAACTAGCTGAGTGTAACAAAGTTATTAATTGATTATTCGAAATGTTTAAATCTTCAAGTGAGTCTGTTCCAGACAGAATATCATCAACATACGTTTGTTCTAACAAATTTAACGCGGGATTGGAAGTAGCCAAGAGATTTAATACTCGAGTAGCTAGGAATGATGCACTGTTTATGCCATAACTAACTGTCAGTAATTCAATGCATTGTAGGGGTTCTTTAGGGGAGTTTCTCCATAGAATATTTTGCAAGAATGTATGTGAGGGGTTTATTCTAGTTTGCTTATACATTTTTTGAATATCACTTGTTAAATCATATTGAAAACCTCTAAATCTACAGAAAATATCAAACAGTTCTGGCTGTACTGTATATCCTTTATGCATAGTGTCATTTAAAGAAATACCAATAGATGTCTTTCCACTACCATTAAATACTACTTTCAATTTAGTTGTGGAATGGTCATTTCTAATTACAGGATGATGATATAAGTATTTATTTTCTGACCTTTCATTTTTTAAGTTAAGGGGAATTATCTGACCATGTACTAGTGATATGTATTCATCAATAAATGGCTTTTATTGTAAGAATAGGTCCGAATTTTTAAAAAAATTCTTTTCTAAAGATAAAAATTGTCTATGTCTAAGACAGCTTTTTGACACAAATGACAACTATGTGAACTTAATTTACTAACTCTAAATGAGTACGACTAAAACACTGTACATAGAGTTTGTCGCTTTTCACAGAATCAAGTTTTTCGTTGTGAGATAAGTTATTGAATTTAAAACAGATATAGACTGAATGATTATCTAAGCTACAGAATATGCACGTTTTTCTACGTATTTGATTATGTGGTAGAATAATAAGCTGATTGTGTAGATGATGTACCATCCTAGAAGCTTTATGAGCTGTGGATATATTGGTAGAAGAACTATGATATATGTCAGGTATAAACAGCGGGATTCTAAAAATGTTATAAATTCATCGAGAGTGGGGAAATGAGTAGTGCTGAGTTTAAGCCATTTATCAATTTCATAAGCTTTTCTTGTACTCATGTCAAGTTTCTGTAGCAAAATAAAAATAAGTATTAAGTCCCACTCTTTAACAGGTACTTTTAGATTTTTTAAGGCTCCAGTATTTTATTTTATTTTAATAAGAATTCCCTAAATGAACTGTGCGCGATTTTTGTTAACTGAGTAATTTCTATAATTTTTTTAATATGAGCAAAAATTGTTAACACATTATAATCGTATCTCTGTTTTCAAGTGTCTAATGCTAATTTTAAGCTAACATCAACTAGATGCAAATTTTCTATTAGCTTGAGGGGCTCGTTTACAAGATAACTTTTCAAATAAATCAGTTTCTGTACATCAGTAAGATCGTCATTATCTAAAATAAGCGTTTCATAAATTTGAAAAAACGATTTCCATTCTGTAAAAATTGGCACTGTTATTTGTGGTAATTTCACTCAGGAGGTACTGTTCGATAAGTTTTGTACAACAATTTGTTGTGGTTGACAATACGGAGTAATACTGTGTTTCAAATTCTTCGTAATCTTCCGATTCATCTGAACCTATTGTGACCATTGTTGATTGAACTACTTTATATTCTACAAAAGCTTTTAATAGATCTTCTTCTCTAGTAAGTAGTAAATTCAAAACAGTCAGTTTCAGTTTGAGAATATCTTTTTAGCCAGTCATATATGTGAGTCACGATAGATTTCTGTGAAGCGCGCTTATGACAAAGTGACGTTATATCAGACATTTTTAATACAGAGCTATGATTACCTGCAAATTATCTATAGTGGAACAATATCAGTCTTTTTATCTTACTTGTGTATTCGTCTCGAAGACCATGAATAATAACTGGCTCTTATTAAAAGGGTCCAACTGTAACAAACTTATGTTACTGGATAATATCTCTTCGTTACGGTCGCCAGTTTACTTGAAGAATATACAGATTAGTTGAAAAATAAATATTCACAGGTTACACTAAATAAATATACTCGTATTTAACTACTTAAAGATCTTATTTTACATGACGCCTTTTTACAAAACTTCAATAATAATGACATTTTTATATAAACTTCAAAAAAATACTGTAGTAACATTTTGTGACAACAGCTGACTAGATTGAAATGTGAAATTAAATTTGAACAGGTAACATTTATTTATAACGAATAATAAATACAATAAGATCAACCCAGAGAGAACAACATACTTAATCTGGATTAATAATCACTGGAATTTTCACAGCATTCTTACAAAACAGAACCATGCACTTCATAGTTTCAAGTAATTAAACTGCAACAAGTTTTGAATAATGAGCACTTTTATCACTAATCAAAAACACCATCAAACGGTCGCGAAAGAATAATCCTTGCAGTACGAACTCACTACAGTTATAAAATTCGAAAATATTTTAAAAACAAATTCAACAATTTCCAATGAACATAAAAATGATTAAAACCGTACCTGTGCAAGTGGCTTGCCAGCTATGATGACGCCTATTACTTAATACAGTAATTCAGGGTTGCCAACTTAAGAAAATTAAATACCTTATCTTATTGATATTTTCATTTCCGTGAAAATATTCAACAAAATTACCACTAATTATTTGATTAATATATTGTATTTTACTACACCCAAAAAATTATGCTGATATTTGGTTAAACACTCCTTTTTTTCATGTATATTGATATGATTTATTCGATTTCATCCTTATAGCAACAAAAAAATGTTAGACTTGTCAACAGCATGTTCGCAATGCGCGTGTATGCACATCCTATCATTTTGTTCACGCGCATCTCTATTGGGATTTAAAAAGATGACGATTATGCCATCTGCCGGGTAAAAACACAAACAATATGATGATAAAAAGTACTAGTTTTGCATTATCAGCGTTTTTAATTGTTTTTTCAAACTGTAATATGCGTTGTGTCTTGCAGTATTTACACAAGAAGAGGTAAATGAAACATATAATGGTTGGTTGCATAGTTTTGCGGGTTGACTTCGAAATTTCAGGATTACTAATGCAGTTCAATTTACTAAATTTATTTTTAGTATGAATATATAAGTTATAAAGATAAACTGGCAAATTATTAGGTTGACAAATTTTTATGTAGATACCAGAAGCTATCCAGTAATAATATAATTACATTACAGCTAAATTTAATTAAAATACCTATCTAATTAAGGATATTGAAACCTTAATACTCACAGCGTGTAACATTATTAATAGTATAAAATCCTAATTTAAATTAATACCTAAAAACATATTTTGTTAAATAAATAAGAAATAAAACGGGAAGCAGTGATGAAGTTTATATGTATGATACCTTTATTAAGTTTGGTAAACACAAAAAAAAATTATTTACTAATTGTATGCATAGTTATGTTAATTTGAAACTTCTTTTACTACCTATTTCCAACTCTTGTGCAAGAGTCAACTCAGTTATTACGGTTTTCTTCTTGTTTTTTGCTTGAGATTGAGATTACAAATATGAACTTATTATTGAATCATAATTGTTCTGTCTCTAAACTGTTTCATGAGCCTTGAAGAAATGATCTTCATAAAAAGCACTAGTGACTGTTTACAAAGTGCACAGTTAAAACCTCTATATTCACGATTGTAAAACATTCGTGTTGCTTGAGACTTCTAGAATAAGTAAAATTCTTTTCACAAATAGTGCATACAAAATTATTATTGTCCATTTTTTAACAAAATATATGTCTAGCTGCAGCCAAAACTGCGATTTTTAAATTAAATTTCTATACAACACCTCAACAAAATGAACTTTAACAAACTCATTGAATGAACCATAAATAAACAAAACAAATATCTCTACTCTAATGTGAATAAAATAAAATTAATTATGAATCACAGAACAACCCCAGGTATCATCACAAATTTCGAACAAAGACTATGCAACCATCCATACACACATGGCTATTTGGCCTCTCATTGTTGGATGTCGCGTTCGATTTAGCCTCTTGTCTTATACATGCTCAATATCCGTTATAAACGCCTGACATTTATCAGACATTATATTTGTGTCTTAGAGGTATTTTATAATTTCAAAACGTTCAAATTTTTGTCAATTAGCCTCTACGAAGCTGTGTTATGAATTCTTTTTTATAATACTATACTTTTTTACCGCATCCGCATACCTAATAATTCAATAAATAAAATCAAGTTAGGCAATATATTATACATTATATAATTAAATTTTGCAAACGCTATTTTTATATAGCAATATTTTATAAATCAATTGATTCAGATAGAGGCAGACAACATAGTTAAGAAATACATTTTGTACATGTATAAAAACATCAGTTAGGTATATTAAAACTGAGAAAAGGACTAAGAACAATATTGATACGCAGTGTATCTTTTCATAAATTGAATTAGTTAATAATCGTTATATGATTTGTAGGATATCTCTCATGTTTGTTATTGATAGGTCAACTCTTGCCACACTCCTAGACCTCCTAACTTTTGTGATAAATGAAAGAATGAGCTCATAGGTATCATCTACTTTATGGACAATAACTAACCCTTTACTTATATCGATCTTGCATTTTTATACAGCAAAGTAATTTGTTTGAGGAAATCGAATGTTTGAAGGCGATCATTGTATAAATGTAGATAATATATTTAATATTCGAATCTAGGAATGGAAAAAGAAATGTAAAATAGATACCTATAACAAACGTCATGGTTATTTTAATATTTCTTAGAACCAAAATCACATAGATAAAAGGCACGGGATTTTATATATTTATAATTGATATTGATTTTATCAATATATTTCAAAACTTTTAGATACATCTTTTTTCAATATAATTTATATAAATTAATTCAAAGGAACTCAAACATTCCAACTCCATATAATTTCTTTTTTATTAAGATATCTACCGTTATCTATGAACACGAGAAAACATCGTAAACAGTGATCAAACTCAATTCTTGGACTCTTGGCAACAACGCAGCAAACGGTATAGGTTCCCCTTATTTAGCTGGCCCCCACTACCACACCCATTTGAAGTCAAAATAAAGTTTTCATATCTTTGTGGAATTCCCAATGTGCGTTTAACATCCACACCCGGTAACGATAACATCCAGAGAGAAGCGTTATAATCCATTAGAACATAAAATCGGAAGCGCTAGCATACGAACGAGAAATATATATATATATATATATATATATATATATATATATATATATATATATATATATATATTAAAGTGAAACATGGCTACCAGGTAAATTAAACTAATTATCACCATTTGAATAATGTCAATCTTTAGTAAATATTCAATTAAAATATAATTCATGACGACATGTTAATTTGAATAGACATAGCTTAAACACTTTAAGAAATACCTACGCATAATGTACATTTAATGAAATGATTTACAAGATTTCTATTCAATTTAGTACTTATATTTCAAAGAATAAAAAAGGAATATAAAACAACCACGAGTAAATTTCGTGAACAATATATTATAGCATATAATTATAAGAAACCCTGTATATAGAGCAATATGAATTTTGAAACAAAATTCAA
>OY998183.1:7231656-7694156 GCA_963921935.1 Galeruca laticollis
CAGCCAGATGACAAACGTTGAATGGTCTCTTCGCTAGTGTTACACAGTCTACATTTGGTGGTCTCAACTTGTTGTTTCAATATGTGTTTGGAGTACGTTCGGGTTCTAATGACTAGATCCTGTATCGCCAACATTGTTCCTTCGGTTTCCGGGAAGAGGTATCCTGCTACTAGGTAAGTATTGGATGCTTTCATATCTACTTCTGTTTGATGTAGAGAAGTGTAAAACCTTCCGTGTAGCGCTTTTCCTTGCCAACTTATTTTCATTTGTTCTAATTGGTTCTCCGTTTCAGGAGGCGCAGGATTAGCAAGGTTAAGGGCTGTGATTTTTTTGTCCCATACCGCCACTCTTTTATGAACTGGTGAGTTTGTATTTCGGAAGTATTTTATTAAAGTTAAAATACTCTTCTATTCCTTCTATTTATTTTCAAGTATCTAAAAAAAATGTATTTTTAGGACATACGATAAAATAAATAAGGAAGCTTTCAATTCATATCAAAATTAGTATAGTTTTTGGCTAACTTAAAATTTATTTCTTTCTTAACTTTATATAATGATGAACGATAAATTTGTGGTAAATCTGGCCATTTTCTTATTTCAGTTAAATTTTTTTCAAAGTTGGTATTTACATCGTGGAAAATTTCAACAATTTCTAGACGACCTCCGCGATGGATAGAAGAGACAATTATTCCAGTGTTGCTGTATTCTTTAATAATTCGAAACACAGTCGATCTAGCAACTACTAAAAAATGTGATTTTCGATAACTTACCCAATGTTTTTACAATTTTAAACACAATGGCATTCACCTTTCTTTCTGGTTCATCATCTGAGATTTGTTTATAAAAATTGACAACGTTTTGCTTCTCTGCAGACAATACGTGGCCTACTATTACACAGCTCCTTTTTTTTGGGGCGGGGGGGGGTTGAGAATTGATGTTGCTAGTACTTGGAGTATTATCTGAGTCGATTTTTAAATTAGTCCTGGTGAAAACTGTTTTTATATTTTAATAAAACAATAACAAGAACGCAAGATAGAACAAAATGGACACTATTTTTATAATTTATACAATTCTCAATCATAATATATGTCAAAAGTGCTGTGTAAAACCGGCTGCGATTTGACTAATCAGGAATCTACAGAATTGCCAACTTCAATTCAAATCAGTCCTAGTTTAGAAACAGAGATAATGTAATTCTATTTTATTTAAAAAAAATCAATAAATACGAATTATAAAAAATATTGTGTACAACTTTTGTCGAAATGACCTTTTGTAGGACTTGTTTTACAAATACCTATTATGAAACAGCATCTCAAAATTACTGATGACATTTGAAAGAGGCCAAAACAATGTATTTGTAAAAAATTCGCCAACTTAAGATCATATTATGAAAGTTGAAACTTCATTGTATAAAAATGAAACAGGCGGATTTAAACAATAATAGTTTTGCAATAGTAATATATAACTTTAATAATAATTGAAACTAACATTTTAAAAATTCAATTTGTTAATAAATATTATTTTATAACGTTTGTTGTTGAGATTATGAACTTTTAAATAAATTTGGCTACGCTGCCTTAAAAATAAAAGACATCAAGAAGCGGGAAAACGAGCCGGGAGAACAGCAGAGAGAGCGAAGAGAGACAGACCACGTGCTCTTACCATTTTTAGTAATAATATTTTTATATAGTTTAAATAAGTGAAACATTTTAGTTTCTTGCGTAAATATACAGTCCAGTAATTAAAATATGTTAATCCAGAAAGTGTTAATTTAATTGGTCCTTCATCAAAACCCAACATTTGTTACATTAAATCTTTGCATATAAAACCAGTGTAAATAAGTAACCAGTAATGATAATTTTTAAATATGTTTTAGTAAAAATATTAATTTTATTCGAAATATTTGAAATTAGAGCGTAACAATCTACCTGGAGTTATTAATTATATGAGGTATTGACAATGATAATGATGTAACAACCAGACTTCTTGAAACATCCTTTTAACTGAAAATAATCTATGTTCCGATGGTAGTTGCTTCGAAAGAGGTAAGTTAGCACTGTTTAGTTTCAGTGGTTACCGGAAAATGGTTTGAAGAAGAGGTAGCAGAAAATCATTGTCAACACCTCAAATATGTTTATTAAAACGTGAAGCAGAAAATTACCATTTACATTTTAATTGTTCTTCATACAAAATAATCCATAGTGAATGTGCCATACCAACAAAGAAAGGTGTTATCTAACTCTAATTCTGCTGCTACAAGTTTAAATATATTTGTTCAGTCTGACATTCAACAATACTAAATAAAATAAAGCTATTTTTTAATCTATAAACTTTTTACCCTGTTAAAAATGAAAATAACTTCATTTTATGATCGTAAGAATCCATAGACAAAGTTTAAATAATTCGCAATAAAATTTTAATTCCGTTAACAATCAATTCCAATACATTTATAACATGTTATTAACATTACAGTTATTTTTCTCATCATTATCTAAAATTAATATTTTATAAAAGAACATAATGGTAATCAATAGCCAATTTGTATCACAATAATGAAAGATTCCGTTGATTTCATATTTTAGTTAAATACAATTTTCTAAAAGCCCATTGCCAATAATTCAAAAATGATCATTGCAGGTAAATTATATAATTCACTCTGGAAAAGGTGTTTAGAAACTTAATGTAGTCTTATTATTAACTAAATATTGAACCAAAGGCGACGTTTGTTCACTCATTTTTGAATAAATGTTCATTCATTTTTTTTATCATTCTTTCAAAGTCAGTTTAGAAATGATTTTACCAAGGCACTGCGATATTTCGTTAATAAGTGTATATTAAGTAATCCCGATAAAGTTACAAATACATATCAGTGGCCCTTTTTTACAAGCTACGGGTACCATAGCTGAGAAGCATTCTTCAAATCGTCGGTCGACTATGTAGTCGGTACATGCTCTTTCAAATTTAGGTCGTAATCACTTTATATAAAAAGAAATGAGATACAGAATATTAGCGCGCGCCGCTTTCTGAATAATTTCACAGTATTCACGAGATTTTTATTGCGGTTTAATTATTTGACAGCTGTGTTTGGTTTGTTTTGTGATATTTGTGAAATGGCTTTCTGAAGACCTTTTGAGGTAAATGCTGAATCTAAAGAATTGCTTATTAATGACGATATTCATACTAATAATAAAATTCATGTCAATAATGTAATTAAAAATTATAATAGTATTCAAACTAATGATGAAATACATCTTAATAATGCAATTTATTAACGATGAAAATGAGACACAGTTTTGGGATTTTCAATATCGAGATTTGCATATTCAAGTTCAAAAAGTAATTTTAAATATGTATTCATGCTTAACAGCTGAACATGTCAATTCAACTCAAGATGAAATAATTAAAAAAATCTGCAAGTTAACGACAATTACGTATTCCACAATTTATTTAGTATTATGATTGAACACATTAAAAAACGAAAACGTATCGTCTGCCATTGGATAGTTAATTGATCTAAAGATATGATTCTAAGAATGGTTAACAATACGTACATAGAAAATTAATTATATTTAATAAATTGCAAGATTTTGACGATTTTAAACATAAATCATTATAGAAACGCGTCTACAAATTTTAATAGAATGTGGTTTTAAGTATAGAAAATTAGATACTGTAATGTGTATTATATAATCGCCCCGTATTGTTGTACTTCGTCAAAATCATTTAAGTTATAGAGAAAGTAATAGAAATAAAGTTTATTTAGATGAAACGTGGTTAGACACTCACGATGTCGTTCAACGCGATTGAGCAGACAATTCATAAAATTGTGTCTTAAATTCTTAAAAGCGCCGTGATCGAGGGGAAAACGAGTAATAATTTTACACGCTGGGAATGAAAACGGCTTTGTATCAATTGCCTTACTTCTTTCATCAAAAAATATAAATAAACAGCTCTGCTTGATAAAGAAATAATTTTTTGAAAATACATCTTATTTAAAAATAAAATTGATACGCCGCTGGTCGATTTTATTGTTTTTTTATATATATAACTGACTGTGACAGAAGTATACAAGGAAATATTTTAGTTAAATAATAGTCGTTAAATAAACCTGCTTCATTTGTCTCATATGTCATTATCAATTTTGATATGTAATAATTTTTTAGGAGCAATGGCCTTGTAGTTGCAAAATCACAAAGAAAATAGTGCAATAATATTCTGCAACTAAAAATTTATTCAGAAAACAAAACATGTATTGTTAAAGTGAAGGAGAAGAAAATTTTGTTTGTCCAAAGTATATTTATAAACTAACAGCCTTGTCTGTGAAAACATCTAGTAAAAAAGTGAATGTTTTTCGCAGATGATTAATTATGTTTATTCAATTATATTAAGAGTTCATAGTAAATTGAAATAAATATTAACCTATTTTAACTGAAAATATTTTGATTACGAGGTATATTAATATTTGTTAGATTTATTTATATAGATGTCTCTTGTTATGTTACTTAGCAGCGACTTGAAGTTGTTATATATATATATATATATATATATATATATATATATATATATATATATATATATATATTGTGATCGGTGTGTTTACATTTTGTCCATGTCAATGAAATAATCAAAATGAATTGAAACATATTCATTTTACAAAACTTCAAAAATATTATAAATTTATTCCTGTTTTTTTAATATAACTACTATTTAAAATTTCATGAATTGTTATCCTACTCAATTAATTCTGGATATGATGCTGTATATTACAAGGACTAATAGATTTCAATTATGTTCTTTATGCAGTCTACAAAATAAATTGTTCTATACTTATTTATCAGTAAGTATATTAAACATTACACTTCTTTAATCTCTGAGAATTTCTATAGTAATAGTAATTTCTGCGTGGGATTTTTGAACAAATTTATTAAATTAAATATGAAAAATATTCGAGTTATTTCTTATTATACGCTACAGCAATTTAAATAGACAAAATTGACATTGTTAACAATAGACATAAATATGTGATTTCCAACTAATTATTACCTACACAATTATTTGGAAATCAGAAGTATTTATATATTCACAGAAATATCCAAATTATATTTCAAAATCAGGAAATAATATGCCAAAACATATACTTTGCAGCATTGATAACTATAGTTTGAAAAACAAGGAATATTATGTCAAAACATAAACCGTACAGCTTATAATAACTACTTTTTGAACACGACAATAATATACTCCCTTTCCTAATGTGAGAGTGATCAAATTTATATTTGCAATGAGTCTAAACAGAGTTGATACATTGAAGGTTGTATTGTAAATTTGCAGCGATAGTCTAAAAATTCGGTATTTCAGTTATTTAAGATATGTACACACCATCTAATGCCATCAAATAGCGTCATTGTCAAATGATTTCGTCTTTCTCTATAAGAATTGATTTTGTGTTTTGAATAATATAGTTATAAATATAAAGTATTCGCCTTTTATAATTATTGCTAGAAAAAAAACTGTATTCATCAGTTTTGTATTAAGGGCTGACTTGTATTAAAATACGATTAGAAGTACAGTGACGGGATGCAAAAAAAATCCCAATGGAACAGGACCAATTGGACAGTCTTATTTCAGTAACATGTTTGCATAAAACCGAAAATAAAAAACTAGATACAAAAGTAATAGAATGCTTTGAGATGTACAAAAAACCAAAGTACCATTCTGGCATCAAATCAAAAACAAAAAAATAAAAAAATTTCTGGTAAATTTGAATTTTCTTAAATAAATGTTTTAATGTACGATTTAGAGAAAAATGTTAAATACAAAAGTTGTAGAACGTATTAAGGTCTATATAAAAGCTCAGTAACTTTTTTGCGTCAAATGAAAAACAAAGGAAATACGATTTTTTTTCAACTTTGACAGGCCGCCATTTTGTTTTTACTCGGCCGATTTGGCTCATTAACGAACGCGTCGAAGATTTTTGCCTAACCGATTTTGTAGCGAGTTTGGTTTCGATCCGTCAAAAAATACGCCCTCTATCGTGCTTACAAATTCCGTTCTAATTTGTGAATTTTCTTAAATAAATGTTTTAATGTACGATTTAGAGAAAAATGTTAAATACAAAAGTTGTAGAACGTGTTAAGGTCTATGAAAAAGCTTAGTAACTTTTTTACGTCAAATGAAAAACAAAGGAAATACGATTTTTTTTCAACTTTGACAGGCCGCCATTTTGTTTTTGCTGGGCCGATTTGGCTCATTAACGAACTCGTCCAAGATTTTGTCCTAACCAATTTTTGTAGCGAGTTTGATTTCGATCCGTCAAAAAATACGCCCTCTATCGTGCTTACATATATATATATATATATATATATATATATATATATATATATATATATATATATATATATATATATATATATATATAACCTTTAGAACGTAGAGTGATTTTGGCATCTAGGAACACCAAAACGAAAAACTGCATTGAAATTTTTCTGAAGTCGCGTCATGCCCTATTTCATTCTGAAATAAGACTAAAACATTTAAAATTGAATGTACTTGTTTTATAACCAATTTTGGTAGTTAATGGTTTATTCTGTATATTATATATCTTAGGGTTTGTAATGAACTAGATTGGTGGAGTGGACTGTTGAGTTTGTCGTTCACTACTGCACCTAAGTAGATGTGTTGTTTGTTAGTTTCGATAAGGTTGCGGAAGGAAGGAACAGTCGTAGTTTTAAGTAACGTTTAATAAACACTTAAATACGACAATTTTAAACACGTAAATCACTTTATAACAAAATAGTAACAAGATAGAGCAACAAGAATATCCACAGAGAATTGATAGTTGGTTACTGTTTTCTTAAAGATACTAAATGCCCGTGATGAGGTAATTATGTATATTGTTTCGATAATTCTCGAACGACGTCACAGAAAATTGCACGTTTTTATATTGCGTCGTAACGCGAGAGATATTTTAATACTTCAGGTAAATCGTAACTTTTCCCGTTTTTAAGTTTAAAATTGATATGATTCGTTGATCTAGATATAGTTTTAACGCGCACTGTATGTTTTCGAATACTTTTTTATGTCGACCGTTCGATAGTGGTTTTTAGTTCTATACTGCTTGAGATTGAGAAACTGACTCCTTTTAAATTGGTTAATTTGTGTAGATATGTTTTTTGGGGGTAGGACTTTCTCTTTCAGACTATAACTCTGTAACGTGAGAGATATTTTAATACTTCAGGTAAATCGTAACTTTTCCCGTTTTTAAGTTTAAAATTGATATTATTCGTTGATCTAGATATAGTATTAACGCGCACTGTATGTTTTCGA
Source organism: Galeruca laticollis (assembly GCA_963921935.1). Taxonomy (NCBI): domain Eukaryota; kingdom Metazoa; phylum Arthropoda; class Insecta; order Coleoptera; family Chrysomelidae; genus Galeruca; species Galeruca laticollis. The sequence continues at coordinate 7,238,982 of OY998183.1, forward strand.
ATACTTTTTTATGTCGACCGTTCGATAGTGGTTTTTAGTTCTGTATTGCTTGAGATTGAGAAACTGACTCCTTTTAAATTGGTTAATTTGTGTAGATATGGTTTTTGGGGGTAGGACTTTCTCTTTCAGACTATAACTCTGTAACGTGAATTTCGTTCACCACTCGTAATATTTCTCGTCGATGAACGAGTAACGTAAGTTTCGTTTAACCCTCGTAACATCGAATAATATTGCCGAGTTTTAAGTTTTCGGAAGAGTTCGTTTCATTTGGATATTTAAGCCAATGCACGCTGAGGTTCGTCCCTTAATTCATCTATATTGTTGAGTTCGTTATCTTATCGTATCGAAGTGCATTTCTATGAAATGGTAAGTGGTTTCGCTTAAAATGTATATTTCCCCGTTAATTTGTTCTTACATGGTACTCAATAGTTTCAAATTAATTTTTCTTTAAAACATTCAGTACCAGAGATATATTATATCGATTTCGTTTTTGTTAAATATATTTTGTTCTGGTTCTTCATACATTTTTTATACCAATGGAATTCTACGTTGAAAACCATTGAAATAAAATTAAATGAATTCGTAAATTTTCTTATTATTTTTATTGTGCTTCTATGTCTAAAATAAATGAATTTTCTTAAAATATTGTGACATACAGGATATATGAACCACGTTGTTTGATATCATTTCATAATTTTGTACGTATATTACTTGTACCTACTGTAACTTCAATCTCCAGATATCCTGCATTTTACTGAATTCGAAAACTATATCTGACTCAAGTGTCTTTTCTAGCACTTTTTCTTATCGGCCTAAAGTTATTTCACTGGCCTAAGCCTTCGTATCGACCGAAGCCTTTTCCGTTGATGAAGTCTACCTGCTGGGACCACGGCTATATTCAGAACCGACTGAACTTAACGTGATGCAGCCATCTGATTGGTTCCCGATTCCTCTGGACGTTATCCAAATCATCATTGGAATAGAAAACAAGGAAAGTACTAACGTCCACAATCTTTGAAAACTATACATTCTTTCCAGCTAACGTTCATCGACTAATTAACTGAATAGTTTGTACCATATGTAAATTACATCTTTGTAAAATATTTAATTCTTGTTTAACATTAGTTTCCTTTAGAATCTAATTTTTTTGAGTGTCAATTTACTTTCAGTTCTAGTTTTAAATTCAAAAAACTAGGTATAGAAACAGAAATTAACTTGTATAATATTCCAAATAATTCTAATCTAAAACACAAAGCTTCAGAAATTATTAAAAAAGAATTCGTCGAGTTTAACAAACCCAATTTCGAATTATCAGCCGCCAAATCAATTCAACAAAAATCAAAGTCAAATAGTCTTATTTTCACAAAAGCAGATAAAGGAAATACGGTAATAGCATTACCTAAAGAAGATTATTTATTAAAAACCAACAATTTTATTCAGGCAAGCAATTTCGAGACCCTTAAAAAAGACCCAACTAATAAATTTCAGAGAGAAATAAAATTAGCAGTAGATAACGTTAAATCAATAACTAACGATAAAGAAAAATATAAATTATTTTTACCCAATCCGCATCACCCTGAACTTTATTCATTAATTAAACTCCATAAAGAGGGGTACCCTATCAGGCCAGTTGTTTCTTATTTCACAGCACCTTCATTCAAAATTTCAAAGATTCTCATAGATGTCATTTCTAAATATTGTTCATTCATACCTCGATTTTCAGTTAAAAACTCAACGGAATTAATTAATAATATTCAAGATATAATATTACCCCATAATTCTAAATTCATATCGTTCGATGTAACAAATATATTCCCTAGTATACCTCCTAAAGAAACTATAACTCTTGTTGATAACTTGCTCACATAAAATAATGTTAATCCTATAATTCACTCTGATATCATTACTTTATTAAAAGTGTGTTTGAATCAAAATTATTTTCATTTCAATGGAGAGGTTTATAGCAGTAAAGATGGTTTGATTATGGGCAACCCTCTCAGCCCCCTACTAGCAGAAATATTCATGGATAATATAGAAAAAATAATTCATGAACACCCCCTTAGTAAAAAATTTATGTACTGGCACCAATATGTGGACGACATTTTAGCTAGCTTCATCGGTACAAATAGACAATTAGAGAGCTTCATTACTTACATAAACTCGATTCACAATAATATCAAATTTACCGTAGAACTTGAACAAAATAAGTCTATAAACTTTCTAGACCTTACAATTTCAAATATAAATAATAAACATGATTTTTCTATATTTCATAAACCATCACATACAGATATTACAATTCATAATAGTTCGGTCCACCCATTCAGTCATAAACTAGCAGCTTTCAATAGTATGATACACAGACTCTTAACAGTCCCATTAAATATTAATAATTATACCAAAGAATTAAATATCATAAAACAAATAGCAGTTAATAATAATTACGATCCAAATTTAATTGACAATATCATAAATAAAAAGATAAAAAAAAGACTTCAGAACAAGTATTCCCTTCAGATAAAAATAATAGACAATTTAAAAGCTTAACATACTTTGGAACACCATCCTTAAAAATTAAATCATTTTTAGAAACTTTAGACATGAATATTTCCTTTAAAACTGATCACAATTTATCCAAATTCATTAAAAATAATAAATCTAAATCTTCAAAATTAAACAAATCAGGAGTTTATAAATTAAAATGTGGTAATGACAATTGTGATAAAATTTATATCGGTAGAACTTTTAGAAATTTTAAAACTAGAATTTCAGAACACAAACGTAGCTATGACAACAAAAAATTAGATTCTAACTATTCAAATCATTTATTAGAAAACCAACACATTTTCGACCCAAATTTTGAAATTCTCCATGTAGTCGGTAAATCCTTTAGTTTAAATTTATTAGAAGCCCTAGAGATTAACAAAAATAAATATTCAGGTAATCTCCTTAACGACCAAATAGATATCAATCAGTCTCCTTTATTGAACCTCTTTACCTAGAAGATAGCTTAGGAATGTTTGTAGTGAATGAATTTCCAGGTAATATCTTTTAATACCATTGTTAACCTTAGTAAATAGATTTAGCACTGTATATATTAAGACATTTTTATATTTTACCCTCATTCGTTTTGACAAAGCTACTGTGTTAGTGAAACGCGTCAACAAGTTTAAATTGAACATTAGTTCAAATATATGAAGATTTAAACAAACTATATTGTTTTATTTCATCGTTCAGTATGGATCTTCATCAAGTAAAAGCCTCATCTATTCAATTCATAAATTAAGTTGTAAAATTTAATAACATTTTTATTTTCAATTTTCCATCCAACATATAATTGTTATTTAATAAACTACTTGTAAATAACTTTTTCAATTTTCATACAACATATAACTTTACTTAATAAAACTACTTGTAAATTTTAAATAACGTTTATATTTTTTTTATATAACCTTCCAACTTCTTGCTTTGTTGACTGAGATTAGTCGATGTTAGGTAACTTATAGACTAGTAGGACTCAGGGTGGCGCCCACTTATCTTTCCGTCTCGTTACGTAAAAATAAGTAGGGTTACCCGAGAACCGGTAAGACCTACTCCTTGGGTCTCTACTAGTATATAACCTACGCCTGAGTAGCTCTTCGACGAAGTGGCCGTTGCAACTCTATTAGTTGAATGGTGATATTTTTTGACATGAAGTTAATTACCCACTTTACACCGTGAAGCGATAAATAGTGCCCTGTTAGTTAATTTATGTCAATCCATAAAACATTCATTTCGAATACTTGATTCCCTATTCATTTGTGAAAGGGTTTGAAATATTGTTCACGGTGCTAATTGAAGTTATTTGTAGTAACATTTTAATAGTTTTAGAAAGTTCCATAATCTCTATTTTATAAAAAAACTTTTGTTAAACAGGTACTTAAAGCTAAACATTATTTTACTAATGGGCGTTTAAGACCATTAAAGTGAATAATAACGTTACAATAGACATTCAAACTTGTCCTAGAATTCACAGTAAAGTGAAATTTCTTACGATTGATTTGTCATCGTGATATATATACTGCTTGTCATCTCACAACAATATATAAGTATGTACATTTATGAAAGAGGATTTTTCCTGATTTCAACAATATTTAAAAATTTAAAAGTTAATAGTATTAAAGTGTGAAAATTACAACATTTGTGCATGAGAATAGATATTATTATCAGAAAACATTTAACGAATGGTAAATAAAACTTCCAGTTTCAGAAGAAGAAAAAACACTGCTATATTTGATACATATAGTCGATCAAATTGACCTTTAACTTGACGTCTCCAACAGTAAACATCATAGATAGGGAGATGGTGACATAAAATTTCCGGTCATTACCAAGTATGGCGACCCTTCAAGGGTCCAATTACGTAATGGCGTAGAGGAAAATTATAGGCATAGCGCTAGCACCAGCGTCATTAATCAAATGTGTCGGATAAATACATTTATATTTTATTCCAAGTAACATCCACTGCATTAATTGTGTATCTAGTGGCTACATCTTTCTCCTACTTTCGTCTGCTGAAAATCGTATAGAATATCATAGTTACCATTTTTCTAAAAAAAGTGACAATTCCTACAGTGGCCATGCTAGATGTAGCCAACAGTGGCCACTGCTTTTTGGAGTCATTGAGGGGTGGCCACTGTGGGAATGAATTCGGTTTTAATGCTTTAATTTTTTTATAGATTCCGAAAGGTGAGAAACTGACAATTACTCCAGAGCATGTAATGCGGGAAGCAGTACAAAAAGTAGTAGAGCGCGGCTGGTCTACACAAAGAACGGCAAAATACTTTAATATTCCCCGTACGACATTGAGAAGATATGTCAATAAATGCATGAGACAAATGGAGAACATAGGCTTTAATGAGGCCAAGCATCCCAGATTGGTTCCAAATTATGCCTGTCATCAGATCTTTACTTCTCCAGAAGAAAAAGAATTGAGCTCGTACATCAAACATTTGGCAAATCTCCATCATGGCTTCACGCCAGCCCAAGTAAAAAGTTTTGCATATGAGCTGCCTACTTTCTATAAGAAAAAGGTACCCGAATGCTGGGAAGCAAACAAATCTGCTGGCTTCAAATGGTTCAACGGGTTTATGAAGAGAACCCCTAGTTTATCATTAATGGTCTCTGAAGCAACATCACTAGCTCGAGCCATGGGATTCAATAAGCCTGTAGTTGACAAATTCTACAAAAATTTGAGTGATATTTATTTCGTAAACTTCTCCCTGATCAGATCTACAATGTAGATGAAACGGCTTTAACTACGGTGCAGAGTACAAATAAGGTTGTTGCTACTTTAGGCCAAAAGCAGCCAGATTACTTCGGCAGAGCGAGGAACCCAGTTACCATGATAGGAGCAATAAACGCAATTGGAAACTCAGATCCCCCTCTGTTGGTATTTCCAAGGAAATTTTTCAAACATCATATGGTAGTTGGAGCCCCACCTGGAAGTGTAGGAGCAGCAAATCCTTCAGGATGGAGCTCGAAACAGATTTTTTTACAGTGGTTAAACCACTTTATCAAACATGCAGGTCCTACTGAAAATCGACCAGTCCTGCTCATCATGGATAACCATGACTCACATATTAGTTTGGAGGTAATAGAGACCGCTAAGTCCAATAATGTGATCTTGTTTACATTGCCACCCCACACAAGCCATAAGCTCCAGCCATTGGATGTTTGTGTTTTCGGCCCACTTAAAAAATACTACAATAAGGAGTGTGGAGTCTGGATTGCCAATCATCCGGGAAAACGAATTGATATCTATAACATTGCCGAGAGTTTGGGCCAAAGTTATGGCCAGGTCTTTTGCACACAAAATATAGTTTCCGCCTTCAAAAGTACTGGTATATATCCGCTTAATAAGAATTGTTTCAAGGAACATGAATTTCTGCCAGCATCAGTGACCGATATACCATTTGAACCTCAAACATCTACTTCTCAATCAACCAACGAAACAAGTCCGGTTGCATCTACTTCTGAAACAGTTCCAACGTTTGTTCAAAGTAATGAAATCTCAACCGAAGAGGATCCGATTATCAATCAAGGTGATGAAGAGGATGCTCTATACGTTTCACCCGAATTGGTGAGAGCTTTGCTTTCCCGAAAGCAGAAAGACAAATCCAATCTAAGCGTGAACGGAAGAAGAGGGCAACCGAAATTTTAACAAGTACCTCCAATATTCAGAAGCTTAAAGATGAACTTGATGAAAAGCTGAAGTCCAAGGTTACGAAAAAGCTTCCATAAACAGAAATTGCATCCCCTAGCTCATCAGAAAATGAAGATCAGAGTGAACAGAACATTTCGTTTGCCTCGTCCACACTTACTGAGAATTTCGATAAAGAAGAGGATGACGATAGACCTTTGGAAGTGAGCAGTTTTGTTCTTGTGAGGTTTGCTACCAAAAAAACGATAAAATATTTTGTTGGACACATCAAAGAGGTGCTGCCTGATGAAGAATATAATATGTCGTTTTTAAGAAAATACAGGGAAAAGAAATTCGGTTTTCCAAATGTTGATGATGTTTATGTGATACAAAGGGCAGGCATTGTTCTGTAGCTACCTAAACCGAGAAATACTGGAGGGACAGCTAGATGATTTTCCTTCGATATTGATCTGGACACTTATAACATCAACTAATCGACCAAACTGAAGACTGAAGGTTTTATTTTTATATATTTTTATTATTTATCTTCTTTAAAATATTACGTTTATGTTTTCTTGAAAGTTTGTTCCTCAAGACTCGTTATGCATGAATATTTTATTTTTTTGAAAAATAGTGGCCACTGTTAGACGTATTGGTGGCCACTGTAGGCGCTATCTTCCTACAGTGGCCACATTTTTGAAAAAAAAGTAAGTTGCTTTGAAATAGGTTGATTTTTTGCAAAGTTAGCTATGGCAATTTGTAGCCAAATAATGAAAGTTTTGTGAGATTTAATTATTTTTTCAAAATTTCTAATGGGAAAAATGTAATATCCAACAAAGTAGAAAGGTGGCCACTGTAGGGCATTTTCCCGTACTCGCAACAGTAATGTATTTGCTACTTAAAAAATATATTAAAAGATGAGAAGATATTCAAATAACGAAAGTATTTACGCACACGACAAAGTAACAGTAGTCACTTAGTTCTGACTTCATTAAGCCGCATCCAAACGACATGGCCAACGTAAGCCAATGTTGGAACCAACATTGGAGACCAAAGTACAGCCAACATTGGCATGTACATTGTCCACACGGCATGGCAAATTATCCGTTGGCTTACGTTTGTTATGTCATCTGGATGCGGCTTAACGTTTTGATCCATTTGATGGAATGTAGATATCTAATTTAGCTGAAGAAAAAGATCAAAATATTGTAATTTTTTTCAATACCATACTACCCTATAACTATAACTCAATTGTCAAATATTGCATTTCGCCTTTTTATTTGGATAGAATACTAACAATTATAAATAAAAGTTATTTCTATATATTCAAAAAACTGATTTGTCTTACAAAAAATAAGTACATGTCTGTATGATATTTCTGTGAAAGACAATGTATATATTCTGAGTAATATCGGTTAGCTACATTAACACCAAATTAAATCTACAACTAAAAAATACAAACATATCTATCATAAGAAATATACAAGTTATGTACAAAAAAAAACAATTTCTAGACAATGACTAGAATATTTATCACTGCTCAAGGAATGTTTAAACTTTAAGTTAGTAGCTATCCTACAAATAAATTTTTAATCTAAAGACACAGTATTCAGTTTTTGGACAATATTAACCTTAACGAATTTGTTAAAATTTTAAAACTGGAGCATGTTCAATTTTAGACAAATCATGAATTATTTTTGAATTGGACATAATTGAGTAAGGAACTTAATATTAGGAAATGCATTACAAACAGGCAAGAAATGTCTTATTTCCAAGGAACTCTAACTCGTTATGTTTTATTTAAACATAACTATCAGACTATTTGAGTACTAGAGTGATTTTTGTCAATCGAAATCATTTTCATCCGGCTTGCAATTGATTTATGGCCTATTTGGATTTTTAGTTATATAAAACTTTCACACCAATTTTTGAATGTTTAATTTTCAAAAATTGAGTAGTTCACTAAGAAACAATATATTATATGCGATACTGTTTTCAAATTGATTTGCCAAGGAATAGCAAGCCTAACCATTTGATTTCATTAAAAAAAACACTTGTGAAATTCTCTTACCATTATTTGGATGTCTAAATTTGAACTTGTTCCCAATGTATTAAAAATAAATAGTTTTATAGGAATGACTTTATGACTAGTTTTCAAGTGAAAATGCAAGCAGAAGCAAACTATTTTGTTAGTTTGATTTTCCTTTGCAAATTCTATTAATATTGGACAATAAAAAGGACTAAATTGTGAATATGGCCAGTATATGCGAATCAAAGGTATTTTTTCCAGTGTCCATCCAGAAATAACATCATACTCAAGAAAAAGGATGCAAAGTTAAGATATTAAGATTTTATAGAAATTCAATATGTTGAAGATATTAATTTTAATTGCTATCGATGGAATTTTATCGTACCTGTAGATCATGGCAGAGTACTGCAAAATAACAAATAAATTAAATTTACAAATAGATTAGTCACAGAAAAGCGTTTATAAAAATAATAAGAGGTGTAACGAATTTGTATACATTTCCAACAACTGAAATATTTTTTTTAATCTGATATATAAAATAAAATATTAGACGTTTCACAAATATTAAAACAAAAAGAATATTCAAAAAGTTATCCATGCAATGAATAATGTGAAGGAGAAATATTCGAATTACATATGTTTACGGCTAAAGATCTTAATGAAAGACACAAACCGCATATAAGAGGAGTTGTATAATGTTGAATTTTATTTGTAAAATATTACTTGAAACGTACGTGTTAACGAAACCTAAAAAATCTCTTTCATATTGAACTAGACTAGATGCAAAAATCAGTCGGTATTCGCCATTGACCTGTAAATTATTGAGTTAATAGTGGCCTCAGTACAGTTGTTAATGCGTCAATGAGACTTTCGATAACAATTTTAACAGGCAAATTTTACATAGTTGTGTGTAACTGTCGGACAATGAAAAAATCCCTTCCATAAAACTCTTTTAATAGACCAATTGACTTTTGCGTTCGGTAAATGTCCTTTCTGGATGTATCATGGAAAATAGCATTCAATAAAAGAACTGTTCTTCTGAACGTTAAAAAACCAAACTATAACATTTTGACAGTAATATATCAATTCACTCTTAATCACAAAGCAAGTAATTAAACATAACCAAAATATTACCAGCCCAAAGTAAGAAATTATTCGTTGTTATACTATACTGAGATAAAAATTTATGTATGTTTTACAGCCACGATTTTCAAATTCTCAAAAAGATATTGTGGTTATCAAATATAATTTTGTGATTACTGAATAAATAATAAGTCAATAATAATATAGATACAATCTGAAAAATACTTCCAAATTGACTCCGTATCAAAGAATATATGGGTGTAAGCAATAGGAGTTGCTCTGATCTTAAGTTACATTAGATTTAAAGACCAGATAAAAAATATTGATATTGACACTAGTACAATAAAATGAAGATTCAACTTACCATACAAAAGCAAGCGATTTGAGTATTGAAGTTCATTTTAGTATATCTTGAGAATATATCAAAAACATAAAAATATGTATATGAAAAAAAATATGTGAGATTAATTGAGACTTTTGAAGATATGATTAAAAACAAAACTAGTTGAAAGATTTTTCGATTTTTAGGCTTATTTCAGAATGAAATAGGGCTATTGTAGAGAGTAGCATGACGCGACTTCGGCAAAATTTAAATGCAGTTTTTCGTTTTGGTGTTCCTAGATGCCAAAATCACATATATATATATATATATATATATATATATATATATATATATATATATATAAGGAATGTAGGAATATCGCGTGATATGTTAACAGCAACGACAAAGAAACTCATGGGTAATTCACGCAAAATAAAGGGCTACTGAAACAGGGTGGTAACCGCGTACATGCATGTTTCTGGCTCATTTGCCTCTTCAGCACGGTATAACCAAATAAGGATGTGAAATTTGGGAGCAAAGATGTTAATCGAAACATGGGAAAACACAAAACAACGGATTTCAGCAGGGAAACTAAACGCTCATTTGTGACTTTAATTGGAAGATCCCGAGTTTTCAGGACAAGAACCAAGATCGACACGGTTTCGATTAACATCTTTGTTCCCAAATTTCACATCCTTATTTGGTTATACCGTGCTGAAGAGGCAAATGAGCCAGAAACATGCATGTCCGCGGTTACCACTCTGTTTCAGTAGCCCTTTATTTTGCGTGAATTACCCATGAATTTCATTGTTGTTGTTATATATATATATATATATATATATATATATATATATATATATATATTTGTAAGCCCGATAGAGGTCGTATTGGCCCAGTAAAAACAAAATGGCGGCCTGTCAAAGTTGAAAAAAATCATATTTCCTTTGTTTTTCATTTGACGCAAAAAAGTTCCTGAGCTTTTTCATAGACCTTAACACGTTCTACAATTTTTCTATTTAACATTTTTCTCTAAATCGTACATTAAAACAAGAAAATTCACAAATTTACCCGAATTTTTTTTAATTTTTTTGTTTTTGATTTGATGCCAAAATGTTACATTGGTTTTTTGTACATCTCAAAACATTCTATTACTTTTGTATCTAATTTTTTGTTTTGGGTTTTATGCAAAAATGTTACTGAAATAAGCCTGTCCAATTGGTCCTGTGCCATTGGGATTTTTTAATATTCTACACGGCTGAGTTATAAATTTGAATTGCGAATTGCAAATATTTCGGTTTCTATTGCAATTACGTGAAAATCTCTACGTTTTATTTTTGATACTTTTCATGTTTTTGAGATACTTTCCAAAAATAGATTTTTGGTACTGTTTTTAATTATTTTCTATCTCCCAAATGAATTTCAACATTTTTAATTATAAATCCTTTAAATGTATGCTAAAATGGATATAAATTCAAAAATGCAGGTTTGTCTTTTGGATAGTAATTTGAATCTTAATTTTATTCGAATATAAGTTCTTTATGCATATATCTATGAATTCTACTATTTGCGACCATTTTCCAAGTTAATTTACATTTCCCAATCTATTTGTTTCGTTGTGAGCTGCTATTTTCTAAGTTTTATATTATGAAAAAAATCTTTTGAGGCCTCATTGTTTCGACATAAATTGGACAATTAAAATATAAATTACTGCATCATAGTTACCTGGAACAATGTATAATATTTTGTAGTTTTATAAACAATGTGTTTAATTAATGAATATTCATTATAATCCATAAATAAAAAATTGATCCGATTGGTGCTTTTCTATATTAGGTCTAGTTGGATGCTATAGATATTTTTTTAACCATGAACGTCATGTTGTAGTTTATTACAATTAATTTTAAAGTGTGAAATCAGTTTTTTTTTAATTTCTCTAACTCAATTAATTTCGTTTGTAAAGATATTTTGCTTAAATATACACTTTTTATAAAAATCAAAGTATATTTGTTCCAAAGTCAGTTTAAATAAACGGTTTTAAGGATTAAAACTAACTTTTTCGCATCTGTGGCCCTGAACAATATTCTATCATAAAATTGTTACTTGTATACACTTCGGGGGATGTATCGTGCTAACAAACCGAAATTTCTCCGAAAATAACCAAAAATTTAGTATATCTGGATTTATAGGACCCGCTGTACTCGCTCGTCAACTGAAAATCAATAGGGTACATCTGTGAGACACATTGAACAATATTCAATCCTAAAATTGATCAATCGTATACTCTCTGGAGGCTGTATCGTGCTAACAAACTGAAAATTCTCCAAAAATGTCGAAAATTTGGTACTTCAAGTACCATAGCACCCGTTGTACTGGCTTTACTGAGTTGAATATTAAAAGGGTTCATCTTTGAGACGCTCTGAATAATATCCAATCATAAAATTGGTCATTTGTATATACTGTTTCTATGTTTGAATCGTTTGTTGGACTGTATTAAAAACAAATTTTTGTTAATTTGAACTCCTTGTATTGTATAATTTCTTTTTATCTTGTTAAAAGAACATTTACAAATATTTGAAAGAAAAGAATTATTCAATTCAACATATACTCCGGAGGCTGTATCGTGCTAACAAACTAAAACTTCTCCAAAAATGACAAAAAGATCATACTTAAAGTACTGTAGCACCTGTTGTATTGGCTCCGATGAGCTGAAAATCAATAGGGTTCATCAGTGAGATGCCCTGAATAATATTCAATCATAAAATTGGTGACTTATTGCACTCCGGAGGCTGTATCGTGCTAACAAGACATGTAAGGAAAAGTGGCCGACGACAACGACGACGACGACATACACATAGAATTTTTTTTTCTAAAAACCGTTTATTCGTGTTGTTGTTGATAGAAAACTTAAAAATAACTCAAAAAAAATTTCAAAATTCCAACTTTTTTTGGGGTATACCAATACTTTTCTCGCATATAGAAAGGTTGGGTAGAAAAGTAAAAATATGATTTTATTAACAGGGCACTGCGATATTTCGTTAATAAGCGCTTCAAGTGTACACAGTACTAGGAATAGTCTTTGGTAACATGTGTTATGTGATGCGCCTGGTTTGCTCTAGCCGTATTACTGAACGCGGCCTATACGCTATTGTATTGCAGAACGCACCTCATGGCTGCCGGATTTCGGATTAAACCTTAGACCATTAAAACGTATAGACACGCCTTCTACTTAATCGTTGAAGCCAACACCTTCCGCGCAGGTGACGTCACAATACGGCATGATCCCGAACATTGCAATTGCTTTACGGGCAACCGATAATTAAATTACTGAATAATTGATAAATGTTAAGGAAGTTTGGATATTTTATAAAGATCTGAGATCACTTAAAATAGTAATAAATCTTGTTAAGTAATTTACTAAAATATTAAATGTTTTATTTCAAAGTTTATCTCATTTTGTTTGATAATATAAAATTCATTTCAAGTAATTTTTTACTTTTAGAAGAAAGTTTCAGGTTAGGAATAAAAATACATTAAGGTACCTATATACATTTATTGACCACAAAATAATATAGTTTTTGTTAGTTTACTTCGAAGCCTGTTTACATTGTTATTTACTTTTTCACCTTCATGGAACAATCGGATATTACAATAATGAAAACAAATCAACTTTATTAAATTAAATAGGTGGTTGCTTTCAAAATCATGATCAAACATGTGTTCTGTGTATTCATTAAAAATTGAACCATGTACATTACTCATGACATGTAATATTAATTTTATGATCAAGTTTTTATCATTCAATTTTTTTATTTCGTGGACAATTCTAATTTCCCCTTCAGCAATTTTACAAATACGAATTACGTCTTTGGAAGGTTGAATTAAGCAATTTTTAAATAAACTATAATTTTTGTGTTTTATGAATGACGATTGTAATTTATCACATTCAATTGCACACAAACATATGTCACAATCTAATGTTCTTTTTATTTTTTTAACTACAAAGCCTGCTATATACTCTACAATATCACAAACATAAGAAGATAATTTATCTGAATAACTTAAATTATTTAAAGTGTAATCATGGTCACTAATTATTTCTTGATTATTCTCATCAGTTATGAAATTTTCAATAAGCTGATGATCAATGGTTTTCATTTTTACAGTGTTTGTTGTGCTCATGGCTATAATTATCGATGGTGCCTGTTCAATGCAATTAGCCTGGGAAGATCCAGTAACACTTGTATGCATTAATAGTCTTTTATAAGCAGCTTTAAATTGCTTTGCCGTTGGGTTGTTGTTGTAACCTCCATGGCCCCTAATAGAGCTAAAAAAAACTTCTAGATGATCTTGCGACAATTTATAGGCAGATAGGTACTTCAGACCACCATCCATACCTTCCACATAACTTCTCCAAATGCCCATGTATGATTTTAAACTAATTATCATGCCAATAAAGCCAGTTTTTCTTTGGCTTTCACAAAGTAGTTCTCCATTATTAGAACACTTAAGTGTAATGAGATATTTAATAATCTCTTCTATTTTTTCAAAAATAGCATTTTTATTATGCTGTTGCAAGCTGGATTTGAAGTTTTTTGCCAATAAATTTTGACTGTTTAAAATATCAAATATATCATTGATACGTTGAATGAAGTTCTCTGTCGCTTTGCTATTTTCAAAATCTTTCGAGTAGTTATCAGATTTTTTTCTTAGGTAATTCAATGCCTTAGATACTTTTTGGCTGAAAGTTTGGGCAGCTAACTTCACCTTCATTTTCTCCTTGAACCAATTGATGTGTCTTCTGGTTATTTTAGTTGCTAGATGAAGGCCTTCCTTTTCTTGAATTCCAACTAATTTTTCTAAATATTCCCACTTAATTGCTTCATTGTTTCCATCAAACATAATTTTATATGTACCGAAGGTATTTCGGATGAGCTTCAACATATGCGGAGGATCTAATATTACATATATCGGTTGATTTGTAACTGGATGTACAAAATATGTTTTCTGTGACTTAATAGATAAATCAGCCCCAAGATGTGTAGCCATGCTAATATTTGATGCCGCACCATCAAAAGTCAAACTTGTGATTGTAACTCCAGCTTCGTGCATTATTTTTAAGCACATTTTTATTAGATTACATTTTTGTGCTCCTGATATACCATTAATTAAAAAGTAACCTATTGGTAGCTTCCAGGTATCATTTAAACTATTAATTAAAAATACAATAGCTTCTTTAGCTTTCACTTCAAAATCGCTTTGGAGGTCACTTCCTATGTCAACATACCTACAATTAAAGCCTTCAATTATGCAAATGCAAAATATAAATTACTATATATTTTTTATAATTGCTACTAAAAGCTAAGCTAAAACCCACCCTAAGAACTTTTCCCCGTCCCATTCTACTTTTTGATGTATAGACATCTCATCAACCATCAAGGAGCAAATACATGATTTTCCTTTTTCTTTAAGTTCAATAACTTTTTGTTTTAATACTTTCAGCGATTCTTCTTGGAACCCAGGCTCACATGTTACTACCTGATACCACTTTTGAAGAGTTCGTGGATGAGGCAGCATATTAGTAAATGTTTTTCTTACGTACAAATAAGCCTTTGGCGAATAGAAATTAAGAGTGAGAGCGAAGGTTTTTAATTCTGCTGGATAGGTTTGGTGCGCTTAGATGTCATCAGCTGCTTAAAGATAGCTTTTGAATAAGCATGCATCGTATCCTAGTACAATTAAAATCAACCAATTACAAACAATCAACTACTAAATTGCTAATACATTTTACTTACCGAAAGTTTCAGGCTAGAATCTTCATCAATCATCTGCTTTTCTTTCAGATGTTCAAGTAAAAACTTTAAGGTTGTTACTTTTTTAACAAGCCTTCTATTTCTTTGTTGCAGCATTTTAATTTGTTTGTTTTTTATTTGAAATAATTTATTTACTACCACTTTATAATGCTGATCTCTGTTTGAAACTTTTGCAGACTTCTGTTCCTCAAAGTCACCAAGGTAATGTCTTCGCTTTTTCAAGGGAGGTTCTAAGAAACTTTCCTCTGGAGTTTCTACTAGATTCTTCACAGAAATAGATTCACTAGTTATTTTTACAATTTTTGTATTTTCACTTTGAGACGCTGCTGTTTCGTCTAAGACATTTTCTCTCTTTGCTGGAAGTTTTCTAGTTTTAACTTGCTTAACTAGATGGCTTGGAAAATCGAAAAGGCTGGGTACAGTGTCATTTTTAAGTTGTTTCTTTGAACTCCAACCGCTAGTAATAAACGAATCGAGTGTGAAATGCTTGGAACAAATCTTAGAGCTCTTTGATGGTTTAAAATTTTCACGGCGCATTGCTATAATCCATTTTTTTTGTAAGGATGAATCCTTTGGAAATCTGAAACAATTTATTAAATAATTTCTTCAATTCTCAATTTACAAACTTTAATAATTATTATAAGTAAATCAAAATTACATAAATAGCTAATTTTTCATATCTGTATTTTTTGTTACATTTTAAAAGCATTAGAAAGGAAAAGAAATTTGTGCTAAATTTACTACAAACTACAATTATTACTAAATCTTTTTCTAGGTATACTATTGTAGTCACGTACTTAAAACCTTTTATTATAATAAAATTGATTATTTTACTTTATTATTTCTAAATCACAAACAAATAACAGATGGTTCTAGATTAAGTTTAATAATTTACTTACCCATGGAATGATATATCTGTCCCACTTTTTTGTCGTTCTGTACAATTAAATGCACTGCATGATAATACCATGATTTAAAAATATAGCAAGAAAAGTTTTAAATTGGAAATTAACACTTTTAAAAGCTGTGGATCGCACGAAAACACTGGTAAACATTACGTGCTTCTGACGCTTTTTGCCGTAAACTGACGTCACAGACAGATGCGTAAAGCATTGGGTGTTGGCTTCACCGCTCGAACGGCTTGATATACTGCATACGGCGTGTCTATAAATTTTAATGGTCTAAGGATTAAACTCATGGAGGTTGACGTTTGACGGTCTGATATGACGGCTTGGCGCCTTTCATGATATATGCTCGGTCGTATGTAAAATCCGAGGTTAAATGTTTAATTATACTAAATAAAGAGTTACATTCAGCTTGAATGTGTTATTAAAGAACCCGCAAAACAACATGGAGTTTAATACAAAGTTCATACGCGACAATGTGTTAGTATAAATACAGTGTATTACTCTTTTTCTCTAACAGGATATCATAACCAAGCAAAAGTGGAAAAGTACATAGCCGTAAGGACGACAATGTGTTGCAAAATAAGTATAAATTCATTATAGGTATTAACAGGATATCAGGAACAGTGAAAGAGAGGCGCACGCGCGATTCGTATTCAAATATTCTAGTATCCTTATGTTAACTGTAATAATCTACGCCGACTTTAGATTGTCTATCTCACCATACCTCTCTCTAACACACTGTTAATGTCATGTGCCTCTTAAATTTTCCCGTTGACTATGAGGGGATTATTGTTTTACGTTAGAATTAAATGAGGAATTATTTCTGTTATATTAATGTATGGGCATGTATACTTTCAACGTGTAGATTGAAAATGAAGAAGGGGGATAGATAAAAATAGAAGAATTACGGCTCTGGACGAAATCGTTTTATCAGGAGCGTAGGAATTACAGGCGGTTTACACTCATAACTACAGATGCATTTTATTGAGACAGTATTTAATTATTGAGTTGCAATAATAAATTATTATTATTTATTTTCAACCTATTTTTAGAATCTCTATAATGATTGAAGTGATATTTGAAAAACAATTTAACAGTTTGTGCAATGATTTACTACAGGGGCGTGTGTCAATTTGGAAAGTCCATAAGAACAATGTTAAATGTAACAGCACAATAATTTATATCTCTTTTACAAATAAACATACAAAGCTTTCACTGAAGGATGGATAATTTTTTGGCGGATATAAAGAGGTGCACATCAATTCCCATTTTCAAATGCTACAATAAATAAAACGATGAAATAAAACAATATATTTTGTTTAAATCTTCATATATTTGAACTAATGTTCAATTTAAACTTGTTGACGCGTTTCACTAACACAGTAGCTTTGTCAAAACGTTTTGACAAAGCTACTATGTTAGTGAAACGCGTCAACAAGTTTAAATTGAACATTAGTTCAAATATATGAAGATTTAAACAAAATATATTGTTTTATTTCATAGTTCAGTATGGATCTTCATCAAGTAAAAGCCTCATCTATTCAACAATAAACAAAGTTTCTGCTATTTCTCGATATGAATTACCCTACTACCATTTTAAATTTTGCACTTTTTGGTGTATCTGCACACCACTCATTTAAAGATTTACAAACATTCAAAAACAAACTCGGTCTGTAGACCGCTTGTCACTCATACGCTCTTAATAAAACGATTTCCCAGAGAACCGTTATTATTCTATTTTCATTTATTTCCTCTCATAACTTCAGTCTACATGTTAAGATTCCTAGTGCCCACAAAATATTCCGTACTGAAAACAACAGAATTCAGTCCCCATTTAATTCTAACGTAAAACGATAATCACCTCATAGTCAAAGGGAAAATGCATAAGGCAGATGGCGTTATTAGTGTGTTAGAGAGAGGCATGTAGACATGAACAATCCAAGTCTTATTATAGTTATAATACAAACATTAGCATACGATACTTCTTTCGCATTTTATGATTCCTTGTTAAAGAAAATAGGTGATACACTGAATATACTTGTTTGTTTCTAACACATTGTCGCTTATGGACTCTGTGATAAACCCCAGGTTACCAAAGAATATTCCTAGTACTGTATAAAGTAATACCGATAAATTTACCAATACAAATCGGTGGCCCCTTTTTACAAGCTACGGGTAGCATAGCAAACTTTTGAATATGAACGTCGCTAATACGAATTCTTCAAATCGTCGGTCTACTATGTTCTTTGGAACAAGTGTTGAGACGTACAAATTTTATAAAAAAAAATAAGATATTTTTTTAAAGAACATTGGCGCGCATCCGTTCTTAAATAATTTTCTAGTATTCATCAGGAAATTTTTATTGAATGCGGTTTAATTATTTTATATAGTTTTGTTTGATTTGTTTTGGATATTATTTGTGAACTGGCTTTCTGGAGACCTTTTGAGGTAAATGCAGAATCTGACGAATTAATAATGAAATTCTTGCTAAATTTAATGTAAGATATGATAATATCCAAATTAATGATAAAATACGTCTTAATTCTAATTAATAACAGTGAAAATGAGATACAATTTTGTGAATTTAAAAATCTATATTCGCATATTCAAGTTCAACAAGTAATTTCAAATATATATGCTTAAAACATAAACATAAAACATTACTTTTTCAATCATCTATTTGGTAATTGAAGAGTGGAAGTACCAAACGCACTAAGTACCAAATTCATAAATATGAGATAATCAAGAAAACAAGTGTATCAAATGTATTTTTTGTACTTTTTACCTGAAAAAATTCACAACATTTCCTAACAAGTGGAAGAAGTAACTCTTAAAATATTAGGCTAAAAATTTTATTATAACATTCAAATTAATATTATTTTGTTTAACTAAAACTGAAAAGGCATAAGTGCCAAGTTATGAATTTAGCAAAGGTTATAAGTAATAACAAAAGATGAGTCCTAAGTGCCACTTAATTTATAGGTTATAAGTACCAACTAGAGGTGAGTGGAACTGCTACTAGGTCCCAAGCTTTCCTCTTGTATGTGGAGAAGTTCTCTGTAAAATGCTTTATGTTCAGGATTTTCCAGGTAAGGAATCATAGACGTTAATGATTTTTTTTTATTCACAGAAATCTTATTTTCAGGGGGTAAAAGTGATAATTTTGCAGATTTTAGGTCTTCAAGAGTTTTTCCGTTTTTCAGTATATTGACTGGTTTCCATGCCTCGATATCGGAGAAGGTTTCTTTCATTTGAAGAATCGTTGGATTATTACAATCAACTTTTATTCTTATCGCTTTACTTATATTCAATTTTTTTGTGTTGAGATACGTATCAGCAGCTTCTTGTATATTCCAAAATCCATTTACGGACATGTCAATAACTTGAAAAGGAGGATCATATTTTGCGGAAGTTATCACTTCGTGTAAATCATTGGGTATTATTGCCTTCATAACGCGTTTCCTTTTCTCAATCAGAGCGAAGTCCCTATCACAACACATAAAGCTGTGGCCACTAATAAGGAAATTATACTCTATTGTGTCAAAAACTTGATGGAGAACAAGGAACACCAAAACAAATATTACCATTCTGTTCTTATTTTGCTCCGTACAGTTGTCACTCCATAGTAGCAAATCCGTAACACCAGAATTTAAGACTTAAAGAAGGGTAGATGCAACCTCGTTACCTCCTCGACCACTGACGCCTTCATGCCACGTGCACATAAAAGCATGGTTGTTGTCAGATAAATGAATCCCCAGATTGTAACAAGATAATTGGGACAGGTAAAACATATCCGAATGGGTCAAAGTGGGGACAAATAGGACCTGTTGTAAATCAAACGAAATAGAACATTTATCGCTACCAGGAAGTTGTGAATCAGCGTTTTCCTTTTTCATATATGCCATAGCTTTCTCCACTTTCCGATGGTGAAGTTCCAATTGAGCTTTTGCCTTGGTGCCGTCACTATTATTCAGCTTTGACTCACAGTTTAGCCTATCACACGTATGGCATGTATCAACTCTAGGGCGATGAAAGCTTAATTTCGGAAAATCGCTTTTGAATACCCCCCTATAAAACTTATAGCTCACGGAAGACCCTTTGTTTTTTTCTAAAAATGATTTGAAAAGTCTGTGGATATTTACGGGACTCAAAAACTGCTTCTCTGATTTGGCACGTGAGTAGTGCGAGACATCTCTGGGGAAGGAATTTATATGTTGATGGATCAGCTGACGGTCATTATCTGTAAATGCGCTTGGCTTGCCTGTCTGTAAATGTGGTATCTCCCATTTTCTTCTTATTTATTAGACCAACTAAACGTTTTTGAGTAACGTCAAAAATATCCATAAATGTCTTTCTGCATATTTGAACGAAATTTCCATCTTGATCTGGAACTGTATACGATATAGTTGTTTGTCTTTTACTGTCCAATGCAGTTTCATAATTTCCATGCCGACGTCTTTCTATTTTCACTAAATTTATCAACCCCATTAAATATGTGCCTTGAGTTTTATAGTTTTCGGCATAAAATCTTTCAAAAATTGAAGCTTTCGTTCATACGTTATTTTTTTGCAGTCATAATAGCATTTGCACTGCACCTGAAAAAGGAATGCACACAGTTAAGTGGAATCCCACAAACAAACTAATTTTATTTTCATTGGTACGAAACATTATGTCCCCCTAGCATTTCAAACAAAAACATTTGTGTAAGCTCCCTAAACTACTACACACATTCCCGCCATCACTACACTCTCCCGCCATAACCTAAACATTCTTACCTGTTCATTAGGCGGATTTTTGTGACCAACTTCAGTCTTATTTCTCTTAAGATATGTCTTTCCAGCATGCCTTTTCTTCCTTTGTTCTTCTATAGACCTTCCTTTATTCTTTTCTGGATCAATTTCCATGATTACACCGTAAATTCAGCCCAATACACACACACACTAAGACGTACTTTTACTGTGAGTAAACATTGGCACTTATAACCTTTCTCCATAAAACCTCCTGGACTGTAGTACCCAGTGCCATCTTATTTTCGTTTATATAAGCTAAGAAATTAGATAGCACTTAGAACCTTTGCGGAGGTATTGGCGACGCCATTTAGAACCATTTTAAGAAAATACTCAGAATACTTAGATTTTGGTACTTAGTGCCTTTGGTACTTCCACTCTTCAATTAAGAAAGGCGTTGTGTTTGAACACGAAAAAAACGAAAACGTATCGTCAGCCGTCGGATAGATGATGCATTAACAAATTGCAAGAGTTTAACGATTTTTAATATAAAACATTAGAAACATTTAATAGAATTTTGTTTTAGGTATAAAAAATTAGGTAGTAGAATGTGTATTATGGAATCAACCCGTATTGTGGTATTTCGTTATTATTATTATTATTTAAGAGAGATTTTAAGTTATAGAGAAAGTAATAGAAATAGTTTATTTAGATGAAACGTGGTACAACACTGACGATGTCGTTCAACGCAGTTGGGCAGACAATTCACAAAATTGTGCATTGCATGCGCCGTGGTGGAAGCGAAAACAAGTAATAAAAATTTTTCACGCTAGAAATGAAAACGGCTTTATATCTTTTAGCAACAAATATCAACAAAGCTCTGCTTGATAAATAAATAATTTTGACAATATTTCTGATTTAAAAATGAAATTGATACGCCACTGGTCGGTACCTTTTAAATGTTTTATCGATTTTTTATATATTTAACTGACTTTGGAATAAGTATAAATTGCATTTTTTTATATTAAAATAACCAGCTTGAAATATAAAATAAAAATGAGAAAGAGATTTGCTGCATTATGTATAATTTTACATTTAACTCTCTGAATTTTGCTTTGCTATACAGAAAGTGCAATATGGTATGATAATTTTATTTATATATTCCCTGCTTATCTTTGTCATCAACTATGTCTAATTGACGATTATACATCAAGTTTTCTTTCTCTTTCTTAACGAACGATTTAAAGATCATTTGATCAAACAAATATTCTCCCACTTTAGAGTCGGTAATTTTAGATCTAGTGACAAGTCTTGCCATTTCGCAAATTGACCTGTTTTGCTCTTCCATGAATTCTGTAGACACTAAATCCATAATCTGAAGATCTTTGTGTTTTTCAGCTACATCGAAAACATTGGTTAATTTTTCTTTAATATCCTTTTCCATACTCAAAGCCTGACGAAATGCATCAGTTACTGTCCACTTTTTATCTTCTGGTATTTTTATATCAGTAATTTTTACTTTACCTCCTCTCATCAACACGTAGTTGGAAAATATATTTGCATGTCCTAATTCTTCCTCATACATATTCATGAAAAATCCCTGACAACCTGGTAGGGCTACATCGGTTCTGCCAAAATAATAGCCTATTGATAAATATTCGAAAGCTGCCAGAAATTCTGATAAAACTTGGTCATTTAGTACTGCTTCCGTTTCTTCATGAAACTGATCTCGCCCGTAGTTCTTATCATCTTCCTTTTTGCAGTTATCATCTTCTCCCGAACTACACATAAATCTTCTGCTTCTAAATGTATTATTTGCAATCGAAAGCAAACTAGGAGTATTAGCTACAGCTATTTTTGGAAAACGAATTGAAGGTGTCCTTAAATTTCGATTGATATCTGTCAGATAATCTTTTTGCCATAAATTAAGCCTTTTTGGTAATAGTTTCATTTTTAAATTTACTTATTAAAAAATACAAAAAAATGTTTCAATATGATGACATTACATAATTTGAAATATTGTCAAAGTAATTACATTGTTAGTCATGTCTGTCAATTTTGTAAATACGTTTTACTGCGAATATTGTTTGTCACAAAACAAAAAACTTTAAAGCTATTGGTTTGGAATGTATTGATTTTTATATCCATGAGTATGTTGCATAAAACTGAATGCAAATATAAATATTTACTTTTAAAGAAAAAAGGCGTATGACTATATATTTTCCAGACTAAAGAAATAATTCATGTATTTAAAATGCCAATTATCTTATTTAACAACTTTAATTCGCTCGTTCCTCGCTCGAGTTTTTAAGCGCCAGTTCGTGCAATAGTCACTTTCTACACTGGTATCTTAAATAACTATTTAAGTAACTTATGTTTATTGTTTCCATAGAATATTGTCATCAACAAATCATGTCTTAAATCATAAATACATTCCGCTATTTAAATTCCCTGGAATATTTAAAATGTATTTCAGTGATTTTGTATTGATATAATATTTGACACCCCAGGGCAGATTCACAGTTAATTGCTTTCAGAAGCAGTTAGATCACCCTGCCGATTTTACTGTATCAATCTTTTCTCTCACTCACATCCAGTCATGGGAAATAAATTCTGTTGAATATAAAAGAAACATAGATCTTTGTAGAACGTACCCTTACAGGTCACGTCACCTGTCATACAGATATAGTGGATAGGAGAAGTCAATATGACATTATATATGTCAAAGGTGCAAATTAGGTGTATATAAGAAAACATTGGGAATAATACTGAAGATTAGTTGAGAGTTGTCAAAAAGGTTTTAAAAAGAATTCCTTTTGAGATAATACTGCACGAATTGGTCGATTGGGAATTTAATTAAGTTTAGTTAGTTTTATTTTTAGTGACGATTCATTGGTTTTTTAGTTAAGTGACATTATATTGACTTCACTTCAGTGATTTGTGAATAATTCTCCGTAAGTTAACCTAACTTAATTTTTTTTGCCACGTGCTCGACAAAAAACGCTTTAGTCTAAGTTTCCACCATCAAGATGGGGGATGAGGCCCCCAATAACTCTTCCTCAGATTCCTTACATAATGCTTTATCACCATCTTCGAAAAACTTAATAAATTCTTTGCACCAACTCTCTCCTCTATTAGAAAAAGACATTAAAAACTTGGAAGATGAACTCGCTTCCACTAAAATCTGTTTTCAAAACGATCCCGAAGTCATAAAGGAAATTTTAATATTGGAACAACGGGTTAAGGCTTCTAAAGGGAGAAGATTGAAGTACTCTGATATCGATTTTGGGCCCCATTTAGTTATAGTAGAACCCATCAAAAGTAGCGGCACTCCCCTAGTATTCATCCTATGAATGTTGGAAAAATTATACGAAAACTGAACATCCAAAACATTAAAAATATCCAAAAGAAAGGTTCCAGCAAAATAGGAATTACCTTCAAAACTTCTCGTGATGCTAATTCTTTCCTAATGAACCAAGCTTTCAGAAGGGAAGGATATTGTGCTTACATACCACAACGCCTTCTAACCTCGAGAGGCATTGTCAAAAACGTAGGACTCTCTATTACCCCAGATGATATTATTCAAGAAGCTTATTTGCAAAATAAAAAAGTGATTGGTGCTAGAAGACTCAACCGCAGAATAACCAAAGATGACGGATCTTATGAATATGTTCCATCCACAACAATTCTTGTAACCTTTGAGGGACGTCCATGCCCCAAGGATCTAGAAATTTTTTCAGTTCCAGTCCAGGTTGATAAATATATTGCTCCTGTTACTCAATGCAAAAATTGCCTTAGATTCGGACACTCTGCCAACTCTTGCCGCAGTGCCAAAAGGTGTAGTAGATGTGGAACAATCCATTCTGACCCATGTTCAAATTCCTTAGACTGTTTTTATTGCTCTGGACAGCATCTAGCTTTTGACCGCTCTTGCCAAGAATTTGATAGGCAAAAAAACATTAATGAAGCAATAGCATTCCATGACTATTCTTACTTCGAAGCCTCTCAACTGTTCCCTCCTCTTAAATCTTCTGTTAAAAACTCCTCTTTTGATAGATCAACCACATCATTTCCTCAATTACAGACTTCTTCCCCTTTTCCAATATCTTATGCTCAAAAAGTGACACAAAGTCCTCCGAGTAACAAATTCACTACTCATAAACGCAGACGTCCCACCATCTTAGAAAAAAAGAACTGGATTTGATAAAGATACACATAATGCAGCTCTATTTTCCTCCTCATGCAATGAACTCTGTCAGTCTCCGATAACAAATAAATCTGCACTTCAAAACAATGCTTCATCTCCCTCTTGCTCTCACATTGAAAGAATTGATATGGACTTCAGCCCTTCTGATACTCCGTTTTTGTCTGATTACTCCCTTTCTATCCCTAGCTCTCAAACTTTCGCAACTTCTCAGCTTACCTCTCCTCAAGAGGTGAGCAATCATAATATAACTTGAATTTCTCCCTCTAAGTACCTCCCCCCCTTTTTTTATTATTTCATTTTTTACACTATTGCTTGAAATTCAATCGTATTCAGGATAATACCTTTAAATATAACATACTCCAATGGAATATTCGCAGTTTTAATGTTAACAAAGAGGTACTCATTCCTATTATTAGAGATGAGAGTATTAACATTATATTACTAAATGAAACTTGGTTGACTCCAGGTGGATCTGCACATATTAAAAATTTTAGCTGTCTTAGACATGATCGACAGGATGGCTGCGGAGGTGTAGCCACTTTCATCAACAACTCGATTCCTTGCAAAAATGTTGAACACAAAGTTCCAGTTCCTCCAAAAATACACTTGCTGGTAGTAGAACTCCAAGACCTATTCATTATTAATAGCTATATTCCTCCCGACCCCAACATTCCCTTCCCTCACAGAATGTTTAATCAACTCCTACAACAAATAAAACATAATAATTTTATCTTAATGACTGATTTAAATGGCCAAAATCAAATTTGGGGCTCTGCCATTAATAACCCTAAAGGAACTGCAATCTGGGACTTCATCTCGCATAATGATCTCACAATCCTTAATAACGGATCTCCAACCCGTATTCCCAACCCCAATGTCAATAAAAGCTGCCCGGATATTACAATTACTTCCTCAGCCATAGCTCTAGATTGCTCCTGAAGAACGATCCAAGAATCAGGCTTCAGCGATAATTTTCCTACCCTATGTTCCTACAAAAAACAAAATACTGTGCCCATCCATATGAATTCCACTCACGTCAAATATAACACAAATAAAGCCAACTGGGATGCACTTCAAGCATATATTGAAAATAATATATATCATAATGATATGGAATATCCCTTGTTCATGGAGGTCTTAAAAAGAGCCATCTCTTTATTTATCCCACTTAAGAAATCTTTCACTCCTTCTAAACCTTATCTTCCCTGGTGGGACAAAGAGTGCTCCCAGATGGTACAAACCAAAAAAGAGGCTTTTAAACTATATATAAGAACTCTCTCCTATCCCTTCAGAGTGGAAAAATCTTCTAATAATTCCTTTTCTTAAAAAAAACCAGGATCCTAACGATGCCTCCAGCTGGAGACCCATAGCCTTATTCAGCACCATAGGAAAAGTTTTCGAAAGCATGATTAAAAATCGCCTTGTCTCGAAAACTCCCTAAAAATTCACCCCTCACAACAAGGTTTCAGGAAAGGCAGAAGTATATCTGATAACCACATTTTCATCTATTCCGAAATATCATGTGCATTGTCTGCCAATAAAAACCCAATTGTTGTTTTTCTCGACATTAAAGGTGCATATGATAATCTTCTTTTATCCTCTATTTATTCATCTCTAAATTCCCTTAATTTACCTCATGACATTTGTAACCTCATTTTATCCTTTCTTTCAGATCGAAATCTATTCATTAAATCCACCCTCAACAATGAACTTATAGGCCCTGGTGTTTCTTGTAGAGATGTCCCCCAAGATTCTCCACTCAGTCCACTGTTATTCAATATATCGTGCAACTCTCTTCAGAACATACTTCCACTCTCCATAAAAATTAGTGGTTATGCAGATGATCTTGCTGTGATATGTGACGAAAACACCATCCAGGAGTCTGTAACATCCCTCAACACCTTCCTTTCTAATCTCAATCTTCTTTTATTGTCTATGGGTTTGACACTGGCCCCTCAAAAATGAGCCGCCATGATTTTTCAGAAAAACCACAAGCTTAGTCCAGTCCATTCCATAGTCATTAATGGTCAACCTATCCCTTGGAAATCTCAATTCAAGTACTTAGGAGCTATATTTGACGACCAACTTAACTGGAAACCACATATTGAATTTATTTCCTTCAAAGTATCAAAAGCTATAAATTTAATTAGATCTCTATGTGGTAAATGGTGGGGTAGCCATCAAATCTCTCTTTTAAACATATACAAAGCGACCGTACTTCCATTATTTGATAATGCGTGCATGCTATATGGTGGCTGTTTTAAATACCTACTTAAAAAATTAGATCGTTTACAATATCAAGCCCTAAGGGTTATAGTAGGCTATCTAAAATCTACTCCTATCAACATCATGTTATCTGAATGTGGGCAGACCCCCCTGGAGGTACGTAGAGAAATCTTGTCAGTTAAATTTGTATCTAAAGCAGTTGCATATAAAGACCTAATAAAAACCTCATAGAATTATTCACAGAATGGGCTGCCGATCCCATATACTGGAGACTGAGAAATACTCCTCCTATTATATTTGCCTTTCAATCAGTATCTAAATTCTTTCCCTTCATTGAATCGTTCAACAAATTTCCTTGTCATCACTTCTCGCTCGAATCTCAAATTAGTCAAACTAACACGATAGATCTGGAAATTAAAAAAGATTCGGACTGTAATCAAGTCTTTCTGGCCAAAATGAATTCTAGCAACTTTTTTGGTCCCATTTTCTTCACTGATGCCTCTAAGACTGACAGTAATCTAGGATACGGATCCATCTTTTCAGCAGAATGTTACGCTATACTAATTGCGATCCTAAATATTTCAAAACTTGACCATTCCAAGGCTATAATTTTTTCTGACTCCCGAAGTGCCATAAAATGCATTTCTAAAAAAACCTTCTCCTCATCTTCTAATTCATTTGTCCTAAAAATAAAGGAGCTACTACACAAGTTGAATCAGCAAGGGAAAGACATACGAATTGGCTGGATTCCCGGACACAGTCTTATACAAGGAAATGTTAGAGCCGATGATCTTGCAAATCTTGGGAGAACTATCAATCGTGCCACCCTGCCAACTGGTCCCCATTCGGATGTGTTGCATTCTATTAAGAAATCAATCTTAGATAAGTGGAACTCTACTTTCTCTACACTCAGCTTGACAAAAGGAAATGTATACTCTCAATTCATAAAATATCCAAGAAAAAATCCATGGTTTTCTTCACTATCTAATTTGTCCAGAAGAGATATCTGCATTTCTTCAAGAATTCGATCCAACCATTAAGGCCTTTCGATTATTCTCTTTTAGCCGCTAGTAGCAGCTCGTAGCGAATGAATTCCGTTCGTTTATTATGGGGTGTGACGCCTAGTCTTACCTTCCCCTTGCCCCTTGAGCACATACCAAAAAGTATGAGCTTCAAGCCACAGACATTTAAATATTTGACGTTTAACGAGGTTAAAGGTTAAGACGGTGCCGATTACGATTTAAACTTATTAAAAATACCTAAATATGCAAAATTATATTAAACACACTATAATTGAGAACTGTTCTTCTAACAACAGCAATAAGGAACTTGTTAAATGTAAATTCATTTGTACTAGAACCTTTTAATGCTTTTTTATGATCAAATATATTAAGTATATATTGTTTTGAAGGTCCCGCTTGGTTTTCCATAATTAATTAATAATAATTTACGTTTAACAAATACAGCTAAGTAAAAGCCTTGTTTATAACAAGGGTAAAAGTAACCTAAACTTTTGTAATTACAAAATCTTTGACTTTGACAAGTGATTTTGAGCACAGATAATTTGAGGATCTTAAAAATCCTGTTCGTTTAACTTAAAAGTCGTTACGACTGAGGTGTCACGCACAAGTGCTTGAAGCCCAAATAAACGAAAGGCCTTATTGTGCCACTTTGTCATATCTACACAAATTCAACTTAGTACCTTCGGATTCATGCCCATATGGTGAAAAACAAGATCTCTCACACATCTTTTTCAACTGTTCCTTAAATAGTGTTAATACAGATTTTCTTCATAAATCTTTTAAGGTTCCTAATAATGTTTATGGCCCCTACACACTGCAAGACATAGTGCTCAAATTCCCAAACAGTGAAAACATTAAACTCATCTCCAAATTTTTAAGTGCTTCAAACAGCAAAATATAACCTCAAAAACCGAACAGTTTACAGATAAAATGTTGAACAATAAGTGCGGTATCACTCTGTTCGTATAAACTATATTATAGACAATCATAAATCATCCCGGACGCAAAAAAAACAGGCCGAATAGCCCTGGCAGCTGAGGCCTTAAAAAAAGAAGAAGAAGTATAGTGGATAGGAATCTTGTTTTGTACAAGAGATATGTCAAATGTATTTGATTATTAAAGTTAAGTATTATTTTATATTTACAGTCTATCCAATTCCATGCGCGTAGGAAACAATTTCAGGATGCGCAATGGAAACATTGGAACATAGAGATCAAAGGCACCGACAACAAGTGAAATAATTGCTTATGTAAGCTTTAAACTGGCAGAATTAAATTAATACATAATTTTTAATACAAATTCCGTTGCACGTCTTCAGTGAGAAATGTCATTATAGCAATGAGCTCGTTTCATGGGTATGTATTAAAAAGTGAAGACATATCATAGTCCAGTAAATGAAGGAGGAAAAAAAGGCAAATGACGCCCTATTTTCATCTTCCTATTGGAAGTAGCATTTGGTACCTCATTAAACATGAGACAAAGTTTTGCATGAAAACGCGTGCGAGGGCGGAGAAAATGGCCCCAAAAGACCAGAAAAATAGGTTTTCAGCCAATATCTCCTAAAATATGGGCAGTTAGAGATTTTCGGTTCAGATAAAAATTGAAGTTCAGTTAATTTTCTACAAAAATGGTCCTTATGATTTTTTTCGCAACATTAATATTTTCTGCAAAAAAATCGGGTTGAAAAACCGGAAATTTTGAGACTTGTGAAATATGCAAGTTTTGTACAAAATTTGTGCTGGGGGGTGTTGGAAATCCATTATTTTCAATGTTTTGGATTGTGGAAACCAATTGTAGATGGCGCCACCACATTTTACAGATTGGGAAAATCCTCGGTGCCATAAATGAGAAACCCTGTAACTAAACACTTTTGATGGATATTCATGTTTCCGAGGGTCTTGTTTTTCTCTCAGATGAGGCCTCAAGATATACTTATTAGGAAAACAGGCTATATGATTAATTACAGCAAGATGGACCTCACCAGTTGACCTGAATCTAGCAACAATCAGCTTTGCACATGTGGCAAAATACTGAAGTTCATTAGGTTTTTGGTAAGGAAAACTGAAAATGCCTCAAGAGTGAAGAATATTTACCCATAATACTCAGCAACAATTTCTTGCAGATTCTCCGCAAATTTTTGCAATTTTTATTTGCAGGTTGAGGTTTTTGGAATAAAGAGTTTATTTATCAACGGGAGAACCCAATATAATGATACAAGAATAATACATTATAGACTAAAATATTACATAGAAAATTTTTAACAAAAGTGCAAGAGATTCACGGGTTAGTTGTCCATGAATTGATGAAAAAAGTATATACAAATACATTGCAATTATGACATAAATCTGTTCGTCACCAGTCATCATCTGATTCTTGGTCAAGAACTTCTTCTGGGTCTAGAGTTCCCTCTAGCTCTACCCCGTCAACAACTTCTTCTGAGTCTAGAGTTTCCTCTAATTCTACCTCTTGGGATAATATATTATCGCTGTCTTTATAATTCGAACACTGGCGTGACTCACACGAACCACAAATAGATAAGCAAGGTAGCCCTGCTTTCTTGCATGAACATGGTCCCTTACATTCTTTCTTACATTGACAAAATATCATCTTTAAGATTGCCGGAAGTCCTGGCTCTTTAATGGTTTGGACCGACATGAGTATATCCTCTGCACGTTTCCATCCCCATTTTTCTGGTTCGACTTGCAAATATACCCGATAAAGGTGCTGCCTTGCAGCTTCGGGTGTGGGGGGCAAGGTTGAAAGTTTGAGCGCAGTTGGGTTTCTGTTTCTGTCTCTGGTGAATCGCTTGAAGATCTCGTATCTAATCTTTGTCAGGATTTGGCCATCATCATCACTGTACATCGACGCAATGACAGTTTGCCCGTCCTGAAATACGGTCTCGTGGGGAAGATTCTGGTTTTTAAAACTTTCAATGACCGCTTCCAGTTCCTTGTTCTTCGTTACTTTTCCCTCTAATTTGTCGACTATTGACCTTTTCCCTTTCCCGAAAAAGCCGAAGTTGTATCGCTTCCCGAAATAGCATGGAGAAATAAAATATTATCTCTAACGAAGGGTCGTGTATCCAAGCTCTTGGAGGAAAACATTTGCCACAGAACACACAATTGGCCCTGAAATCAAATCCATCACTCCTGCGCTCTTTTTACTTCTTGGGGCTGTACAATTGTTCTAATTTTTTGGTCTCGTCAGAGTCAAAATTGTCGCACTGGAAGCTGCCATTTCTACCTTTGACAATGTAGCGTCTCCTGCACTGTTTGTACATTTGCAAAGACGTTTGTTTTTCCAAAAAAATATGATGTTTATCCTTCCTTTCCTTGCTAACATCAATCAAATTTTCTAATCCCCGAGTTACGGTGACAGCATCCGCAGAAACGGGTTCCTTATAAAGGAAACACACTGCTGTGGCAGAGTTGACCTCCATTTTTGTATAACAAGAAAGAACAGACCAAGATTTCACTTAGAATAGTTGCTTGTAAGCAAATGTTCTTGAATAAAAACAACATGAACAAATTCTCACCTTTTGCTCCAATTTTACAAATCTTCACTTTCTATGTTTTGGGTTGGTGATAAAAGTTAATTTTAACGAAAAACGTCAATATTTGTTCAATATTCTTCACTTTTATGGCTTTTCTTTCTATAATTGACAATAATATTTATCAAAATAATGACAGAAAACAAACACACTTATGCATCCAAGCGTGGCCGCATGGTTTGTAGCAGACGACACGAGCGCCACGTAGAGCACACACGCGACGAACGACGGAGGAACGAAAGTAATAAATTATAGCGGGTACATTTAGATATACTGGTTTTTTCCCGGGGTATCAAAGGTATGACTTATATACATCGATGGAAAGGTGGGAATTCCCCCGTTACACTAGTTAAGGTGTTAAAATGTTAGAAATAAAGAGCAGGGGGAAAAAAACCACCAAAAAAGTGCGTTTTTTCCTTGAGTCCGCGTTTTCCAATTTTATTGAAAAATGGACGACTTCGTCGAAAAAATTAATTGCACAATCGAAAAGTAGACCTTCTTAGCTTTCAAATGATGTATTATAGAGACCAATCGGATTATGTATAAATTTTTAATTGATGGTTGTTCACAAAATTTCCCCGCGCTCCAAAAACAGCAAAAATTTGGGATTCAATAAACAACGATTAAATGAAAATTAAAAAAAATAGGATATACAAATTTCAGGGATGACAAAGGACCTTATGAGGACCCATAATCAAGAAAATTTTGAGTAAATTAGTGCAATACAAAAGAAATAGGAACAAATTCCTGGCGAGGTCAAAATTGCCCGGGAGCAGAAAGTTTGACCCGTGTTCCGATATAGCCAAAGGAGTCAAGAGTGACTCAATTCACAGGGTATAATAGCAGCAGAATTCCTCTTTCACATGAACTTTGAATCTTGAGAAAATATGCATTTTTCACAAAGTTATTGAATAGTTTGTCCCCCCGCTGATGTGTAAATACAGGGACTGTGCTCTCCGGCATACAGCACAGAAGCTCATTATTCGAGGTGCGCTTGGTGCCGTTTTTCTCGAAATCGGTCAAATTTTCGAGAAAAATCATAAGGACCGTTTTTGTAGAAAATTAACTGAACTTCAATTTTTATTTGAACCGAAAATCTCTAACTGCCATATTTTAGGAGATATTGGCTGAAAACCTATTTTTCTGGTCTTTTGGGGCCATGTTTAATGAGGTACCAAATGCTACTTCCAACCGGAAGATGAAAATAGGGCGTCATTAATGTTAATTTTTTCCCTTTATTTCCTGGACTATCAGAAGGATTAAGAATAACATATTGTTACGAAATAGCACACTAGCGTAATCACTGAATCCGACTCTGTGTATGGGGAAGTTAAAATTTTGGCGGATGCGCAGGAATTTCTTAGAACTGTTTACGATTTTTTGTGATTATCTTATCTAGACATTGTTTTTGTGACCAGTCTTATCTAGAAAATTCCAGGGAGACGATTGTTCTTGTGTAAGCCGCTATCTAGAATTATCTAGTAAAAAAGGCACTAATATATAAAGGACCGACCAGCGGGAGTAGTCAGTTTATAAAGTGATCTCGTGATATAAACAGCGAACAAGTTAATAGTCTAAGTAGTGAAGTGTTTATATAAAGTAATGTAAGTGAATATACTGTGTATGCAATATAAATTAGTGAATAGTGTAGTGAATAAATAAATTAAGTTAGTAGACATAACGTGTGTGTATAAATTTATCCTACCCGTAATACAAACGTTTAAATAAATAACAGATGTCGATACCTTTCGACTGGGTTGAGTAAGTAATCAATAGATGGCGCTGCTATGGTAAATCTACGAACGTGTCATATAAGCTACATTTTAACAGCATAATTACCACGTGTTGTTGACGCTATAAAATTAATTAAATTTATTTTGTAGTGAACAAAATACCGTATAATTCAGCTAATTATTTGTCTGTTATTATTTGACAGTCACAATTATCTGTTAACTCCAAATGATTCTAACAGATGTCGATACCTTTCGACTGGGTTGAGTAAGTAATCAATAGATGGCGCTGCTATGGTAAATCTACGAACGTGTCATATAAGCTACATGTTAACAGCATAATTACCACGTGTTGTTGACGCTATAAAATTAATTAAATTTATTTTGTAGTGAATTATTAAAACGAAATACCGTATAATTCAATTATTTCCACTTTTTAAATTTTTGGTGTTAGCATAGCCGGCCACGTGTTACTTAGACTGAAGTGTAAATTGAATTCATATTATAATGAAGATAATACAGTGAAATTAATCCTGTTTTTTACTTATTTGTGCTTCATTGATCAAAACTTTATAATTTAATTTGAATATATGTATGTAAGTATTATCACATAATTATAAAATTTAATTAAAATGTCAATGCAAAAATGATACACAATTTCCTACACTTTTTCAATAGTTGTACAAATATTTTTTTTATTGTTTTTATTTAACCTCTATTAAAAAATATTTAGCACTTATTATTTCAATGTGTTATGATAACAAGTTTTCTCCTCCGTAATTTGAATCCACCTCAATTATGTAACGGTACGCGTTTGGTCATCAAAAAGATCACCGGAAACATTCTTGAAGCAACCATTTTGGCTGGGAAGTTTAAAGGAAAAGTGGTCCTGCTGCCACGTATTCCGATGATACCATCAGATTCTACCATACCCTTCAAAAGGCTACAGTTTCCAATTCGTTTAGCTTTCGCCATGTCTATAAATAAATCTCAAGGTCAAACAATGTCCATTTGTGGTTTAGATTTGGAAAATCCATGTTTTTCTCATGGGCAACTATATGTTGCGTGTTCACGTGTTGGGAAACCGTCGAATCTATTTGTGTTAGCTAAAGACAGGTTAACCAAAAACATTGTGCACCGATTGGTGTTAAATTAAATTGAAATTGAAAGTATTTATAATTCAAAAAAATAGATATTAATGTTTAAAAGTTTAAGACTGTCTGCCTTGCCTACCTCATTCATGAGTTTAAGCGTCACATGTTATTTACTGTATTATACTGTAATATACTTATATTTGTTATAAAATTAAATGGAAATAATAAATCTGATAAATTTTTATTTTGTACCTATTGATTTCTGCTTAATATCAAGTGTAAGAACATTTTAATTAATTGTGTTCAACGTACTTCCCCTTCAAATCTCAATCCAGTGAATTTGTATACCAACATCAACATTTTCGTCTTTGTTCGTAAATAATTTCATTGTACTAAAGGGTTATAGTAGTAGAAAGTCAAATGAGGAGATCACCATATTTTTTTGCAAATACCATCTGTGTGAAAAAGCATAGTGGACTCCGTGACTGATGTTCTCTTATTGTTCCTCTTAGATTGTTTACTATAATGTAATATAACAAAAACTTTAGCCACAGCAACGCGTGGCCGGGTCAGCTAGTATATATATATATATATATATATATATATATATATATATATATATATATATATATATATATATATATATATATATATATATATATTTATAACAAAATTCAAAAAATCACGGGGATTGCAGCCTAAATAATGTTGAAAATTCTTGTTATACGAAACCGAGCGCTTTCGAAAGAATTTTTCTTTCTTTTTCAAGGTTGTAAGGTAGAATTATTGGAAATCAAAGAGAACAGGATACTTAGCAATCACTTCTAACTTCAATTCAAATCAAAACAACTGCCTTATCATTGAAATAAAATACAATAAGAAAACGAAAAATTGGAAAAATTGAGTTTGAATTATACACGTAAATTGGTACTTAGCTTAAATCCCTCCTGAAGGAACACATTTTGGTTTCAAAATTCACCACTACTACATTTTAAACGAGAATATTAGAACTAATTCGGTTGTTACAAGTGTATCTAGTTTTTGGATAGAAAGCAACGTCTTTTTAATTTTCAATACCTATTTACAGTCGTATTCTCTTCAAGCGAGTTTGTTTTATTTTATATCTATATACCAGGGTAGTTGAAAATTTACGAGTATGATACCAAATGCTGCACCAATCTTAGCAATGAGATTAATATTTAAATTATTGAATCTTGATGTCTAATTAATGTCAAAACTGAAGAAAACCTTCTTTTTAAAAAAATTCTTTCATATAACAGTTGCCTGCTGTTATTTTTTTGTTCGTTTTTTTTATAAAAGGATTTGAATCTGCTCAAAGTCACCAAGCCGCATGAACTCTCACTTCCTCGGTCCCGTGGCTGTGAACATATCCAGGCAATTATCACGTGTACAAAGGTTAGCACCAATCGACAGAGTAAGACGTGTTTATAAAGTCAAGTGCGATAAAATCCAAATTTGAGTAGTTTTTAAAAAAATAAATACCCAAATAAGGGTGTAATGAGTGGTTATCAGGAGGGTGATCCACCTGATCCGGGTGAAAACAGGTTCACAGGTTTTGAAAAACGGGATCAATCGGCTATGTAATGTGTTTGGTTGGCGCTTCAGGTTCTGAGATTCAGTCCGGTAATGTAGATAAAAATAAAATTCAAATAAATAATAGCCAGGTAAGTGAAATTACTATGAAAGCGTTTTTCAATCAGTTACAACAAAATAAAATTAATGTCGGAAATGATAATAATAAAACAAACGAAACCAGTCCGGTAAAAAACATCGTAATTAACGACAATAAGGATAAAAACGAATCACCGAAAAACAATCCGATACAAAAAGAAAGAATCCTAATTAAATACGATGAGCTATCAGATACAGGTCCGTATCAAGTAATAATAGAAAATATAAATATGAAATCGAGAATAAATGCAATAAAAATTGGAGACTTGATATTAAAAAATTGGCCGGAATTAGATAATAAAATCAAAACTATAGATTTAGCAGGTAAATATAGGGTAAAGGTGAATTTTAAAGAAGCAAAATGGGCTAATTATCTAATAGAAAATTCTCCAACTGTCTTTAAAAATAGTCAGTTGGAAGTGTATATTCCGAAATATTTGGTATATCGTCAGGGTATTTTGAGAAATATAGAAATTGAACATGATGAAAACTATTTAAAAAGCAGAATTCAACCTCACGATTTCCACTGCTAATTTTCAGTGATTAGCGTAACGAGATTAAAAAGAAAAATAATTGAAAATGATTCCGTAAAATATGTTCCTACCAAAAGTGTTATTGTAAATTTTAGATCTCAAACATTACCCAAATATGTTGTGTTAAATAAAGTTATCACTCACGTGGAGACTTATAAGCAGAGGGTTATATTATGTTATAATTGTTACCGCTTCGGACATCCGGGGAAACAATGCCGTAGTAAACCAAGATGCTGCAAATGTCACCAAGAACACAAATCCGATACTTGTCAAATCCCTTTGAAAGATTGTTTACAATGCGGAGGTAATCATTTGGTAACCGAATACGACAAATGCCCTGAATATGATAGACAAAAAAGAATAAAAGAAGTTATGTCTGAGAAAAATATAAGCTATAGTGACGCAATAAAGTTGTTCACAAAAAACACATACGCAAGTGCGGTTAAGAGTAATAATGGTACTAATTCTGTAGTTAATACAAATAGCTCTCAGAATATCGTTAGCCTTGCTAACTCTTTTAATGCATTAACAAATCTTACTTACAACCCAGAAAACTTCACTAACAACTCCCAATCTACATCGAAACAAAATAAATATACTATCCATAAAACTCCCGCTAAACGGGTTAGACCTTCATCTCCCAATCCTTTATTAACAGAACGAAATGAAATAATTAAACCCATAAACCATGATTTAAGTGGGGGAATTTTAAGTCAGAGCTCATATAAAAAAAATATGGGAGGGATCAGAACTGAATTTGATGAAGACATTGTAGATTCTCTAGTACACATCATCACAGATGTTATAAGGTCTTTAAACAACAATCATTTTCAATTTCAAAAATCAGATTTAATAAATATTGTTAAGGATAGGCTACGTTGTGAATTAGAGGTAAATTCGGGGAGTTAAATATCAACATACTACAGTGGAACTGCAGATCTGCAGCTGCAAATAAAAATAATCTAGAATATTTTTTACACGATAAAAAAATTAGTATAGGTTTATTATCTGAAACTTGGTTTAAAAAAAATATCTATTACAACTTTACAGGGTATAATTGTCTAAGAGTTGATAGATATGATGGCAAGGGGGGAGTAGCAGTATTAATAAATTCAAATATTTCTTATAAGGATGTCCCACTTCCTTACACAGAGAAAATTCACGTGTGTGTGCGTAGGTTTTGGTCATATAGAAAATGTATCTAGAATAAGTAAGAATGAATTTGTACATTTTTTTAATTCCATTCCAAAGCCTTGTCTAATTGGTGGAGATTTCAATGCTAATCACCCAGCTTGGGGCTCAGAAGCAGAAGATACAGATGGGAGGAACTTATTGGAGGATATTAATTCTTCCAACTTAATTTTTTTAAATAATGGTGAAGCTACATTGGTTACTAGACCCGAACAAAGAAAAAGTGCCATAGATATTACCCTCTGTTCCCAAAACATAAGTCACCTTTTTGAATGGACAGTAGTTCAAGACCCCATGGGATCCAACCATTTGCCAATCCTA
This sequence comes from Galeruca laticollis, assembly GCA_963921935.1. Classification (NCBI taxonomy): domain Eukaryota; kingdom Metazoa; phylum Arthropoda; class Insecta; order Coleoptera; family Chrysomelidae; genus Galeruca; species Galeruca laticollis. The sequence goes on from OY998183.1 coordinate 7,277,608, forward strand.
TTAAGAAGCAATGCACAAGGAAAAACAATTAAAAATAAAACAAATAGAATTTGGAATGTGAGAAGAGCAGACTGGTCTGCCTATAGTAGTTATATCGACAACAAATCAAAATATATGCAAAGTGATAGCTACGATCAATTGATTTCAGACATTAACGAAGCAGCAAATATATCAATTCCAAAATTAAACCATTCAGGTCTGCATAACCCAAAGAAATGTAAGCCCTGGTGGAACGAAGATTGCCAGAAAGCTGTTACAGAGCGTAAAGAGTACTTCCGAAAATACAAAGAAAATCCCAACATAGAAAATCTTAGAAATCTACAAAAACAAGATGCATTAGTCAAACTAACTACCAATCAAGCAAAAAGACAAAGCTGGAGAGACTACTGTACTAGTTTAAATAAAAACACACCCATTAAAGTAATCTGGTCAAAACTAAATAAATATAAAAACAGAAAACAATCGAACACAACTCCTTCGGAATGGGGAGAATGGACAGAACAATTCCATAAAAATGCATCCCCCGACTGGGTAAATGAAGAGCCTATGGAATTACACCCAAATATGGAGAATAATCATTTTTTGAATAACATATTCACACTTCCTGAATTGGACAGGGCATTAAAGAAAAACTCCAATACTTCACCAGGTATGGATAATATTCACTATCCCATGGTCTACGAACTCCCAATTAATGCAAAAAATCGTCTGTTAAACATCTTCAACAATATATATATTCAAATAAAGTAGCAGTACCAGAACAATGGAAAAGATATGTAATAGTCCCAATCCTTAAACCTGGCAAACCCAAAGAATCTCCTGAAAGCTACCGACCTATCTCATTGAGCTCATGCGTCATGAAGACCTTTGGAAGAATTTTGAAAAATAGACTCGAGCACTGGATTGAGAAGAACAAAGTATTTCCTAAAGAACAATATGGTTTCAGACGTGGTCGATCTACTCAAGAAGCCACAGCTCTTGTCACATCCGAAATTCAAGCTGCCTTTTCCCGTAACAGTTCAGTTTCTACCCTATTCTTGGATTTGAAGGGAGCTTATGACACAGTGAATTTAAAAATCCTTGTAACCAAAATGAAAACAATAGGTATTCCCGACAATCTAATTGAAAAAATATTAAACCTTTACATTAACAGAGAAATAACTGTGCAATTAAATGGTGAAAAGAGCCATGTAAGAATATCCTCAACGGGACTTCCACAAGGGAGCATATTAAGCCCATTACTGTTCAACATTTACACTCTAGATTTTGTAGATATCTTCGAACCAAACATTAGAGTTCTACAATATGCCGATGATTTTTGTGTCTTGGCCAAAGAGAAAACAATAGAACGAACAATACAAAGGTTTAAAGAAGCTGAAGATGCAATAAAAAAATGGTTGGATACACATGGATTCAGGATGTCACAAGACAAAACCATATTCTGCACATTCACCCGAAAACGTTATCAGCCAGATAATAATATTTCACTAGGGCCTTTGAACATTCCTTATAAGACATCGGTTAAGTATCTGGGCATAACTTTACACCAAAAACTATCATGGAAAAACCATATTAATAGTTTGACAGGAAGATGTGAAAATAGCATAAATATTATTAGAGTCTTCTGCAATACAAAATGGGGAGCAGATCCAAATATTGCTTTAATTTTTTATAGAGCTCTAATACGTTCTATCTTGGACTATGGTTCGGTTCTATACGGAAACTCAACAATGAATAAATTGGGAAAAGTGGAATTAATTAAAAACAAATGTCTACGTTTATGCCTGGGAGTCTTAAAGAGTACACCACTAAATGTTCTAGAAGTTGAAGCTGCGGAGCCTCCTTTGCACTTACGAAGAAAATACTTGAGTGATGTGATGGTATCCAAACTTATAGCGCAAAATAGACATGAACAGTTGCACGAACTATCCTCACTATTGAATGTTCCCTATTGGAGAAAGAAAAAGCAACCCCTCCTCACAACAAGTTATCGGTTCCTTAGGCAATTTGAAGAAAATATGTATAAAAGTGATGTTCTTCCTTGTTACAATGTGGACTACACATTATTAGAAATTAATGTGCCAACATGTTACCTTCATACAGATATGCCAAATAATACTGCTATAAATACTTATATCAACAATAGCTTACATAACAAATGGCCAAATGCAGATTACATATACACAGATGGGTCAAAAAATACAGAAGCCACTGGATGTGCTTTTTTCCATCCAAACGATAATGTTTCCAAATTAGTAAAACTCCCAAACCAGATGTCTATCTATTCAGCAGAACTAACAGCAATATTAGAAGCATTAAAATACATAAATAATCATGAGAAAACTAATTTCGTAATTCTAACTGACAGCAAAAGTCCTATAGATTCTATAAAAAATTTAAAATGGACATCTAATCTTTCACCAATCATTATTCGCATATTAGAAATCACCAGAACACTAAGAGAACAGGGGAAAAATTTCAGTTTGGTATGGATTAAAGGCCATCATGGAATAAAAAACAATGAAAAAGTAGATCAATTAGCCAAACTAGCAATAACAGATGGAGAAACATCAAGTGAAAATAAAATACCATTTACGGACTTACGTCCTTTAATGAAAGCGAAACAAATGGAAGAATGGAGAGAATTGTTTATAAATGAACATAAAAGTTTTCGTTTTAGAAATATACAACCAAAAATATTTAGAAACACCTGGTTTCACAATATTCCCAATCGGCAGTTTATAAAAACATTAAATAGAATTAGATGCGGACATGGACGATATCCAGAACATTTATACAAAATAGGATTGGCGGATTCACCAGATTGCTCATGTGGGGAACTTGGAACATTGCAACACATAATTTTGGGTTGCCCAAACTTCCATCGAGAAATTGAAGAATTCCTACACCAACTGCGACAAAATGGGATAGACCTACCCACCAATTTAGACAGTATTTTGAGTACAAGGAATGACAATGTATATTATGTAGTTTACCAACATTTGAAAAAAATGAAAATAGATATATGAAAAAAACTAAAAAAAAAGAAAATGAGAAAATAAAAAAATAATAATAATAAAAAATATATATGTAAAAAAAGAAATAAAAAAAAAATAAAAAAAAGAAAAAAAGGAGAAAAAAATGGTATCCCACCCTATAATAGATTAACTTAGTTATATTATAAGAAATGGTTGTTTATTAAAAAAAACATATGTATGTATAAAAAAAATATGTATGTAGATGTATATATATGAATATATTATACTGTATTAGATATAGTACTAACAAAAAATATAGCGCTGGCCAATTAGTCCACGACTAAGGCCAATAACTAAAACACACACACACACACAAAGGTTAGCACCTATAGGTGGTAAGTTTAATTATTTCAAGAGGTTTCTTTAAAAAAATCATCCAAGTCCAGTCTCTCACTCTGGAATTTTTAGATTCCGAAATTCCCAACTTCAGAGCCTGTCACTCTCTGAGTAGCAATATTTTTAACAACCTTCAAAGAGGTAAATGGCAAGTCCCACCCCCTGTCAAGTTTGTCAGTCCCGACAGAGGGAGAAACCCCCCACAGACCTCCCCGAAATGCTGTTAGTTCAAGTATAGTTATTTGATTAAAAATATTTTGAAATTTCTTTATGTAACGTACGTTATAGTGTGAAAATATGTTTATAGCGGAGTTAGTTGCTAGTACCACGCCCGTGAAGAAACGCAACAATCTCTCCACAGACTCAATACAACACCTAACTAAGGGAAGAATCGTCACGGCTAGTTGGGTTGACATTTGTACAATGCAATAGATATGTGTAAATCTTACTTATGTCATCGATGTCAGACTTTTTATTCATTATTAGGTCATTGACTTGAATGTGGTACATTTCTAAGAATTTACGTTTATTTCTATTTCTTTCAACTTCTAAAATTTCACATTTTCCAAAATCTACGTGATGTGTCTCATCTATTATGTGTTCTGTAAGCGCACATTTTCTTTTCCCTAACTTACTATCGCTTTTATGTTGTACCAAACGATTTTTTAAATTTTGTGAGGTTTCACCTATATACTTCTTCCCACAATTCATACAGGGTATTTGATAAACAACGTTTGTACGTTGGAGGGTCTCATATTTGTGTTTAAGTTTAGTGAACTTACAGAACACATAATAGATGAGACACATCACGTAGATTTTGGAAATTATAAAATTTTAGAAGTGGAAAGAAATAGAAATAAACGTAAATTCTTAGAAATGTACCACATTCAAGTCAATGACCTAACAATGAATAAAAAGTCTGACATCGATGACATAAGTAAGATTTACACATATCTATTGCATTGTACAAATGTCAACCCAACTAGCCGTGACGATACTTCCCTTAGTTAGGTGTTGTATTGAGTCTGTGGAGAGATTGTTGCGTTTCTTCACGGGCGTGGTACTAGCAACTAACTCCGCTATAAACATATTTTCACACTATAACGTACGTTACATAACGAAATGTCAAAACATTTTTAATCAAATAACACCAGACATGGAGAGTACTATACTTGAACTAACAGCATTTCGGGGAGGTCTGTGGGGGGTTTCTCCCTCTGTCAGGACTGACAAACTTGACGGGGGGTGGGACTTGCCATTTCCCTCTTTGAAGGTTGTTAAAAATATTGCTACTCAGAGGGTGACAGGCTCTGAAGTTGGCAATTTCGGAATCTAAAAATTCCAGAGTGAGAGACTGGATTTGGATGATTTTTTTAAAGAAACCTCTTGAAATAATTAAACTTACCACCTACAGGTGCTAACCTTTGTACACGTGATAATTGCCTGGATATGTTCACAGCCACGGGACCGAGGAAGTGAGAGTTCATGCGGTTTGGTGACTTTGAGCAGATTCAACTCCTTTTAAAAGAAACCAACAAAAAAATAACAGCAGGCAACTGTTATATGAAAGAATTTTTTTAGAAAGAAGGTTTTTCTTCAGTTTTGACATTAATTAGACATCAAGATTCAAAAATTTAAATATTAATCTCATTGCTAAGATTGGTGCAGCATTTGGTATCACACTCGTAAATTTTCAACTACCCTGGTATATAGATATAAAATAAAACAAACGCGCTTGAAGAGAATACGACTGTAAATAGGTATTGATAATTAAAAAACGTTACTTTCTATCCAAAAACTAGATACACTTGAAACAACCGAATTAGTTCTAATATTCTCGTTTAAAATGTAGTAGTGGTGAATTTTAAAACCAAAATGTGTTCCTTCAGGAGGGATTTAAGCTAAGTACCAATTTACATGAATAATTTAAACTCAATTTTTCAATTTTTCGTTTTCTTATTGTATTTTATTTCAATGATAAGGCAGTTGTTTTGATTTTAATTGAAGTTAGAAGTGATTGCTATGCATTAACAATAATAAATACTGCATTTGAAGTTACCGACACTGAACAAGAACCTGTTCAAGCATCGGATGAAAAACGTAGAAGACTTTAATTATTGCGAAATAATTTTGTATTTTCATCATTTAATGTAAATATTAGCATTTAATGAAATAATTTTAAATTATTTTGTACGTTTTTTCAAATCTTATGTACAATCTTCGGGACAAAATATCATTTTCAACTGTAAAAAAGTTATTTTTTTCATTTGTATAACGATTTTGCGGAGTGGAATCCCACTTCAAACATAGCATCTTTTTTTCGTTAAATCGCAATATTAGTATTTTTCAAAATAGAAAATAACGTTTTATTCATGACAAAAAACTACTTTTACATCAATATTGGAAAAAAAATCGATATATTTGTGACTGATAAAAAATCAATAACCAAAAAAGAGTTTTTTTGCACTTTCGCCAAAAGTGACTTTTTTTCGTCTGACGAACAAACTGTATAATGTAGAACGTAAAATTAAATAACTAGAACTGTAATTAGTATTTTTAATACCCCTCAGTATCTTATTCATATTAGCTCGGAAAATTGGATTCACAATTTCAATAGCTTTGGCTTAACAAAATGCATTGGTATAATTGCTCACCTCCATATTTTTTGCTCTATACTTAAAAGTTATTTCAATCGACAAATTGAAAGTTAATTTTAAGCAAGTAGCATACTTCTACTTTGACACATATCAAAATAAAAAGTTTATTGTTAATTATATTAATAATGTACATATCTATTCAGTAAACTAAATAATAAATGAAATATTAATTCCTGAAGAGATCATCAAAATATTATCAACTTTGTGCAAAATGATCAAAATCATGCCGACAAAGATTTGCAAGACTGGTATATTGGCTACAAAGAATTAATCTAAAGCTAAATAAAAAATTAGTCTTCTGACATTAGATGAATACTATCTTCAGCTGCCGATCGATGTGTATTTGGCGTTAACAAGGAAAATCGATCCTGATAGTGGTGAGATTTTGAGTAAGATTTCATTGATGAAGAGTCGGTACCATCCCAACTTGAATGTTTCGATTTAAGGTCCGTTGTTGTCGATTCTTTGGCCTATTCAATATATAAATGATTATTGATATTTTAAAATAACTTTTCAAAAGTAAATCTCTCGAGGTATACTAAATGTAGTACTGGAGTCAACGGTGAAAAGGTATAGAAGAAAGAATACAAGTGGATCTATTATTCAATAATGGTAATAAGGTAAACAGTATGTATGATAGAGATAGTCGTGACGTAAGCATTGAATAGTGTGTGTGTGAGGAGGACATAGATATATATGTCTAGTTCGAACTAAGGCGTCTATTCTGTAAGTATGTTGTTATGGTCTGAATTTAGAATAAAATTCTTACTTACATTATTTCTTAAAAACATTCAATAATTTAAGAATAATTGAACAAATTTTAAATTGGTATTTTAATAAATCCCAGTGGATAATAAAAATAGCATTGCACATTTATTTCCTGTAGGTAATTATAGTTCGTCTTAACTTTTTTTCTTAATATGCATTCTTTTATTCACTGTTGTGGAATATTTAATATTTTGGGACACTCGGTATAGTTGATACATTTAAAAATGCTTCGGTGATCGGTAAAACTCGTATCCCTTCTACACGGCTGGTATTAATCTCCGACTCGCCGAAATTACTTCGCTACAAGAACGGTTTTGCTTTTCACAACATGTATAATTATTTATTAAAGCGACAATAAGGAAGGAGAATGTAGGAATTTTGGACGTACTTCTTTTGTTTCTCCATTGTGCTCGAGAAATACATGTTTACCAACTGGAATAATTTGAAGCCTAGATTTTAATAGTTTTTACTAACGGACTTTTGGATATTTCGAATTTTAAAAACTTTTGATATGGTTTGTATCATTGGTTTTGAAGCCATCTTTTCGTTGGAAACGACGAGAAGGAAGGTGTGTATTGTATGGTTTGAGGAACGAAAAGGGTTCGGTGCTTTGTGCGAGTTATTTTCTTGGTTTCATTCTCGTTTACCCTAATTGGGGGATAGAATTTGCACAAATTGTTTGGAAATTCGACTATTTTGAGTAAGCAATTCGTTTGGAAGTCGATTTTCCGCCGTTAAGGGATATTATTTTGCACTGGAACCACGATTCACTAAGATCGAATCAACTTATTTCAACACCTGCAAGAATTCGCCATTTTGTAAGCCTATTGGTGGAGGCTTTTGATTGATTAATTCCACGTGGCTGGATATTGGAATTTTGAGAACCCTCATTGATAAATTGAGGTGAGTTATTTTTAGTTTTCACAAATTACAACTTTGTAGATGGTGAGATTGATTATTTTCTCTCCTTGTTGTAGGGTTTTTATTTTATTTTTGGTTTCCTACCTCTACGTTATATATTCCCGTCTATTTTGGGATTTATTTTGGAGTCTCTTGATTATCGAGATTGGATTTTGTACTCGACTTCACACCTGGTTCGACCTGTTATATACTAACAAGAATTATTCCCGGCCGAGACGATCCCTGAAGATTTACCAGATATCTACTCCCGATTGTGACCTTGTGGACGTTTGGTTTGGAACCCGAAACGTGCCATCCAGCTAAGTATAACAGAGAATTTCGTTTTGCTGAATCACCTCTTGTATTATCGTTTTATGATTCTCATTATCACTCGTGTTTATTAAGTGATTTGATATTAGTTATATCTATTAATATTAATTTATATATATTAGTAAAATTGAACATTTGCGGCTTGATTTGGGCTGGAATCCCACATCATAGCATTGATAAGTGTGGTATTTACAATGTTTTAGACAATTATTCGGCTTGTGATACTTATAGATACAGGGTACATACATGTAAAGCTCGTATGATCATACCACGCTATAACCCCTACTAAATCGATTACTCTTTTGTTTTATACCTACAATATTTTTGTATTGGTAATTGATATTTGACTTATTTTCTTTTGTGTTTACTTGTAACAGGAGCTTCGTATTGCCGATTTCCTTAGTCGCAATAAACGATTGGCCTGTACTAGTTGGACTATTTATTTATTTACTTATACGTTAGTTGTGTACATATATTTTCCGCGTTTTGGCTACTTCGATAACGTATTTTCGATCGCCTTCAGCATTATAGTTTCTAAAATTCGGTGGCGCCTATTCACGGATTTGACTTAAATATATGACCAAGGAAACAATAATACAAAGAACCCCATATTATTCCCTGAGGTATAGTTCTTAACTATTTTTCTCCAGATATAGTTTAATCACTGTAATTCTTTTATTTAGCACGGGTAATCATCGGCGATAATGCCTTATATAAACAGTGATTATTTATTTATTTATTTTTGTACTCCAGTATTTCTCAAAAGAATCTAGTTTGATATTTTTTTTTTGGGACTACGAATAACGAGTAGACCTACGATATTATCCGGATAGTTTTTATACTGCGGAAATTATATTTTAGTAATAACTTGTTGTAGTCTTTGATAATTTTATCACCTGATAATTATCTCTCAAGAACACTAGTAACAATCGACTTTTTGGGTAAAGGTTAATTACATAATGGTTAATATATCCACTGGTAACCTTAGCTAACCTTAATAAATCTTTAGTTAAGATTAGGGTAACCCTAATGACAGCTGTATACCATAATAACTGGCGCCCCACTTATTTGTGAATTTGAGTATAAAAAAAAATTATTGTTTTTTTTTGGTCATTATTATATTTCCCGATTTTGAAATTTTGGTATTGAGAATCGAGAAAACAGTTTTCAATTGATTATTATTTTACAGATATATTTCCATTTTGATCTTGGTGTATTTCTCTTAAGAGTTAAATACAAACATGTTTCAAATACAGGTTAATAACCTGGTTAAAGATGAACTCGAGTACGAATTGTCAGTTAGGGGTATTTCTCATCATGGTAATGTTGACTCATTGCGGAAACACCTTAGAAGTATTTTAGCTTTAGAAAAATCCAATAGTCCTCTTAAGGGAAAATGTAATTTGGACCCTATATTGGAAATTACAGAATGTCAAAAAAAATTAGATGAATTGCGTGATCATGTTTTTTCCTTTAGTGGCTCTTCAAGCCAAGTTAAAAAAATTGAAACAAAGTTTGCTCATTTAATGGGTAGAATTGGTAGAATTTCAGGAGATGATGACAGTATTTCAGAAGATAGGTCAAAATTACTAATTTCTTTATCAGAACTTGTTCCTGATTATCAGAATAAAGTTAAGCTTTTTGAGGAGAAGGATAGTAATTCCGTGCCTAGTGATCCAAATCTTGGTACTCAATCACCTAGCCAAACCTTAACCAATAGCAGCGCAAATACTTCTGGTATACATCAAATGACTATGCCTGGTCAACAAGTAAACAGTGTTAAATCGGTTCCTGTATATAAATGGGATTTGAAATTTTCGAGTAATTCTAGTTTAAGTTTTAATTCTTTTTTGCAGCGAGTGGAAGAATTAAGTAAGTCTCGACAAGTGAGTAAGGCCGAACTATTTTTATCAGCTCATGATTTATTTGAGGGTGATGCTTTAAATTTTTATCATATGGTGGTTAAATATGCAAGTGATTGGGATACTCTCATAGGTCTTATGAAAGAGCAGTTTGTACCTTCACATATTAGTGACCAACTTTGGAAACAAATTTTAAATAGAACTCAGGGTCCCGATGAACCAATTGGTTTGTATGTTGCAGCCATGAGTAAACTTTTTGACAGGATGTCTATTCCGGTTTCTGATGGATTAAGATTAAAGGTTTTGAAGTCTAATATTCTTCCATTTTACCAAGAGCGTCTTACACTTCAAACTATAAATACTCCTTTCGATTTAATTGAACTGTGCAGGAAACTAGAGGAGACAAAAATTAATATTGAACAATATAGCCCCCCTAAGCCTGGTAACTTGTCATTGGAACCTGATTTGGATTATAGCATTGCTCCTAAGAATAAACCACTAGTTGTTAGGGAAGTTTCTGTCTCGTCAGGTAGCACTACTAGCACAAGGAACCCTCAAGGAGAATCTACAACCTCTCAAAGGAGCTTTGCACATCGAACATGTTTTAAGTGTGATCAGCCTAATCATGTAGCTAAACATTGCACTTCAGGTATAATTAGATGTTTCTCTTGTAAAAAGATTGGTTTCACTAAGAAGACTTGTCCAGATTGCCATCATTTTTCGGGAAACTTCAAAAGAATTCAATCTTAGGTCGGAGATTGTCTTCGTCTACCGAATCGACCACATATTACTCTAGTTATAAGGAAAAAATCGTCTTGGATTATATCTTGTCTCATGTAGGTCCTGGTGAATGTCCATATCTAAAGATTAGTATTTTGGGTCATAATTTTTATGGTTTATTAGATTCTGGTGCTAACAAAATTTTTCTTGGCTCTCTTGGCTGGCAAAAGCTTAAACATTTAGGATTAGTATTAGATCAGAATCGTAAAACCGTGTGTACTGTGGCTTCCAATGACACATGTGATTGTATTGGTGTTATTTCAGCCCCTATTCAGGTAAGAAATGTTGTAAAAATATTTGATATTTTTGTTGTTCCTAAACTTCGTCATGAAATTATTTTGGGTATAGATTTTTGGCAAACAATGGGTATAGTTCCGGATATGCGTCGTGGAGAATGGTTTTTTTCGTCTGAAATATTAAGCTCACCGCAGATTAATCATATTCATGGTGAAGACGATTTAACTTTTGAACAAAAACAATGTCTGAATGATGTGATTTCAAATTATTTTAATAAAACTGGCGATAAGCTTGGCTGCACTTCTGCAGTTAAGCATAAGATAGTTACGTCTAGTCCACCGATAAAACAACGGTATTACCCGGTTTCTCCGTTTAAACAAAAACTAATCGACGAACAATTAGATGAAATGTTGGCTGACGGAATTGTTGAACCTTGTAACTCGGCTTGGTCATCTCCGGTGTTGCTAGTTCCGAAATCCAACGAAGAACAGCGCTTTTGTGTTGATTTTAGGAAATTAAATTCTGTGTCTCAGCGTGATGCTTACCCGTTGCCTTACATTTCAAACATTTTGGATAAACTAGGTGGTGCTCGGTTTATGTCATCGTTAGACTTAAAAAGTGCTTACTGGCAAGTTGCCTTGGAAGAAGATAGCAAGCAGTATACCGCGTTTACAGTCCCAGGTCGTGGCTTATTTCAATTTACTAGGCTACCTTTTGGTCTCCATAATGCACCAGCAACATTTCAGCGGTTGATAGATACTATTTTGGGTCCAGAATTGGATAAGTATGTTTTTTGCTATTTGGATGACATTATTATTGTGACTCCAGATTTTGATACCCATATCAGGATTTTAAAAGAAGTTTTTATTCGATTGCTTTCTAATGGTTTGACTTTAAATCGTGAAAAAAGTAAATTTTGTCGTGATGAATTAAAGTATCTTGGTTACTTGGTTAATAGGCAAGGTATTTCTGTAGATCCAGGTAAAATAGAAGCGATTACCAATTTAGCGGTGCCTAAAAACGTTCGTGACATACGAAGAGTGATTGGTATGATTTCGTACTATCGGAGGTTTATCCCTGCATTTTCTGACGTTATATCACCTCTTACTAGACTTCTTCGCAAAGGTGTAAAATTCAAGTGGGACGAAGATTGTCGTAAAGCTTTCGAAAATATAAAAAATGCTCTTGTGTCTTCTCCAATTTTGGATTGCCCTAATTTTGAACATGGTTTTATATTGCAAACGGATGCTTCGTCATTTGGAATTGGTGCGGTCCTTACACAATTTTATGACAACCGTGAGCATGTCATTTGCTACGTTTCTCGAACATTGAGTCGTACTGAACGGATATATAGTGCTACAGAACGAGAACTTCTGGCGGTAATTTGGAGTGCAGAAAAACTTCGTTGTTACTTGGAAAATTCGAAATTTCAGGTCATAACCGATCATTTTAGCTTAAAGTGGTTGCATAACTTGAAAAACCCTCAAGGTCGCTTAGGTCGATGGTGTTTAAGGCTTCAACAATTTGATTTTGAAGTAATTCACCGCAAAGGAAAAGAGCACGTAGTTCCTGATACCCTCAGTCGAGCAGTGGTTGATGATCCGGATTCTATAAGTAGCGAGCTTGAAATATCTGAGATACACATTAGTGAAGTTAAAGATAGGTGGTATCTTAGTATGTTGGATAGAGTAAAAGCTAATCCTCTCTTATTTCCCTCTTGGCGTGTATCGGGAGATAAATTATATAAAAAAGTTAATCTCGATTTTCCTGAGATTCGTAATGATGACGACTTTTGGAAGTTGGTGGTTCCCAAACAAAACCGTAAGGAGGTTTTATCATCGTGTCATGATACAACTGTAGGTGGTCATCTTGGTGTTCATAAAACTTTCCACAAAGTAGCTAGACTGTATTACTGGCCATGCCTAAAGGCTGATGTAGCTAAGTTTATAAAGGGTTGTGTTACTTGTCAACAAGTTAAGCCTGAACAAAAACTACCTGGTGGATTAATGGGAAATGCTGTTATTGCGAATCGCTGCTGGCAAATTATTAGTATGGATCTTTTTGGCCCCTTGCCAAAAAGCAAATCTGGTAATATGCATATTTTCGTAGTTACTGATACTTTTAGTAAGTTTAACTTGTTTTTCCCTATTCGGAAGGCCAATATCAAAACTATAATTCGACTTTTAGAAGAAAGAATTTTTTTTTCTTATGGAGTGCCTGAGTTAATCAGATGTGACAATGGACCCCAATTTAAAAGCATGAACTTTACTAGCCTTAAAACAAAATTTGGTCTAAGAATATTATTTAACCCAAATTATCATCCCTCGCCCAATTTAACGGAACGAGTAAATAGGGTGATGAAGACAATGTTATCATCTTTTGTCTCCGAAAATCAGAGAGATTGGGATGTTGATCTTTCTGCATTCGCTTGTGCAGTTAACACAGCTAAGCATGTTGTGACTGGACAAACTCCATACTTTATAAATTTTGGAACTGAGATGAAACTCCATGGTTCTGAACATTATTCTAAATTTCATGACTCGAATAATATTCCTATTGACCCCGATCAAAAACTCAAAACCTTGACGAAACTGCGAGAAAGTGTTGTGAAAAAAATGGAAAAAGCCCACGATCAAGCTAAAAAACAATATGACCTAAGACGTCGTAATGTGGAATTTGCAGTTGGCGATTTAGTTTGGAAGAAAAAGTTTACATTGTCTGATGCTGGTAATTATTATACAGCGAAACTAGGTGGTACGTTTGAAGGTCCTTTTAGAATTTCCAAAAAATGTGGTTATTGCGTATATGAACTTGGAGATTTACAGGGTAAATCAAAAGGTCGTTGGCATACGCAAGACTTGAAACCTTATCACGAAGTTGAGTACGAGTGAATTTACCCTGTAAATTCTTTGGGGAGGGGGTAGTGTTATGGTCTGAATTTAGAATAAAATTCTTACTTACATTATTTCTTAAAAACATTCAATAATTTAAGAATAATTGAACAAATTTTAAATTGGTATTTTAATAAATCCCAGTGGATAATAAAAATAGCATTGCACATTTATTTCCTGTAGGTAATTATAGTTCGTCTTAACTTTTTTTCTTAATATGCATTCTTTTATTCACTGTTGTGGAATATTTAATATTTTGGGACACTCGGTATAGTTGATACATTTAAAAATGCTTCGGTGATCGGTAAAACTCGTATCCCTTCTACACGGCTGGTATTAATCTCCGACTCGCCGAAATTACTTCGCTACAAGAACGGTTTTGCTTTTCACAACATGTATAATTATTTATTAAAGCGACAATAAGGAAGGAGAATGTAGGAATTTTGGACGTACTTCTTTTGTTTCTCCATTGTGCTCGAGAAATACATGTTTACCAACTGGAATAATTTGAAGCCTAGATTTTAATAGTTTTTACTAACGGACTTTTGGATATTTCGAATTTTAAAAACTTTTGATATGGTTTGTATCATTGGTTTTGAAGCCATCTTTTCGTTGGAAACGACGAGAAGGAAGGTGTGTATTGTATGGTTTGAGGAACGAAAAGGGTTCGGTGCTTTGTGCGAGTTATTTTCTTGGTTTCATTCTCGTTTACCCTAATTGGGGGATAGAATTTGCACAAATTGTTTGGAAATTCGACTATTTTGAGTAAGCAATTCGTTTGGAAGTCGATTTTCCGCCGTTAAGGGATATTATTTTGCACTGGAACCACGATTCACTAAGATCGAATCAACTTATTTCAACACCTGCAAGAATTCGCCATTTTGTAAGCCTATTGGTGGAGGCTTTTGATTGATTAATTCCACGTGGCTGGATATTGGAATTTTGAGAACCCTCATTGATAAATTGAGGTGAGTTATTTTTAGTTTTCACAAATTACAACTTTGTAGATGGTGAGATTGATTATTTTCTCTCCTTGTAGGGTTTTTATTTTATTTTTGGTTTCCTACCTCTACGTTATATATTCCCGTCTATTTTGGGATTTATTTTGGAGTCTCTTGATTATCGAGATTGGATTTTGTACTCGACTTCACACCTGGTTCGACCTGTTATATACTAACAAGAATTATTCCCGGCCGAGACGATCCCTGAAGATTTACCAGATATCTACTCCCGATTGTGACCTTGTGGACGTTTGGTTTGGAACCCGAAACGTGCCATCCAGCTAAGTATAACAGAGAATTTCGTTTTGCTGAATCACCTCTTGTATTATCGTTTTATGATTCTCATTATCACTCGTGTTTATTAAGTGATTTGATATTAGTTATATCTATTAATATTAATTTATATATATTAGTAAAATTGAACATTTGCGGCTTGATTTGGGCTGGAATCCCACATCATAGCATTGATAAGTGTGGTATTTACAATGTTTTAGACAATTATTCGGCTTGTGATACTTATAGATACAGGGTACATACATGTAAAGCTCGTATGATCATACCACGCTATAACCCCTACTAAATCGATTACTCTTTTGTTTTATACCTACAATATTTTTGTATTGGTAATTGATATTTGACTTATTTTCTTTTGTGTTTACTTGTAACAGGAGCTTCGTATTGCCGATTTCCTTAGTCGCAATAAACGATTGGCCTGTACTAGTTGGACTATTTATTTATTTACTTATACGTTAGTTGTGTACATATATTTTCCGCGTTTTGGCTACTTCGATAACGTATTTTCGATCGCCTTCAGCATTATAGTTTCTAAAATTCGGTGGCGCCTATTCACGGATTTGACTTAAATATATGACCAAGGAAACAATAATACAAAGAACCCCATATTATTCCCTGAGGTATAGTTCTTAACTATTTTTCTCCAGATATAGTTTAATCACTGTAATTCTTTTATTTAGCACGGGTAATCATCGGCGATAACGCCTTATATAAACAGCGATTATTTATTTATTTATTTTTGTACTCCAGTATTTCTCAAAAGAATCTAGTTTGATATTTTTTTTTTGGGACTATGAATAACGAGTAGACCTACGATATTATCCGGATAGTTTTTATACTGCGGAAATTATATTTTAGTAATAACTTGTTGTAGTCTTTGATAATTTTATCACCTGATAATTATCTCTCAAGAACACTAGTAACAATCGACTTTTTGGGTAAAGGTTAATTACATAATGGTTAATATATCCACTGGTAACCTTAGCTAACCTTAATAAATCTTTAGTTAAGATTAGGGTAACCCTAATGACAGCTGTAGACCATAATAATGTACGATGCCGTTGATAAACGAATATCGTTTACGAATGATGAATGTTATTCAGTATCCAAAATGCTAACGAATTCCTCGTTAGAAATCGCCGTTCATAAACGACGGCCAGAAACATGACATTGGGTAACAAAAGTTGTCTATTTTTGTGATAACATTAATTATTTTGTGAAAATTATGGAAATTTTTGAAGAGGAAATTGATCGAAGGAATAATATTAAAAAAAATATTTATTTTTATATATTCTTAGGATGGAAAATAATCGAATTATGAGGCAATTAAGGGATAATCTTAATCCTTTTTTCCTCCCCGAAAAAACATTTTCAAACATGTCTAGATTCTCGAGAACTCAGCCACAGCATTTGTTATTGGAAAATTAATACAAAAGAATAGTTATTTTGTAGTAGGTATAACTTAGCTTTTTCCAACTGAGTTCATCCTTTACAGGCCCCACCAGAACTATTTTAATTTCCGAGTCAAACTTTTACGGTTTTTCTTTTAAATAGCCCGGTTCGTCTGCCGAATATCTGTTTTCTTTAAATAACATGTTATTTTCTAGCTCGTTTAAGTATATTTCGTACTGACTTCTACTTAGTATCGGTCACAGCCCACACCCCCTAGCAGTTTCACTCTTATGGACCAAGTGGAACGAAGTTTTAGTAAGGGGCCCGTCCGCTTGAGGCCGCATTTGTGGTGTGACATCAAAATTATGTCCAATCAGAGAAGGGCCGGAGGAAACGTCAACTTCATTATCTATTTTTCATAAACAACGCCTTCGGCCATTTAATTAATCCCTACGTTGGATTTGGTTTTGTGTTATTCAAATTTGTGTTCTCCTGCTTTTTCTGTCTTTTGTATGTTATCATAATTTTAGTGTTTTAGTTATTATCATTAACCTATAGTTTATCGAACGTTTGATTAGTATTAAGTGTGCTTTTTTCAAACAATTGTGACCATGTAAGTATTTTTCAATTTGTTTTATTAAGTATGGATAGTGTTTTAAATAATAAAATTGATGAAACAGTAGTATCTATGTGGAACTTTTTTATGTAACTTGTAACTGAACAAAGTAATTATTGCACTATTAAATCTTACTAGTTTAATTTTCAATAACTTCCATTCACAATACTCATAGAAAAACACATCGAAATTTTTATTGTTATTATTTTCATATAATAGATGTAAACGGTGTTATAAGATGAAACGTTATATTTATATATGGTTGAGTTGGGTTTTGCCCAAAAAAGTTACGTTTAACCTGATCTATGCAATGTTTGAGTTGAATTGGTTTGTTGAATTAAAGAAAACATACCCTACATTAACTGAATAATGTGAATACTATTTTGACTGACCAATTTGTTTAGCACACTCAACCATAGTGAAATATATGTACATGATTTATCAACTAGAACTGTTGTGTGAGATAAACCATTGCTTTGCTTTTTAATTTACAGTTATCATGGCAACTCGTAAAAGACCATGTTGTGTTCCTGGCTGTTCTGACACGTCAAGTAAAAGACATCGGTTTACAGAAGACCCTGAACTGGCAAGTGTTTGGTTGTCAAATATAAACAATTCTGCATTAAGGGACAAAACACTAGTCCAACTCAATGACAATTATAGGATCTGTCATCGTCATTTTGCAGAGGAGTTTAAAAACCCAGGATTTCGAAGAGAGTTGACAAAAACTGCATATCCAACTCTATTCTTACCTGGTAGGTTTATAATAGAAGCCACTTTTTTTAATAAATTATTGTAGGTATTACAGATATGGATGGTCAGGCGGTATATTCTACTGTGGATGTTATGTCGATAGAAACTCCATCTACATTGGCTGATTTAGAAACTCCCTCTACATCAGTGGAATTCAGGAGAAAAACGACAAGTAAGTTGATATTTAAATACCAGTATATGCATCAAGATTGGGAAGCTTTGTTTACTTGTTACAAATTTCATATTCTGGATTCAATAGGACAAACAATTGAAATTTTTATATGAAGACAAGTAGATAGATAAATAGATCATATTGAGATATAAATAAATATAACCACCAATCGCAAGTAGCTGTAAGTAAAAGTGGACTGAAAATGCTATATTTATGTTTTAGTTGTCTCAAAGAAACACTGTCCATTGAGACAATTTCATGTTATGCGACAAACGCATCTAACTGATAGGGAAAAAGTTGCTTACAAATGGTCTATGGATAAAATAGCAGCAGGTAAATACTCCAAATTTATAAAATATATGGATGTCCATGGAAATATGACTTGCATAGACCCTTTAACCATACAAACGTAACAATTATACAATGTATAATTTATTACATTTTTGTAATTGATTATGTACATATCTGCTTTTACCTACTAAAATAAATATAAGCAATATATTTTTGTTTTATTTATATCCTTATTTTTGCTCATACAAATATTATACCTACATGATTTTATTGGATGTAGTTTTGTAGAAATGAAAAAAAATCACAATTTGAATATTAAAGTTTTTTTCAGTGACGGGGAAAAGTTTGATATTTTATCTCTGTTGACAGGTAACAAAATGTCACATTTTATGAAATTACTTTTTTCTCGGATATTGTATAAACACACAAGCAATTTGGCTACTTCTACTAATTCCGGTGGAGTTATAGTATTGAAAATAGCTTCTAAACAACAACTAAGTTCACAACTTTTAAATCATATCACAAAATTAAATTGACAGCTATTTGATTACTTTAAAAGTTTCCTTAGCAACGCAGGTCTAATTGTCGCTATAAGTACAACATAGCCTACTAATTTCAAATTTCACTTCGATAGTTTTCTGACTTGAATATTGTAATAATATAATTTTTCAATCTTAAATCGTTGTTTTTCCCGTCACACAAAAAATTGTGTATTATACACGGGAAGAATACTAGATTTTAGCTTTCGGCAACCTCAAGCTAAAATCTAGTATTTTTTCCCTTGTATCATTTAAAATTGTAATGTAAGTATATTTCAATTTACCTTACAAACCATAATGATATTAACGAAATCCTGATGTATGTTACCCGTAAGTAGTGTATTTTAGGGTTTAGAGCACAGTAAAAAAACTGTTTCACTCTGTGGTTAAAACCAACATTAAAATATAAACTACGTATGGGTGACTTACATCGGGATTTGTCTAGTATCAGTTTTATTAATATTCACGGCAATGTAAAATTCTACTTATTCAAATTTCCCTCTCGTTTTCATTATTTAAATGTCCCGCCATGTACACTAGCACGTGCAGCGGACGGGCCCAGTACTAGTAAATTGGTTTCGTTATTCAGTACAGGAGTTAACCTGCTAGGGGGGGTGTGCTGTGGTATCGGTTTTACTTTCGTCGAGTAAACATGTTCTGATAAATAGCATTTATGGCGACGGACTATTACTGATAATAGTTTGCATAAAAACAAAAAGGACTAAAAATCGAATGTGATAGTGCTGTAAACTGAATTTATACTTTTTATACTGTGTACAAACAATAATTTAAATACAATCAAAAAATGATGCCAACAGGTAATGGGCCGGGTTTTTTGGGCTTTCCACAAGTTCAACCAACACAAAATAATGTACAAGGTCAAACACATATTCCGATGTTCCAAACACCAAATAATATACAGGGTCATGCAATATTCAACAATGGCATACCTTCACAAATGATAACTTCTCAACCAATGCAATCACTGTGTCCTTCACAATCAAACCAGTATTACATTCCGCCAAATCAAGAACAATATTTAAATATGCAACAATCATCTAGTAATCATTCAAATACTCATATACATAATACGCCGTATTCAAGAATGACTTCTACCAGCGAAGATGAAGATAACACTTATTCTGCTCAAGAAAATCCATGGCAAGTGGTCAAAGGAACGAAAAGAAGGAAATACAGAAGTAGTAAAAATGCTGAAGAAGAAATTTCACTTAACAATAAGTACACAGTACTAAATTCACAAACAGATGGTTCCAATAATAACAATAATGATGGTGAAAACACTGACAATGTTAATAAACCTCCTCCCATATTTGTATATGGAGTAGTCAATTTACCAGAGATGAAAAAAAAACTAAGTGATATAATTGAAGCCGAGGAATACACAACAAGAAGCATGGCAAATGACACTATAAAAATTTGTTGTCAAAATCCGGATACATATAGAAAACTGGCTAGTTACATGAGAAAAAATAATATAATCCATCATACGTACCAACCCAAGGAAGAGAGATCCTATCGTGTCGTGATTAAATATTTGCACCATTCAATAGACTTGAAAGATATAAAGGATGAATTAATTAAAAAAGGCCACAATGTAAGAAATATAGTCAATGTTAAACATCGAATAACCAAGGAACCTCTTAACATGTTTTACGTCGATTTGGAACCTTCTGATAACAATAAAAAAGTTTACGAAATAACTAGGCTTCTAAATAGTGTCATACAAATAGAACCACCAAAAAAAGGCAACAAATTAGCTCAATGTACAAGATGTCAATTATATGGCCATACGAAAACCTACTGAAATAGGCCATACCTATGCGTTAAATGTGATGGCCAACACAGTACAGCAAATTGTAAAAAAAGGAAAAATACGCCAGCTACATGTGGTCTTTGTGGAGATGGTCATCCAGCTAATTACAGGGGCTGCGAATTCTACCAAAAAACTATAAAGTAAAGATAAATAATAATAGGATTACTATGACACAAAACAATACAAAATCAACTGATCAAGGCCAACAACCTCAGCCCAGACAAACCAATAGGAGCTACGCGCAGGCAATTGCAGGAGTAGAAATACATAATAGAGCTAATGGTGAAGAATCTTCAATGACATTAAATAAATTCTTAGACAAGTTTAAAGCTATGTTTAACCAGTTAATACAGCAGAATAGTATGGTTCTCAACATGTTGACAATGCTTATCAACAAATTAAATAATGGCTAAGTTTCTCAGAGTTGCATTGTGGAATGCTAACGGCCTTGTTCAACACAGGGATGGAGTCCAGTTATTTCTTAGACAAAACTCAATTGACATTCTTCTAATCAGTGAAACCCATTTTACTAATAAATCTTACTTTAGGATTCCATTCTATAAAATTTACTACACAAATCATCCGGATGGTACCGCGCATGCGGGCACAGCTATTTTAATGAAACAATCAAACACTGTGAGCTACCAAAATATGAGGAGGAATTTCTACAAGCCACATCAATTCGAGTAAATACAATGCCATACGAGATAACGATTACTGCAGTTTACTGTCCCCCGAAGCATAACCTAAAAAAATATCAGTTTGAATCATTTTTCAACACACTTGGTTCAAGATTTATAGCAGGTGGAGACTACAATAGTAAACATCAGATGTGGGGATCTCGAATAACTACCACAAAAGGAAGAGAACTATCTAAAGTGATACAGGAAAAAAGATACTCCTTTTTGTCCACAGGAACACCAACATACTGGCCAACCGATATAAATATACTGCCAGACCTGCTAGACTTCTTCGTCACTAATGGCACCTCCCCAGCATACACAGATATTATTCCAAGCTATGATCTATCTTCGGATCATTCGCCAGTAACTCTGACTATCAGTTCGTGCCCCATACACATTCAAACTACACCTAGACTACACAACTTCAAAACCAATTGGACCCACTATAAACATAAACTAAATGAAGAAATACACTTAAAAATAGGCCGCAAAAACCCAAATGAAATCGAGAAAGCCACAAACGATTTCATAAATCTACTGCAAGAGACAGCGCAACAAACAACTCCTGAAATAGCAGTTGAAAAGACGTTATGAATATGCGTCTAGAAATTAAGACACTAGTAGCTAAAAAAAGAAGAGCGAGAGCAAAATGGCAAAGGAGTCATCATCCTGCAGATAACAGGAAATTCAATTAAATCAGCAACGAATTGGAAATTAAATTAAAAGCAATGAAAGAAGAGTCCTTTAAAACCTATATGTCAATTTAAATCATTTTGATAACTCTATTTGGAAGCCAGTAAAGTCTAAAAATAAACCCATATTAAAATCTCCTCCACTACGACTAGAAACACAGACACATGCTGAAGAAAAGTGGGCCAAATCAGATAAAGAAAAGGCAGATGCATTCGCTAAGCACCTCTCAGAAATCTACAAACCTCACAACACAATACCAGACATAGAAATTACGGAATTTCTAGAACTCCCTATCCAAACAAACCAAACAATAGACCTGATTAGACCAAAAGACATAGCAAATGAAATAAAACTTCTAAGCATTAAGAAAGCCCCAGGAATGGATTTAATAACTCCAAAGATGTTAAAAGAGTTACCGCAAAAGGGTATAGTACTCCTCACTTACCTATTTAATGCAATTATTCGAATCCAATATTGGCCAGAAAAACTCAAAATTGCTGAAATAAGCCTAATACTTAAACCTGGGAAAGACCCACATGAAGTAAAATCGTATCGACCTATCAGTCTGCTTTCAACTATATCAAAATTATTAGAGAAACTGATTCTTCGAAAAATTGATCCTGATTTTGGTGCCAGCAATTGGATACCTGAATTTCAGCTTGGATTCCGACGAGCCCACTCCACAATCCAACGGTGTCACCGCATAACCCATACAATACTAAATTCTCTAAACAGCAAAGAATATTGTACCTCAGTATTTCTAGACGTTAGACAGGCCTTCGATAGGGTTTGGCATGTTGGACTATTATACAAGATTAAAAAACATTTACCAACATTCTTCAAACCATTGGAATTTTATCTAAACAATCGCCAATTCAGAGTACGAATAAAAGGAGACGTATCTGTTATACTGCCTATCAACTCGGGTGTACCACAAGGCAGTGTCCTTGGTCCACTATTATATATCTTGTTTACTTCAGATCTCCCATTATCACCAAACATCACAATGGGAACATTTGCTGATGACACTGTCATTCTAACTACCCATAGTAATGTGCTGCAAGCCCACCATATCCTCCAAGAATATCTTAAAAAATTAGAGAAGTGGTTAAAAGATTGGAGTATCGAAATAAATGAGACAAAATCTACACATATAACCTTTACTCTAAGAAAAGATGTATGTCCTCCAATACAGTTAAATAACACACAAATCCCACAATCGACATCAGTGAAATAACTGGGCTTACATCTAGATGCCAAATTGAACTGGAAGGAACACATCAAGAAGAAACGAAAACAAATAGACCTAAGAAGTAGAGATATTTACTGGCTGATTGGACGGAAGTCTTTTCTTTCCATCGAAAATAAAATCCTATTATATAAGGCAATAATTAAACCTATATGGACCTATGGCATCGAAATATGGGGATGCGCCAGTAAATCCAACATAGCAATTGTACAAAGATGCCAGTCTACAATACTAAGAAATATTGTTAATACCCCATGGTATATAACAAACGATCTGAAGATCTTAACAGTAAAAGAAGTCTTTCATGAAAGAAGTGCTAGCCACCACAAGAAACTAGAAGCCCATACAAATCCTTTACTACAACCGCTACTTGAAAATGATATAATAAGAAGATTAAAACGACGATGGCCAGCTGACCTGCGAAATTAACAGGAAGCAGAAGGTCACTCGCTGGAGAGGACCTCATCATGCTAGTTGACGTCAGCTTCTTCCCATAGCTAGGTCATATGCCAGCACATTAGCTTATAGAATGCCATGTATTTTGTTTGCTGATTTATTGAATAAAAAAAAACTTCTACTTGTTTTGTTTGATCGTTTCTATTTTTCTTCCATATTAATGTAATATTTTCTACACATGCAGAGAAAAAAGTAAAATATTCGCAACTTCAGATAAGTTTTTTTCTTTATCTGAATTCGTAACCAAAACAAAAAAGCATAACCTCAAACGAAAGCTGAACAACGTTGTCACATTGTAAACTGTTTTAAAGTTGCTAAAAGTATTGACATGAAAAACAATCACAGTCCTTTATTATTTACATTTATAAGTTTCTGCAGTATATTAAATAACATAGTAATGTGAATTTTAAAAACATTAACAGATATGTATTTATATAGAATGGATACTAGCTACGGCCTTCATCACTTAATTATAACGTAATTCAAAAATCTGACAACGCTGTGATATTTTGCTCTACTGCCCATTTGAAAACGTCCACTTTTCGTTAACAGCAGAAAGTGGTCAACTAAAGAGATACATTTCAAAATTTTTCGTTCAGGCTTCCAATCGTTTGTGAACGAAACCTTTGCTGAACGAAATATTACAGAATAGACGCCTAATTGTCCGTGAGCCCTCGTCTGAAAAAAAAATATTACCTCGCCGTTGATACTTGTGTATTTGTTGTTTTTGCTGGGTCTAACAAACTTCTGAAATCGCGAGAGTTGGATAGCGGGGTGTTTCTTTGGGACCAGTCCAAAGTCAACAATTTGGCGCCAGGAAGTAATGTATTACCTCATTCAAAATTTTTATTTTAAATAATTAAGTTTCTTAGAATTTTATCCACTTTTTAAAAAAATTATAGTAAGAGAAATGAAAATGCTTACATATATTTTAAGCAGTGTAGATAATGTGATTAAACCTTTAAAATGAGATAAACATGTCAGAATTTGTCATTTTATAATGGAAAAATCTCATTTTCCGACGGCCACTATGAAATATGGCACATTTCATACAGTTTTCTCTAAGTGAAAATTTAAAATTGCAAACGAAGGGCGTACCCGTGTGAAATGAAAAAAATGTGATATCTGATTGGCCGACAGCTGTGTGTTATTATTTTGCACACGGGTCGATGATTATCCATGTCTACCTGACATTTCGAGTTTGACTTTTGAACTGTTAGCAAGTGAAAGAGCGAATTGGCGAGAATTACTGAATTCTCTGTAATTGCGAGTCTGATATGCATAAAATTCAAAAGTTTGTATCAACTGAAGAACATAAAATGGTCAATAGTGGCCTTAAAGCTCTAGTTTATTTTTAAAATTGTATAGTCTATATAGAAAGGACAAGGAGTAATAAATCATTCATTTAAGTAGATTTCATAGACGTACCAAAATATATTTTAAGAGGGTATACCGTAAGGTACATTTTGTATTGAACGAATGAGTTGCAGCTATGCTAAAGAATATACGATTTAGGTCAGAGGTAACGGGATGTACTAATTTTAATAAAAAAAAGTGATAGAGGTAGAGGTCATTCGGAAGCAAAAAATGTAGTTCATTATAAAAAAATTCTACAACTTCCTCAGGACTAAGATACATAATACCGAAATGTACTTTTAAGTATTCGCCAATTACAGAACCTTTCTGTCTGTACTCTTGTACCAAATGAAACTCCTGAATCTTACGAAACCAAGCTTGACAGAGATGAAATTTACAACCAAAAAGAATTTGATCTCTGCCAAAACATTCATATATAGCGTTATGAATGCTTAGTTCAAAATCTACTACGACTTCTTTAGGTTGAAAATTTAAGCCTACTTCTTTACATTTTTGTCTTAAAATTAAAAACAAATTTGAATATGTTTGACTTGATTTGTCCGGCAGCAAACAAAAAACAAGAGGTACGTAATAGCCGTTTTTAAAACCATGAATGGTAAACATTTGGTAAAAAAAAGTTGAACAGTATTTAAAAGTCCCATCCATCATTATACAATCCGAATTACATAAAAAATTAAGGTTGGAAAAACAGGAGAACACAATAATTTTAAATACCTGGTCTGCTGTTAATAGAAATTCCTCTTCTCGGTTCGTTCGTAATTGTAATTCAAGAACACTATTAAATACTTCTTCCTGATTTTTAGACAATAGTGTAAGTGCATCAACATCCTTCCCCTAATCCCCTAAATATCGATCAAAACAATCAAGATTTCTTCAAAATATTTAATTCAAGAAATCTTTGAAACCTTTCAGAAATATACATAATTCTATGGGCCTCCGATTTTATCTATTATAAACCCTAATGACTCTAATAGGATTAAACTAAATGGTTGCGGCACAGTTCGAACATTTCAGTAATCCTCCAATTTATACAAGTCAGGTAAAATTTTATTTTGTGGCAGAGTTCGGAGATGTCCGTTTATTCATAATATTTTTTATTTGTATTACTCCTATATGTAGTGTTTGGGGAATTTTTCTCAGAAATTTTAAATAGCAAGTGGCCTACTGTAATCGGCTTAATACGATTACACCTATTTACAGATTATTCGATTATTGAGAGGGATTTTCCAAACAACCCAATTTTCTTAGAAAGATTATCGGAAATATTATTTTAAAAGAAAGTAGGTACATTAAATCAGTACTTAGTATTAGTTCTTTGAGTAAAGTTGTATGAAGTTGTATGGTTGTCATAATATTGTAAACAGTTGGAATATATTTAAAACATTTGTTGAATGTTAATTGTGCAAGTACCAAACAATGTCGATAAGCCAAGGACCATCTAAACGACCAAAAACAGATCCATTATCTTTAAATGAAAAAACTCTGATATTGAATTGTTATATATCATTGAAAAACAAGGATCCAAGTGCAAGTGTTGAAGATATTGTGGAATTAACGGCTGCTATGTTGTGTGTTGCTAAATCAACAATTTATAGATTACTAAAAGAAAGCAAGAATGGAACTCTTCAACCCCCTAAAACTCCTTCAGGCCGAAAACCAATTGAGATCGATGAGTCATTAAAACAAAGACTAAGGCGTAAAGTCCATGGATTTTACTTACGAAAGGAAATTCCAACACTGACAAAATTATGACATCAGTGCAAGAAGATACGGACAATCCAAAATTCTCCAGAATGACATTATGCAAACTTTTGAAAGATGTGGGTTTCAGATATACAAAACATAATAGAAAATTTCTCTTGATAGATAAACCGGAAATAGTTTTTTGGAGAAGAGACTATTTAAGAAACATTCCACATGCCAGAGAACAAAATTTGAAAATCTTCTACTTAGACGAAACATGGATAAATGCTGGATATACAGTTTCCAAATCTTGGCAGCCACCATCTGGAAAAGGAAAAAGACTTATCATTGTCCATGTTGGAAGTTCTGAAGGTTTTGTAGATGGTGGATTATTAACTTTTATTTCAAAACGCACGGGGGACTATCACGAAGATATGAATGGGGATGTCTTCGAGGAATGGTTTGTTCAAATGTTGGATCTGATTCCAAAAGGGGCTGTTATTGTTATGGACAACGCAAGTTACCATTCACGGTTACGAGAAGCATTGCCCACAAGTCGTTGGCGTAAAGCAGAGCTTTTGGAGTGGCTTATTTCGAAAAATATTAAGTTTCCAAAAGATCCATTAAGGAAAGAACTTTACAGAATTGCAAAAATGAACAAGAATAAATACAAAACCTACATTGTAGAAGAAATGGCTTCTTCTCGTGGTATATCAGTTCTTCGACTTCCCCCTTATCATTGTGAACTTAATCCCATAGAATTAATATGGGCTCAGGTAAAGGGGGAAGTTGAAAAAAAAATAGTACTTTTAAAATAAACGATGTTGTGAAATTGTTTGAGAGTGCTGTAAGTCATGTGAGTAAGGAAAATTGGACAAACTGTATCGAGCATGTTATCAAAGTAGAGACAAATATGTGGAAAATTGACAATATTTGTGATGATTTAATCGACCCTATTATTATTAATGTCAACAACGATTCTTCCTCTTCCGAGTCGGATATAGAATAAAATGTAAGTAATAAATGTATTCCAATAATTATTTCTTTTCATTTTTCATTATATTATAATTTAAAACGTATTTTTTTCCCAAAATACACACCACTGCATTGCGTTATTGCTTATCTGCTAATCCTTTAACAATGAATAAACCCTAAACTTTGCTACAACTGAAACAAATACGGGGTCGATCTACCGGGTTTTTAGATTTACAGAAGAAATGTAATTTAAAGTAAGAGATTTATCAAAAATTTCATGGTGCTCCCTGTAAAGGTTTTGCATACTTAATTAGGGTTTATTACTCCTCGTACTTTTTGTACATACTATAGTAACCTTACCATAAACTTTAATTAACAACATAAATACTAACTCGGCTTTTTTGTGGCCCTCGGAAAAATATCGTGTACAACATGTGTTGAAAATTCGATTTTACACTCGTTTGCTTAAGCGTACGGCTCGTGGCTCAATTCTGCAAACTCGTGTGAAATCTTTAATTTTCAACACTTGTTATATAATATACAGTTACTGTTGATAGAAAGCGTTACATTTTTAATAAAATCGGTCGTCTTGAACATTTCAGGTGATTATTGATAACAAAAGATTTTCTAGGTTTTGGAATTAATCGATTTAGAAAGGTTAAGTGGGAGAATGGAATACAATTTTCAATAAAATAATAACTGGCGTAATTATTAATATTAAACATGTCACAAATTTCTTGATTGACTTGTATCATTTATCTAGAAACAAAATAAATAACTTTACTTTCAATGTCGTTGCTTAAAGTAAATGCTATTTTTGGGTACAAAACCAACTGGAACGATTACAGAAGAGCAAGAAGAGATCTCAAAAAAAGAAAACCGAAGAAGCAAGAGATCTAGTTGGAGAAGTTTCTGCAGCGAAGTGAACTCACTTCCGGAGGCATCCAGGCTAGCCAAAACACTAAATCGAGAATAACGTTATTATTGGAACGCTCAAGAAAGCAGATGGGTACTGGACGTCATCCACAGAGGAGTCATTAAGACACATATTGGAAACCCACTTCCCTAATACGGAGCCCTAACAACCGGGCTGGTAGGCTCAGCCTGATGAAGACTGGGAACTAGCCGGCAGAGTTGTAACGGATGAATACATAAAATGGGCGGTGAGAGAGTTCGAACACTATAAAGCAGCGCGGCCGGATAAAATATTTTCAGCGTTCCTGCAGCAAGGTTTGTATAGTCTCTTCCCAGTACCTAAAGGAATATTTCCAGCCAGTATTGCACTAGAATGGAAGAAAGCCAAAGTTGTCTTCATCCCCAAAGCTGGGACGAAATATTATACAGCGGCCAAATCCCTCAGACCAATTAGTCTCACATCATTTCTATTTAAGACAATGTAAAAGATGGTAAGTAGGCATATGAGAAGAATACGTGACATAAACAAAATAAATATACTATCCATAAAACTCCGGCTAAACGGGTTAGACCTTCATCTCCCAATCCTTTATTAACAGAACGAAATGAAATAATTAAACCCATAAATCATGATTTAAGTGGGGGAATTTTAAGTCAGAGCTCATATAAAAAAATATGGGAGGGATCAGAACTGAATTTGATGAAGACATTGTAGATTCTCTAGTACACATCATCACATATGTTATAAGGTCTTTAAACAACAATCATTTTCAATTTCAAAAATCAGATTTAATAAATATTGTTAAGGATAGGCTACGTTGTGAATTAGAGGTAAATTCGGGGAGTTAAATATCAACATACTACAGTGGAAGTGCAGATCTGCGGTTGCAAATAAAATAATCTAGAATATTTTTTACATGATAAAGAAATAAGTATAGGTTTATTATCTGAAACTTGGTTTAAAAAAATATCTATTACAACTTTACAGGGTATAATTGTCTAAGAGTTGATAGAGATGAAGGCAAGGGGGTAGTAGCAGTATTAATAAATTCAAATATTTCTTATAAGGATGTCCCACTTCCTTACACAGAGAAAATTCAAGTGTGTGTGCGTAGGTTTTGGTCATATAGAAAATGTATATATTGTATCTCTCTATATTAAACCTGTATCTAGAATAAGTAAGAATGAATTTGTACATTTTTTTAATTCCATTCCAAAGCCTTGTCTAATTGGTGGAGATTTCAATGCACATAATGGAGAAGCTACATTGGTTACTAGACCCGAACAAAGAAAAAGTGCCATAGATATTACCCTCTGTTCCCAAATCATAAGTCACCTTTTTGAATGGACAGTAGTTCAAGACCCCATGAGATCCAACCATTTGCCAATCCTATTAAGAAGCAATGCACAAAAAAAAACAATTAAAAATAAAACAAATAGAATTTGGAATGTGAGAAGAGCAGACTGGTCTGCCTATAGTAGTTATATCGACAACAAATCAAAATATATGCAAAGAGATAGCTACGATCAATTGATTTCAGACATTAACGAAGCAGCAAATATAACAATTCCAAAATTAAACCATTCAGGCCTGTATAACCCAAAAAAATGTAAGCCCTGGTGGAACGAAAATTGCCAGAAAGCTATTACAGAGCGTAAAGAGTACTTCCGAAAATACAAAGAAAATCCCAACATAGAAAATCTTAGAAATCTACAAAACAAGATGCATTAGTCAAACTAACTACCAATCAAGCAAAAAGACAAAGCTGGAGAGATTACTGTACGAGTTTAAATAAAAACACACCCATAAAATTAGTCTGGTCAAAAAAAAAATATAAAAACAGAAAACAATCGAACACAAATCCTTCGGAATGGGGAGAATGGACAGAACAATTCCATAAAAATGATCCCCCGACTGGGTTAACGAAGAGCCTATGGAATTACACCCAAATATGGAAAATAATCATTTTTTGAATAACATATTCACACTTCCTGAATTGGACAGGGCATTAAAGAAAAATTAATTAATTAATGCAAAAAATCGTCTGTTAAACATCTTCAACAATATATACTCAAATAAAGTAGCAGTACCAGAACAATGGAAAAGATATGTAATAGTCCCAATCCTTAAACCTGGCAAACCCAAAGAATCTCCTGAAAGCTACCGACCTATCTCATTGAGCTCATGCGTCATGAAGACCTTTGAAAGAATTTTGAGAAATAGACTAGAGCACTGGATAGAGAAGAACAAAGTATTTCCTAAAGAACAATATGGCTTCAGACGCGGTCGATCTACTCAAGAAGCCACAGCTCTTGTCACATCCGAAATTCAAGCTGCATTTTCCCGTAACAGTTCAGTTCTGCTCTATTTTTGGATTTGAAGGGAGCTTATGACACAGTGAATTTAAAAATCCTTGTAACCAAAATGAAAACATTAGGTATTCCCGACAACCTAATAGAAAAAATATTAAACCTTTACATTAACAGAGAAATAACTGTGCAATTCAATGGTGAAAAGAGCCATGTAAAAATATCCTCAACGGGACTTCCACAAGGGAGCATATTAAGCCCATTACTGTTCAACATTTACACTCTAGATTTTGCAGATATCTTCGGACCAAACATTAGAGTTCTACAATATGCCGATGATTTTTGTGTCTTGGCCAAAGAGAAAACAATAGAACGAACAATACAAAGGTTTGAACAAGCTGGAGATACAATAAAAAAATGGTTAGATACAGATGGATTCAGGATGTCACAAGACAAAACCATATTCTGCACATTCACCTGAAAACGTTATCAGCCAGAAAATAATATTGCACTAGGGCGATTGAACATTCCTTATAAGACATCGGTTAAGTGTCTGGGCATAACTTTAGACCAAAACCTATCATGGAAAAACCATATTAATAGTTTGACAGGAAGATGTGAAAATAGCATAAATATTATTAGAGTCTTCTGCAATACAAAATGGGGAGCAGATCCAAATATTGCTTTAATCTTTTATAGAGCTCTAATACGTTCAATCTTGGACTATGGTTCGGTTCTATACGGAAACTCAACAATGAATAAATTGGGAAAAGTGGAATTAATTAAAAACAAATGTCTACGTTTATGCCTGGGAGTCTTAAAGAGTACACCACTAAATGTCCCAGAAGTCGAAGCTGCGGAGCCTCCTTTGCACTGACAAAGAAAATACTTGAGTGATGTGATGGTATCCAAACTTATAGCCCAAAATAGACATGAACAGTTGCACGAACTATCCTCACTATTAAATGTTCCCTATTGGAGAAAGAAAAAGCAACCCCTCCTCATAACAAGTTATCGGTTCCTAAAGCAATTTGAAGAAAATATGTATAAAAGTGATATTATTCCTTGTTACAATGTGGACTACACATTATTAGAAAAAAATGTGCCAACATGTTACCTTCATACAGATATGCCAAATCTTACTGCTATAAATACTTATATCAACAATACCTTATATAACAAATGGCCAAATGCAGATTACATATACACAGATGGGTCAAAAAATACAGAAGCCACTGGATGTGCTTTTTTCCATCCAAACGATGTTTCCAAATTACTAAAACTCCCAAACCAGATATCTATCTATTCAGCAGAACTAACAGCAATATTAGAAGCATTAAAATACATAAATAATCATGAGAAAACTAATTCCGTCATTCTAACTGACAGAAAAAGTTCTATAGATTCTATAAAAAATTTAAAATAGACATCTAATCTTTCACCAATCATTATTCGCATATTAGAAATCTCCAGAACACTAAAAGAACAGGGGAAAAATTTCAGTTTGGTATGGATTAAAGGCCACCATGGAATAAAAAACAATGAAAAAGTAGATCAATTAGCCAAACTAGCAACAACAGATGGAGAAACATCAAGTGAAAATAAAATACAATTTACGGACTTACGTCCTTTAATGAAAGCGAAACAAATGGAAGAATGGAGAGAATTGTTTATAAATGAACATAAAAGTTTGCAATTTAGAAGCATACAACCAAAAATATTTAGAAACACCTGATTTCACAATACTCCCAATCGGCGGTTCATAAAAACATTAAACAGAATTAGATGCGGACATGGACGATATCCAGAACATTTATATAAAATTGGATTGGCAGATTCACCAGATTGCTCACTTAGAACATTGCAACACATAATTTTAGGTTGCCAAAACTTCCATCGAGAGATTGAAGAATTTCTACACCAACTGCGACAAAATGGGATAGACCTACCCACCAATTTAGACAGTATTTTGAGTACAAGGAATGAAAATGTATATTATGTAGTTTACCAACATTTGAAAAAAATGAAAATAGATGTATGAAAAAATTTAAAAAAGAGAAAAAAAAGAGAAAAACAATTGAAAAATAAAATAAAAAATAGTAATAAAAAAATAATTAAAAAAAAAACAAAAAAGTATAAAAAAGAAATAAAAAAATAAAAAAAAAATAAAAAAAAGAGAAGAAATAAAAAAGAAGGAAAAAAATGGAGAAAAAATGTTATCCCACCCTATAACTTATTAACTTAGTTATATTATAAGAATTGGTTGTTTATTTAAAAAAAAACATATGTATGTATAAAAAAATATGTATATATATAAAAAAATATATTATACTGTATTAGATATAATACTAACAAAAAATATAGCGCTGGCCAATTAGTCCACGACTAAGGCCAATAACTAAAGCACACACACACACATCCGATTGTCATAAGTTAAACCAGCATTAACAGCGTTCTCGCCAGCCATATTTTTTATCTTTCTTGTTCGTCGGGGAGTTATTCCGACGCTGAGATCTAGCAGACCAGAACATTGTCCAGAACATCTCGATTGTCGACTAGAAACGATTCCAAAGCATGAATTTTCATAGGACATGGGTGCACGTTCAGTGCTTTCGTCCGGAGATATAATTGTGCATCATTTACTTTACGTAGAACTCGACTCCATAGCCCAAAGAAGGCAAAAATTATAGCGACTGGAGAGCAGTATGAAATAAACCAGCGTCTGATCTTGTCGCTGCATTTTTCGCTGTGTTTCCTGCAAGTGATTCCAACACTTGAAGGATCTCACTATAATGGGTATTCATGACAGCTACGGCTTCATATGTACAACTCCATCGTGTTTCAATTAGGCGCTTGACTCCCTGGCCTGTAACGTCGGTAAGACATTTCCAACGGTGGGTAGAAAATGAAAAGTAATTGAAAATCCTCTCCATAGTACCAAAGAACGTCACTGTGTCCAGTGAGATTGATGCTGCGTGTACAGCCACCAGATTTATTGAATGATTAGTGCATGCAACAAACTGGGCATTTTGATTAACTGCCTTGATACACATTTGTACGCCAGAATGTGCTCTCGACATGACAGCTGCATTATCATATGCCTGTCCACGGCAATTTTGGATATCCAGTCCATCGCTTTTAATTTTTTCCAAAATAATTTTAGTCATATCCTCAGTGTTTTTGCCTTTAGTTTCAAGAAAGACAATCAATGATTCAATCACGTGCACCTTTGTGCTGTCGAGTTTCACATAACACAGTATTTGGCTCGTCTGGTCCTTGTGTGAGAAATCTGTAATCTGACGTACTGTCGAACACAATATTGAAATACTTGGCTTCCTTCACTTCAGCAAGTATTTTTGTTCGAGCATGATTCCCAAACAATTAATGAATTCATATTGAATTTTAGATAGTAGGTAAGATACGACCTTTCTTCTGCAGCTTCAGCTTTGTGAAGTGTTCACAAAGAACCGGGTCGTACTCGGCAAGAAGATGCACGAGGCTTAGAAAGTTGCCTGTATTTTCAGTGTCGTTTTCTTTGACGATTTCTCTAAGACCCGCAAAGCCAGATTTTGTTTAGCAAGAAATATGATGATGCCCAGTATCCTGACCAGTAGTAGTCTCCACTTATGCTCTTCTTTGACAATCACATTTTGTTATTTCTTGTCGATCCATTTATTCAAGTTATCATTATGTACTGGGCTAGATTCATGTTCTGGAACTTTGGGATCTAGTTTACACGACTTTTTGAAACCATTAATACTGTGAATCCAGGTTTATCGCTGGCGACCCCAAACAAATGGCGACAGACACAAAACAATGATTCCTTAAGAAGAATAGGCCATCCATGTTCTCAGAATATTTTCGCCATTTAGTAAACATCGGAAAAACCAATTGCGGCTTAATTTTCTTGTTACTCCTTTGGGCACCTTGCTAGAATCTACAGACCCTGGCCGAATCACTTCAGTAAACTTACAGTCAAGTTTCTTTACTGCTTTGTAGCCTCGACTCAAAATAGGTCAAGTTCCAATATATTTGTAATATCTGATGGATTCATCCTGACCATCAAGAGTATCGATCCCTTCGGAGCTTCCGCTTTCCACCAGCAATTTCGATTGCTCACCTACTACAGCTGGTTTAGTAGGTAAACCTTCAAATTCGACAAGTCCGCCACTAGAAGACGGAACAGCTTTTTGACCTGGAGTGGCACTAGTACTAGCTTCTGTATCACATTCAGATTCGGCTCTTTAGGTAGCTGAGTCAAAATAATTGAGTAAAGCTACCTTATTCTTCGTATTTTCTTCCTCTCGGACTTTTTTGCTCTGTAAAAATCGCCGCTCTGCTTATACCTATTCATGATCTGAAAGTAGTTAATATTGAATTATTAGGAAAATAATGCATTTTTCACTACCAAAATATTATGGATGCGTTTGAAAAAAATCTGACTATATATAAGCTGTAAACATGCTTTAAAGAGAGTATTTTATCGATTTATTACTCAAATAATTTACTGGATTTTGGCCCTCCCTAAGTGTCTTCCTATAAAACTTGTATATTGAGAATGAATAACTTATACAGCAACAAGATTTATGCGTCAGCCGAAAAATAACAGCGTGAGAAGTGAAAATTTTTATGTTTTATGACGCATAAACCGTCAATGAGTGTAGAAAGAAAATTCATAAAAATCAACAAAATAAAAAATGATAATTATTTAAAAAAATGAAAATAAAAACAATACTTTTTCGGATAAACTATAAAAAAGCTATTTACAATTTACAAAAAAAAGTACTGGCCCTTGGGGGGATCGAACCCGCGTTATTAGCACGACGCTTTAACCAACTGAGCTATTTCGTTTGATTTTAAATCGAGTCGACAGGAGGGGATAGATCATCATTGCGTCTCTCTCACTCACTTTAATTGTAAATGATAATCAGAAAAAGAAAAATAGCTTTACAAAACTTGTTAGCCATTACGAGATTACATCCTAACCAAAAACTTTGTAAGGGGTCGAGGGGTCTGTTCCCTTTCGCAATCGACGTAAAGTTGAAAGGGAGAGGGAGACAGAGCCCAGGGGATAGATTTTGCACGGAGAGTCCTAGAAAATTGCACCTCCTTAAACTGTCCCAGGACCGCTGGGTACTCCCAAGATGATTGGGAGTGTGTGATCATAGATTACACCCTTCACGTGGTGGCCCTGTTGCAACTGAACTCAGCGGATCTAGACCGGGAGGTCGATAAACATCCCCCAACCCAAGGTGTCAAACGACCCGTCCAATGGGTGCATGGCGGTGGAGGAGCACCGTCGCAATCGGAGCCTCTGGGAAACCGGGCGACCTCCCAGAGTATTAGCCTTATTCTCCCAAACAGGTCACTGGGGGAATAGGCCGCACTAACCCGGTACTCGTGGGAACATATAGATGACCCGACAATGAAACAAAAAACTCCTGAATTGGAATGTGGCCAAGAGACCGCAGGCATTCCCATTCAGACAATAACAAGCAACAATTCTCCTACAGCGATGGAGGAGGACAAGTTGCTAAGTTCTGGGGAGGGGGGCAACACCTCAAAGAACCCAGGTAGGCAGTCGCCAAAGGAAGAACCAAAAAAGAGGCTCTCTAGAAACGAACTGAGACGTCTAAGGAGAGAAGAAGCCCTCGCTAAAGGCGAGAGGATTATCTCCAGAAAAGAAAGACAGTTGGCGTGGAAGGAGAAGCATGGTGCTCCGGCTGAACCACCCCTTAGAAAATCCGGTTCCTCTGAAGCCCTGGGCGCGTGGGCGAAGCCGAGGCAAGGTGTGAAACAGAAGCCCAACCGTCATCATCCAAACACGTAACTACAGGATGGAAAAGGTTGCACTCGCAGCGAACTCCGAAGGAATCTGTAAGGATGACAAAAAGATCTAAGGCAGAGGGAAGCTCAGCGAGAATCTTAAAGGCACCTGAGTCCTTCGCCGAGAAACTGATGGCTGAAAAGATGGCAATTGTCCATGTGAACCATCCAGAAACAAGGCTAAACAAAGCGACAGCCTTAAAAATCAAAATGGAGCTGGGGAGACGTGCCCTACTGGGCGAAGACGTCAATATATCCAGCTGCCACCCTGAGAACGGTGGCGAGATTCAGCTGAGACGGCCCGGCCAAAAACCTTGTGAAGATGTGCAAAGTCACAACTTTTGTACCACGATCCACGGGAGCGGAGACCAAGGAAGACCTGATGCTTGGTCTAAAGAGCCAGAGTGGATTAAACACCGAGCACTGGGCTGTTGTGGGTAGTAATACCACGCCAGAAGGACAGTTCCTAGTCATCCACATTGACGACGAATCCCTGCAGAAGCTGAGGAAACTTGGTATGCGCCCATTCGTGGGAGCAGAAAGAGTTCTCATGCTGTTGTGGGTAGTAATACCACGCCAGAAGGACAGTTCCTAGTCATCCACATTGACGACGAATCCCTGCAGAAGCCGAGGAAACTTGGTATGCGCCCATTCGTGGGAGCAGAAAGAGTTCTCATCAAGTTGCAGGGGGGATCACATAAAGGTAGCAATGATGACCGCAGTGCTGCAAATCAACCTGCATCACAGTAGAGCGGCAACGGCGACGCTCTGTCAGAAGATCCTGGCTGATGATATAGGAGTGGTTCTTATTCAAGAACCATGAACCTTCAAAGGCAGAGTAATGGGAATGTGCGCTGCGAAGGTTAATTTAATCTACCACACTGATAATGCAAACCCAAGGTCATGTATTTTTATCAGGAATAATATCAAAATGTTGAAAATAACGGATTTATGTTCTAGGGAGACTGCCGTGACTGAGGTACACCTGCAGGCAGAAACCTGCTTGCATCAGTGTATCTGCCATACGATTCCACAGAAGCACCTCCGTCCATGGAAATGAGGAGGATAGTGGAACACGGATCAGAGACGGGGAAGCACCTCATCTTGGGAATGGACGCCAATGCCCACCATCTGGCCTGGGGGAGCTCCAATACCAATAAACGGGGTGAGTACCTTATTGATTACCTAATAGAATCGAATCTAACTTTATTGAATCAGGGCCGCAAGCCAACTTTCCAACAAAGAAGGGGGAATTTGCTTAGGGAAGAGGTTCTGGACATAGCTTTGGCCAGCCACTTTGTGGCTAGCAAAATTAAGGGCTGGGAGGTATTAGACGAAGCCTCAGCGTCGAATCACAGTTACATATCCTTTACTATTAAGTCGACCTATAAAAAAGAGACTTATAGAAACTCAAGGAATACAGATTGGGAAGCATTTCGGAAGAAATTGGAAACCAATCTAGCCTCACTTGACCCAGTCTCAGGTCAAGGGGTTGATTGAATGACTTGTGACATTAACAATGCCATAATGAACTCATATACCGAGACCTGCTCTGAGACGGTCAGAACCACCAACCGAAATGCACGTTGGTGGAACAGGAAGCTCGAATCGATGAGAAGGAACGTTCGAAGGCTGTACAATCAGTGCAAACGCAAAGGAAATTGGGACAGTCACACGAAGGCGCTCACTGAATTCAATAAAGCAGTGAGGAAAGCCATGAGAAGCTCATGGAGAAATTTCTGACAGGACATTGAAAGTGTCTCTGACTGTGCAAAACTCCACAGAGCCATGGCTCAAAATCCAGTCAACACTCCAGAGAACGTACTCAAAGAAGACGGCTAACACACGGATCGACCGGAGGAGACACTGGCAGTAATGCTCAGTACGCACTTCCCGGGATCCACCGAAATACAAGTCGAAGCAACGAGCGAAGTCAGAGAAGAACGGCAAGTTGCCCGCGGTCTGGCAACTCGTGATAGCTGGACTTGTGCGAAGTCCATAGTCACATATGGGTCTGTGACATGGGCTATTCAATCTTTCGATCCCTTCAAGGCGCATGGAATGGACGAAATTTACCCTGTACTACTCCAAAAAAGCGCCGACATAATAACTCCAAGACTTGTGAATCTGTTCAGACTAAGCCTAGCCACAGGAGTTATACCTACGGTGTGGGAAATCTCCAAGGTGGTATTCATACCAAAACCTGGAAGACCCTCTTACGATACTGCAAAGGCTCATCGTC
The DNA here is from genome assembly GCA_963921935.1 of Galeruca laticollis. Lineage (NCBI taxonomy): Eukaryota > Metazoa > Arthropoda > Insecta > Coleoptera > Chrysomelidae > Galeruca > Galeruca laticollis. The sequence goes on from OY998183.1 coordinate 7,316,708, forward strand.
CGATAAGTCTCTTGTGATTTCTTCTTAAGGCACTAGAGAAGATGATAGATAGGCATTTGAGGGTCACGGTCCTGGGCGACAAGCCGCTGCACGCCAATCAACATGCCTACCAAAGTGGCAAATCTTGCGAAACGGCCTTGCATAGCTTGGTGAGCAAGATAGAGCAAGCCATTACTTACAAAGAAGTTACACTGGCTGTGTTCCTGGATATCGAAGGAGCATTTGACACTACGAGCACTCGATCAATATTGTCAAAGCTGGAATCCAGAGACACAGACAGGACAATCACCCGATGGATAGAGAACAAGCTAAGCAGCAGGAGAGCACACGCATCCCTGTGTGGTGTCACAAGAGAGGTGAAGACAGAAAGAGGATGTCCACAGGGAGGCGTTCTGTCACCAAAGCTGTGGAATCTGGTAGTCGACGAACTTCTTGTCTCACTAAACGAGCAGGGGTGGTATGCTCAAGGATATGCTGACGACATCATCATTCTAATACGGGGAAAACACGTGGGCATCTGCCTGGAACTAATGCAGAGGGCAATGTCCGTAGTGGAGAGATGGTGTGATGCGGAGGGATTGTCTGTCAATCCCTCGAAAACAATCATGGTACCACACACTCCACCATGGACAACCAAAAGCATTAAATTATCACCCAGCTTACCTCATTCGACAAACATTGCACCAGCCATACGCTAATTAAAGCATCACTAAATGACATACTTGATAAATACCAAAATTTCGTACATATTTATACCGATGCATCCAAATCTCAAAATGGTACAGGTGCTGCCATTATCACACCAACCTCGAAATATATGTTTAGAGCTCCTCCAGTCTCATCTGCTTTCTCTGCTGAATTATAAGCAATATACCCTGCCACTCTCATCGCTTCTAGTTCAGATGAATCTAACTACCTGATACTCACAGATTCTCAGAGCTCAATCCATGCCATTCAAAAAATTTACACCACGAATTCTTTGGCAAATAAAATCACGCGGGAACTACAATCTATAGAAGATAACAACAAAGATATAGCACTTTGTTGGATTCCCTCCCATGTTGGAATAAAAGGAAATGAAGAAGATGTCATTAATCTGATTACGTATTATTCATTTGACTGGCACTTTTTGTTTAAATAACATTCCTGGATTGTTGTTTTTTTGCTTGGATCGAGGTGAAATCTTACGTCGATTGAGTGAATTTAACTGTGAATACGGATTTATCGTTGAATATAAGTGTGATTTAATCGTTTATAGTAGATAGGGTGAATTACTAACCACTTTTTGTGTCAAATCCTTTTCCTTTGACCTAAGTAAGTAAATTCCAACTTATTTTTATAAGATATATACAAAACCCATACTAAGAAAAAAAGGGGAAAAAAGTAAGTCAAATGGCGGGAGATAAACCTCCCGAACCTCCTGACAAAAATAATGACAAAGACCAAAATATATCACAAATTAATAGAACAAAAATATTATACACTTCACATAGCTCTCCCCGTTTGAAGTATATATTCAGGGAAAGTCAGGTAATGTGGGTAATTTACATATTATGAGTATAGCCAAAACTATCTTTAACTTGAAACTACAAGATGTTATCAAATTCACCAGAAAGGGTAAAAACCGAATGGGAGTCACTTTCAAGAATGCAGAAGCTGCTAACAACTTTATTAATGAGCAAGACTGGGAAAATTTGGGTTATGAAGTATATATACCAAGTCACAATGTATCAAGCAAAGGTATTGTAAGATTTGTAGATATGACCCTTACAGAACAAGAAATAATTCAGTTTACAACAACAAACATCAATAATTGTAAGGTGCTACATGCCAAGAGAATGAATAGAAGAGCGATCGTTGATGGAAATATAAAGTACATCCCCACAGGCACAGTGTGTTTAACTTTTGCAGGAAAAATCATCCCACGAGAAGTGGAAGTATATGGCCTTCCAACCCTGGTAACTCCATATAATAAGCCCTGTAATTCAATGCTATAACTGCTTACTTTATGGATATAGCACAAATCAATGCAGATGCAAAGCAAAATGCAAAACTTGCAGTAAAAGCCATGGCAATGCATCAAGCTGCAATTTATATTGTATCTACTGCAAAAATAATGATCACTCATCAGTTGATAAAATATGCAAAGAACAAAAAAGACATTAAACAACTAATGGCATTCTCAAACATCTCATATTACGAAGCTAGCCAACAAATACCATCAAATTCTCCCACCATCCCACCAAAAAATGACCTAGAAAACTTTCCAACACTAAGAAAAAAAAACTCAAAAGAACAGGATAACTCAATTCAAGTACATGAAAGAAGACTAGCAACAATATCCACAATTCCCGAAGTAGCATCTTATGTACAAGTAGCCACAACACCCCCAAACAGCAAAAGAAAAAGACAAACAGGCTACGACAAAGCCGCACATACCAAATTCCTAAATAATCCAAATGGCAGATCAGAGATAGGAAACAAAACGACAACACTTAGTGAACAGCCCCAACAATTAGCAAGAAAAGAGGAGGAAGAAAAACTCCAACTCGATGTAGTACAAGCAATATCATTCTTATCAGAATCCCACAGGGAGCTTGTGTTAACGTTTATAGGAAATTTGATTTCAAATAATTATCTTACACCCCAGCAAGAAGTGGGTCAGCTAACAGAAATAAACACAGCACAATCATGTACACCTCTATCACCATACACCAAAAAACAAAATACCTCAGGGGATTATATGGACCTGTCCGACACGGACATGTTCTGATCTCCTGTGTAATATTTGAATTCTATTCGCATTCACTCCACTAACTGTAATCCAGTGGAATATACGGTCATACAACTCCAACACAGATAATTTGAAAGTAATCATTAGAAACCATAATCCTGATATAATCCTACTTAATGAAACATGGTTAAAACAAAACTATAATATCTCATGCAGAAACTTTCAAATTCTTAGAAATGACAGAGCCGATGGCTACAGTGGAACAGCTATTCTAATAAAAAATACCATCAAATTCATCCCAATAACCTACCAAAGTAACTTTGACAATATAAATATTCAAACACAGGCAATACACCTACCACAACATAACATTAATATTCTAAATATATACTGCCCATCAAGCTCAGAGTAAATAATTAGATCCATTTTATTCAGCAATTCAAGAAACCCCTACTTATTATGGGAGATCTAAATTGCAACCACCCCGCATGGGGTAGCAAGAAAATAAGTATTAATGGTCGAAACATTATTGACTCCTTAGAGTCACTCCAATTAGTATATCTAAATGATGGACAGGCTACCAGATTGTCTTCACCGAGTGAGGATAAATCTGTAGTGGATGTTACCCTAATATCTTCTGAGTTAACTCCATATGCTACCTGGGAAGTCCTCCTAGACCCTGGAAGTAGTGATCACTACCCAACCATCTGCAAACTTTATTCCAATAATAATGACAACCTCAATCAGATAGTAACCACAAAAAGAAACTATAAAAAAGCTAACTGGAACACCTTTTATGAACACCTCTGTACAACCCCCCAACCCCTAACCCACTTTCAATATGAAACATTCCAAGAAAATATTATAAAAGCAGCAAATGCGGCAATACCATTTTACAAAATCAAAGATAACCAAAAATACAATATCCCTTGGTGGGATAACTCCTGTCAAGTATCCATCAACTTCAGAATATCTGCAATTAAAACATTTACCAACTCCCCTACGATAGAAAACTTTATAGCAGTTAAAAGGACCATTGCTTCTACCAGAAAACTTCTCAAGTACAAAAGAAAGAACAGTTTTCGCAACTTCTGTGCAAAAATAAACCGTAACTCTCCATTAAAAATTATTTGGAATAAAATCAATAAAGCTTCAAATCGTACACCTCACAACAACCTATCAAATCAACTTCCACCTGGCATTCTGGCTCAAGAAATTTTATCCTCCTTATGCCCACCTATCATTACCGAAAACATACAAACATCCATATCAACAGAAATTGAACCATTCTCCTATCAGGAATATAAATTCACAATAGAGTCAAAAAAAGACTCCGCACCAGGTATGGACCAAATTTCATACTCTATGATTAAGCACATGCCAACATCTTTGTCTAAGGACCTACTACAATTTTTTAATGATTGCATGCAAACTGCTACCATTCCACACACATGGAAGCAAACAATTATTCTTCCTCTCATAAAGCCCTACAAAGACAAATCAGTAGCAACGAACTATAGACCAATCGCTCTAACTTCATGTGTGGGTAAACTTCTAGAATCACTAATAAAAAACAGGCTGGAATGGTATGTAGAAAACAAAAAATTACTCAATCCCCTACAGTTTGGATTTAGAAGGAATAAAGGTTATATGGACTGTTTAACGTTTCTAACCTCTCATATCCTTATAAATTACTCAGCCAATGAATATACCATAGGCGTTTTCTTAGACCTCTCAGCTGCATATGACACAGTTAATACCCAACTTCTGTACAAAACTTTAATAAACCTAGCCCTACCTAAATATATAATAAGCTTAATTTACGCTTTTATAAATAACAGAGTCATATTCGTCCAAGACAACTTAGGACAAACAATAGGACCTTTGCCAGCTAATCAAGGTCTAGCCCAAGGATCTCCCCTTAGTCCAATTCTGTTTAATCTCTATACCCTACCTATTTATAATATCCTCCCTAAAAATGTTAATCTTATTCAATATGCAGATGACATAGTACTGATAGTTGGTGGATCAAATGTGAGCCAAATGGTGAATAATTTAAATACATTTTTAGAAAAACTCAACACATGGCTAGACACACATAATCTCAAACTATCAACCAATAAATCTCATGCAGTAATGTTTAGTAAAGGAATCATAAAAAGATCTATCCCCAAAATAAAAATAAACTCTGAAACTATTGAATGGGTGGATAAAGTTAAATACCTAGGTATGTACATTCATCAAAACCTTAAATGGAATGCACATATACAATACATAGAAACAAAAATATGTAAAGGACTAAACGTTATGCGAGCTCTCTGCGGTACTTGGTGGGGCTGTGATCCCCTCACACTGAGAATACTTTACAAAGCAATAGTACTAAGTCACATGGACTATGGTAGCCAGACTTTCACCCTCACAAAAAAGAATAAAACAACGTTGGACAAACTTCAAAACCAGGGATTAAGAATAGTTACAGGCAACATGAATTCAACACCAATCCCAGCCTTATTATCAGAAAACGGTGAAATGCCCCTCAAATATCGGAGGGAATGGCTGAGCTCCAAATACTTAATAAAAAACCTGGCAATATCCAATAACCCTATAATCAATATTCTAAAGAAGCTTAATAACATAAGCAAAAACTCAAGATGTTGGACTAACAAAGAAAAACCAGCTCTAATACAAATCCTTGACCGGCTACAACCATCTACTAATATGATGTACACAAAAGAAATATTGCCTTGCTATGAATTTGACCTAGAAATTCAGCTAACTCCATTAAATGTGGCAAATCTTCAATCTAATAAAACTGATGAACTAGCACAAATTCAGTACCAAAAAATTATATCCAAATTTCCGGATCATACAAGAATATTTACAGATGGATCTCTCCATTCCAATGGCACTGCAGGGTTTGGAGTTTACAGTGAAGAGCTCAACTATGCATTTTCATCTAGGCTACCAAAATTCACACAAATATGGTTAGGAGAAATTACTGCTATCAACCATGCACTTCAAATCATCTTAAAAACTAACACCACGAAAGCCATAATCTTCTCAGACTCTAAAACTGCACTACAAAAAAATGTAAACCAACTTTCTCCAAAGAAACAGAACATTCATCAATATTAACTAAACAAGGAATTATACTAGCAAATACTAACGGCTTTAATATCGTACTAGCATGGATCCCAGGTCACTCTGAAATCAAAGGAAACCATAAAGCTGATCAGCTAGCTAAAACAGGTTGTTCCCTTACAGTTCCAGCGAATATAAAACTGAATTATCAAAACTACCTCCCAGATATCAAGAACAGCATATGGGCTAAATGGAACAATGAATGGAACCTCATAAAACAGAATAAAAAATCGTTCTATTACAAAGTTGTCGAACAATTACCAAAATCTCCCTGGTTTAACCAATACCAATACAAAAACAGAAGACATTTAACAACAGTTATAAGAATGAGAACAGGACACTGTTTAACTCCTTTCCATATGTTTAGAATTGGAATTAAAGACGACCCACTATGTGAATGTGGGCAAATAGGATCACTTAACCACATAATACTAGAATGTCCAATTAATATATCAAACCAATTCAACCTTTACATAGAGCTATGCAAAACTAAACTTATCGCGCCATTTGATATATGTAGAATTTTAGCCAATTTAAATGATGAACGATTATCAATAATACACCAATTTATAACTATGTTTAAAATATCCCTTTAACTTAATCTTCTCTTTTATAGACCTGGGTTTCTCCACCTATATCCGAGGTAGCATTTCTGGGTGTGTCCAAGCTTGGCCGCTACCCCCAAGCGAGAAAAGTTAATTTCCTGTGTTGTGAAGTCTTACCTTACTAATACCCCAATACTCACCATAAGTAATATAAAAGTGCAAAAACTCATAGTACCTATGCTAAACAGTAGTGCAGTTTTGTTTAAGGAAGATATCCATTCTAGAGGGAGAGAAATATTGCCAAGAGCAAGACTTTTTCCCCCCACATGTATAAAACTGGGTAAATTATCCCACAGGATATAGCCCAAAAAAGGAACGAGAAGAAGAAGAAGGAAATGAAGAAGCGGACCTGGCCGCTAAGGAATCTGCTAATATTGCTAGTGCGGAGTGCGTGAGTTTTCTAACGAGTGCCAATATAAAAACAAGCTTAAAACATAAAGTGCTCAATGAGCGGGGAAAAATTGGAAAACATCTAGAAACAAGTTACGAGAAGTGGAAGACTCAGTGAAACCATGGTCAGTGCTACCCAAAAATCGTAAAGACGAAGTTCTTCTAATGCGTCTCCGCCTCGGTTACACGCGGCTGACCCATAGTTACCTATTTGACAACAAGGTAGAACCCACATGTAAAAACTGTAAGTGCAAATTAACTTTTAAACACACAATCGCAGATTGTACATCGTTTAATGCACAAAGATCATCATCCAACCTACCTAGAACAATGGGGCCTAACTACAATATAGCCAATCTTAAAGCAATCAGTATCATAAACTCTATTTAGTAAACACTATCTCAAAATTGGATTACTATTTAGAAAAATGCTTTGTAACTCATAAAATTAGTCGCTAATAACAAGTTTTTTGGTTGATGCGAATTTTGCAATAAAAAAAAGAATAAGCTAGAGTAAATTCTCAAAATACTAATTTCCAAAACCTCGAAATAGGCGTGCGTAATTAAGCATATACAAATATTGAACTAAATATCAACCATATTGAACTAAATACTATTTAAAATGTCGATATCCTTAAGGAAGTTTATTAGCTTGTCTATTGGAGAATGTTCACCAAGCAACTCTTTCAGATTAATAGGTTAGGGATATCATGTGTTTTACGTTGCTGATGATATTTGTTGCAATCTATTAATACGTGTTTCACCGATAATATTTCATCGCATTTGAGACGTTCTGTTTTAGTCATTAAAAATGAATGAGTTAACTTAGTGTGTCCCAGGCGTAATCGTGAAAGAGTCACCTGATTAAGTCGACTTAAATGGTTACGCCCCTAAGATGTCACGACTGATTTTACATGTCTCAGCATTGAATCACTGCGATGCCACATACCGGACACTTTGCTTTTATAAAAACCTTTCAGGTCACTGCTGGCGCATTTTATAACTGTTCCCGAGTTATCACTATTCACTGCAAGACGTGCACTTTTATCAGCTTTCCCGTTACCACTGATGTCAATGTGGGATGGAATCCAGATGAGTTGAACGTTTCTTGAGTCTTCTTGAATTGTTTTAAGTTCGCATTTTATCAACTTTTCAAAGGGATGCGTTGGATATAAATGCTGGATTGACGAAACAGAACTTAAGGAATCCGTGAGGATCAAGCAATTGTTAAGTTTTAGGCTGTTTATAAGCTTAAGGGCTTCATATAGCGCATAAAGTTCTGCGGAGAATATACTGCAGGACATTGGGAGTTTAAACAAAAACTGATTTCTGGGTGTAACAAAAGCACAACCTAAATCGTTGGATTTAGAAGCGTCTGTATAAATACGAGAATAACCTTCAAAAAAGCGATCAGTAATCTCCAGAAATGTATTTTTAGTTATGGAGTTTTTCGACTCATTTTTTTTGTACCGCAGGAGTTGTGTATTGCAGTGTAAAGGATTAAGTGTCCAAGGTGGAGGGTAGGATATTGAAGTGGAGAATTATCGGGAGCATTCAGATTAAGACTTTTCAGCGTGAGTCGTAATCGTTCATAGTATGGTTTTCTGTTGGTAAATTGATCATTTTCGTCTGGATGCTGGTCCCGAAAGGTTTGAAGATGGATGGGTCTTGTGGTATCTTGTGCAATGGCTGCTGCATGTGTAAGAGTCAACTGTATCCGACGCTAATGAAGAGATGGTTCTCCGGCTTCCACATACATACTTTGTACTGGTGTAGTTCTAAAGGCTCCCAAAGAAATCCTTAAGGCGTTATTATGAACCGCATCTAGGGGTTTCAAGACTGATCTACTTGCCAAAGCGTAAGCTATCGAAGCGAAGTCAATTATTGGTCTGATTAAAGATCTGTACAAATTAAGTAAAGTAGTTTGATCCGATCCCCAGTATTTGTTGGATAGGGTTTTTAGTAAATTTAGCTTTTTAGTACATGATAATATTAGTTTTTTTATATGTTGCTTCCAAGTTAATTTTTCATCAAATATTGCACCTAGAAATTTCACATGTGGTTTAAATTGTAAGTGTGAGTCGTACAACTTTAGTATAGGCTTTTGAACAGCTCTTGAAGAGAAGATCATGCCAGATGTTTTTGAGACAGAAAATTCAAATCCAACATCATTAGACCAAACTTCTAGCTTTTCGAACGTGTTCTGAAGGATTTGTGTTTTTTCCTTTAATAAATATAACCAGGTCATCTGCATCTGCGTGCTTTAATTGGTTTGTCGATGGCTTTGATGGTGTCATTGATTGCAACTAAAAAGAGAGTCGGACTTAATACAAAACCCTGAGGCACTCCGTTTTGTTGAATAGTAGAATTCTAGAAACAATTATTAACTCTCACTTGGAAGCTTCTATTCGTTAGAAAGTTTTCTATGAAAGATAGACAATTTCCTTTAATGTTCCAAGTATGAAGTGTTTTTAATATGTTATATCTCCATGCGGTGTCAAATGCGTGTTTTAGATCGAAAAATATAGCTATACATTTCTGTTTAGTAGCTAACGCTTCCTGTATGTTGCTTTCTAAATCTAAAATATTGTCCACTGCCGAACGATTTTTTCTAAAACCATTTTGTTCTTGTGCTATTAAGTTATTTTTTTCCAGATACCATGATAAGCGGTTGTTCACAATCTTTTCAAAAACCTTGCACATGGCACATGTTAAAGATATTGGTCTGTATGACTCCGGCATTAGTCGAGTTTCGCCACTTTTTAACAATGGAATAATTATAGCTTTAGACCAAAGAGATGGAAATTTATGTTCGAACCATACCAAGTTGAAAATTGAAAGTAATTTTTGTTTTGCAGAATTCATTAGGTTTTTTAGAAATATAGGTGGTATGTCATCTGTTCCTGGACTACTCTCTTTCATTTCATCAAGACAGCTGTTCAATTCGTTGAGTGTTATTGGGTCGTTCATACAATTGTTGTTGTCAGTTTCTTCATATTGTATAACTTCTTCGACTAAGAGCTTGCGTCTGGTAAAGCTATCTTTGTAACTTTTATCAGAGGAATGTTTTCTGTATACATTTGCTAAAGTACTAGCTATTTCCGAGGCAGATGTTATAATATTGGTATCTTTTCTTAATCTTTTAATGTTTGATGAAGTGGGTATTCCAGAAATTTTCCTGATTTTATTCCATACCTGACTGGTTGGGGTGGAGCTATTTATACCAGACACAAAGTCTTGCCAACACTTCTTTTTTGATGATTTTACTGTTAACTGTGCAAATGCCTTCAGTTTTTAAAACTCTATTTTATTTTCAGCAGTGTTATGTTTCTTGTATCGGTTTAGGGCTGATTTACTCTCAGTTATTGCCTTGTCGCATTCGGCGTTCCACCAAGGAACAGGTTGGCGTCCTGAAACTAGTTTGGTCTTTCCAATATGTTTTTCCGCGCTTGCGATTATAATTTGATTGAAGTGATAAAGCGTGTTGTCAATATCAGATGAGATTACTAATTGTTTCATACTTTCTTCAATAGTATTGGAAAAGGCGTTCCAATTTCCCGGGTGAACTTTCCATTTGCTTAATTTATTGGAGTTATCCGGTGGAGTGCAACTGCTATTAATAATTATTGGATAATGATCACTTCCATATGTGAAGTCTAGTGTATCCCATAATAGGAAAGGAGTTAAGTTTGGGTCGCATAGAGTTAAGTCAATGCACGAAGATTCGGCTGTGTTAATATTGAATCTTGTAGGTCTACCATCGTTTAAGTAATTTAGATGTAAGTCGTCTATAGCTTTTTCTATTAGACTACCTCTTTCATTCGTGCTTTGTGATCCCCACACAATATTATGTCCGTTAAAGTCGCCTAAAATTATCCGTGGAGTTGGAACTTGCTTAATTAGATTTGTAAAACTTGAATAGTCGATAGGGGCATTGGGAGGTATGTATATATTACAAATATATAACGGAGTATTGGAAATGACTTTCACAACAAGAGCTCCTAGGTTTGTGTTTACATCATACGTTTCGGAATCAATAGATTTGTTTATTAATGTTATCACGCCACCACTTGCGCGAGCTGCATCAGTTCTATCTTTTCTGAAGCAATTAAAATGTTTAGTGCTATATGTTTGGCATGCCTTAAGGTTCGATTCTTGTATACAAATGATTTCAGGTGAATGTTCTGCAATGATAATCTGTAACATAGGCAAGTGATGGAGGAATCCATCAATATTCCACTGTAGTGTCGAGTTAAATGCTGCTATTAGATTGTTTACGAGTCCTTGCTGTAGAGTGAGAACTACTTTGCGAGGAATCACTTTCCAGGTCCGAAGCTACTTTACCTATATGGGAGAGAACTTTCTTCTTTAGTTTTGTAATTTTTGTTTTCGTAGACTTGTCAGTTACATGAGGATATATTCATTGATCCCAACAAATCTGTTGTATAATCATTAATCACACTTATTGGATCTTGAACTCATTGAAAGTTGTCCAATAGAAGCATCAATTGATCGTAGTTTAAAACAAAAGGGGGATACTGATTGTCGACGAAATTTCTGGCGGAGTCAGCGCTAGAAGATTTGCCATTTGTCTTCGATTTTTTGGTCTTTGCAGATGAGTTGGATGATGGTTTTGTGAATAAGTTGCTTGGTGGCATCTGAAGGAGGAGAGGCTATTTCTAAAAACTGACGTTTTGTTGGAGGGTGGGGCCTTTCATTTCCACTTACAGATTCACCTGAGGTTTCTGGGATAGGGATCTGTTCTATGGTTGGATTTGACGTTTTCACTGATGAGGGTTGTACATCAAATGGTTGTGCTGAAAGTTCTGCTTGTGAAGAGGGTTGTGTGAATGGTTCTTTAAAGGAATTATCAATAGTTTGTGGTGAGTATGAGGAGTCTGATAGCGTTTGTTCGCGAATTTGTGGTACAGGTTCTGTGGGTGTTTGTGATAAAGATTGCGCTGTACATTGCGATGCAATATGACCCGTTTGCTTACAAATGTAACAAGTTACACCATCTTGGGAAAGAAATACTCTATAGTTAGTCTTATCGAAGGTTATAACAATAGAATCGGGCATGTTCAAATTCTGAGGGCTAACGTAAACCTGCCGTCTAAAGCTCAAAATATGAGCAAATTCGGGAAGTGATGAGCTGATACGAAGAGACGTTAAAGGAGACGCTAAATTCAGACCAAGCTTTTTTAATTCATCAGAAAGAAGTTCGTTGGGTATCGAAGGACAAACATTGGAATGTCTTTCGGCTGGTGTGATCAGCCGTCGAGCACATAAAGTTTGGTTAAGAGCTTTTATGGATCCATTATTGTTAATAAAGTCGTCTACCAGTTGCGTACTTGAAAGATAAACACATACCCGATTTTGACTTAATTTAGAGATATGGGTTATATTTTTAGGTTGTACGATTTGTCATGGAGGAACTAAATAATCTTGAACGCTGGCACCATCAATTGAGCTGATTATGATTCCATGATTTTTTGAAGGATATTTTGGTTGAGCAACTATAGAAGAGTATGGCATATGAATTGACATTTTAAAGTGATCTGTTGAATGAGGCCCAGGCGTTTCAGTACGCCCCTGGCCGGCTAATTATGCTATGTTGATAATTAGTTGTTATCGTACTTTCTTGTTGACTTTCAGTTTTACGACAACGTTATTCTAAAGTATACAGTCTATTGTCAAGGTATATTTGATAGTAATCTGCACAAAGGCACTCACCATATAAATATAGTAATTTTCCTAAAAATCACAATATTCACTTAATTATTCAACTTAGAAATTGCACTTTTTTCGGGGCACCGAAATAAACACGCCATACTGAATAGGTTGCAGGGACGGACCCCCAATGCTACGTTTTATTTAATATGAATAACCGTTGAAAGAATATATTTCACAAAGTATATGATGAATGTTTTTGTAATTTGTTAGTTTTTATATGAAAGATTACATTTTGTCGGTGCTCTTGAATTCCCTTCTGAGTTGGTTTATAACTAGTATGAATTCCTTCCAGTGGTAAGTATGGGGAGGTAGGTAGTAAGAGCAACAGGTCGAGAACGTTGCTCAATTATTTATTAATATTGAAATATTTCAGTATTTTTCTTCACACTTTTTTCAGGCTTAGGACTGACAGAAAAGATTTAAATATACTATTAACTAGTGTGTTTAATAAAATGTATTTCAAAAGAAACGTGTGTTAAATAAAATTATACCTAATGTAAACAACATGCATGCAAAAAATATATAGTTTATTGGGGCTAATGAGTTTTTTTTCCAAGAGGATTGAAGTTGGAGAGGTGAATCATTGTTTACATCGGGAAGTAAATATCTTTACCTTTAATTTTGGATTTATCTAAAAACGAGGCGACGACATCTTGTTTAGGCTCCGGCACAGGCGAAGGAAAATCTTTAGATAACCAAACGTAAGTAATACTTGATCCCATTTACCTTTTATCTATTTACCCTATAACCCGCTTCATAGAATTAGATTAGAGCTTTAAGGTGAAATGGAAGATAACTCGGGGGTCCCTCCGGGGCCCCCACGTGTTAAACCACCGGACATTCCAACAAAATATAGGTATCTAGACCCACCACCCTACATAGTAATTGTTGAAAGTAAGGATAAAAATGTAGCAGCATTACACCCAATCGCGGTCGGCAGAATTCTTAAAAACAATAAAATTAATGGAGTAATAAAAGTAACAAGAAAAGGTACGAACCGGATAGGAATAGACTTCAAGAGTCATAAAGCAGCTAATGAATTTATGGAAAATGAGTTATTAGTCAAGCAAAACTGGAATGGGCTGATCCCGGCAACATTAGTTTCATGTAGAGGCATAGTAAGAGGAGTAGAGTTAGACACAACGATGGAGGAAATAATTGAGCAAGGCAAATCAAATACAAGAATATTAGGAGCAAGGAGACTGAATAGAAAGATAGCTGAAAATACATATGTACCAAGTGAAACGGTTTTAATTATCTTCGAAGGTAGAAACATGCCAAAGACCATAGAAATAAACTATTACGAATTAAGGGTGCAAGTATATGTTGGACCAGTAATACAGTGTTTAAGATTTGGTCATTCTCAAAAGATTTGTAGAGGCAAAGAGAGGTGTAATAGATGTGGAGATAATCATTGCGAAGAACAGTGTAAGAAAGAAATTCAATGTATATATTGCAAACTGGGACACAAGGCAACAGACAGAATAAACTGCGAAGAATATAAGAGGCAAAAAGAGATCAAAGAACTTATGACATATGAAAACATATCCTTCTATGAAGCAAGTAAAAGAATCCCAAGGGCAGGTAACCAAAGACAAAACGATTTCGTGTATGACAGGAACGCCTTTCCTAGCATGCCTACAAACAGTAATGACCAAAATATAATCACAGTTGCAGAGAGACGACAGCACAGCACAACATCAAAAACATATTCCCATATGGCCAAATCCCCAAGAAAACGTATAGCCACATCTCCGGGGATACAATATGATAAAATAGCTCACAATAACTGCCTATTCCCAGCACCATGTAGAACTCCAAACGATAGAGATAACAGTCACACATCACTAGAGAATACAAATCAAGAGGATACAGTACAAATGGATGAAGAAATGACAGAAATAGTACCAATCAGCGAATTTTTAAAACATATATTAAGGCAGACAACGCTAACACAACAAGAAATTGATAAAGTTATAGAAGCAACACAGACAATGGTAACTAATGAATATAACATCACTGAAACCAACAATACCAGGCAATCTAATGAAAACCCTAAAAGCCCAGCTGTCTCAGATGGCGCGGAATCCACATTTTAATAGAACTAAACAAAATAAAAATCATACAGTGGAATGTCTGCAGTGCACTTGCAAGGTTAGACTCAATAAAAATTCTTCTCTCTCAGTATCAGGCAGACATTCTGATATTAAACGAAACACTACTGGACAGGACAAAGAGACTGAATATTGTAAATTACACAACCATAAGACAGGATAGATATGATGGGTATGGGGGTATTGCAATCCTCATAAATAAGAGCATTCCATATTCCATTAAGAACCTTCAATTAAATATTCCTGAAGAATGTCAAATATTAGCTACAAAGGTCAATAATTTAACAATAGCTACAATGTACTGCCCACCAAATATACCTATTAATAGTATACAATATGCAGAAATTTTTAACCAACTGGAGCAACCGTTTATTTTAATGGGAGATTTGAATGCCCAACACCCAGCAATAGGCTCAGGCATTGCAAACTCAAGGGGAAGGAACTTAATCGAAACTCTTAATGAGTTAAATTTAGTATATTTAAATGATGGAACAAGAACTCGTATTACCCCTCCACACCAAAACAAGAGTTGTCCAGATATCACGGTATGTTCAAGTAGTATCGCTAGATATTGTCACTGGAGAACAATAGAAGATGTAGATACAAGTGATCATGTCCCAACATTCACAGAACTAAGCATAAACAACAATTTACCTACATATGAAACAGCGAGAAGATCAAAGTGGAACATCAAAAAAGCTAACTGGGAGCAATACTTTTTAAGTTTTGATACTGGAAAAAAATATAACTCATATCAAGAAATCAAAGAGGAAATAGAAAAGGCAGCAGAACAAGCTATTCCAAAAACCAGTACAAAGCCAAGGGGAAAACTTAAGATAAGAAATCCTAAATGGTGGGACAGGCAGTGTGAAGAGGCAAGCAAGGAAAGGAATGGAGCACTAAAAGATTATAAAGATCTAGCAAGTGAAGAGAATTATACAAAATATAAAAACACAGCTGCCAGAACAAGAAGGATCCTAAAACAAAAAAAGAAAAACAGCTTTATTGCTTTTACAGAAAGTCTAAACAGAGACACACCAATAAATAAAATATGGAAAATAATTAGAAAGTTCTCTAACAAAAAAGAGTACTCTCAGCACGCTTCCTTAGAAGAGAATTGGATAAACGATCTGCTTGATGCAATTGCCCCACCATACATTCCATCAGAAGATCAACAGGAGTACAGTAATATTACACCATCCAAACCATTCTCAACAAATGAACTTAATATGACACTCAGAAACAAGCAAGACTCAGCACCAGGATTGGACGAAATAACATACAGGATGATCAAAAATATGCCTACAGGAGTTAAAAATCAATTACTTGATATCTACAACAAGATTCTGGCTGGGAAAGAGGATATACCTGAAGATTGGAGAAAACAAGTGGTGGTACCCGTCCTAAAGCCAGGAAAAGCGCCAAATCTGTATACCAGTTACAGACCAATAGCAATGGAATCATGTATAGTCAAAATTATGGAAGCAATGATCAAATCGAGGTTGGAATACCATATAGAAAGCAAAGAGTTGCTAGCAAAAGAGCAATATGGTTTCCGAGCAGGCAAAGGGGTCCAAGAATGTACAGCGAGATTAACCACTGAAATATATTCCAATATTACGGTAAACAAGAAAGTAGTAACAGTATTTTTGGACATTTCAGCAGCGTATGATAATGTACTAATTCCCAAAATGGTAGAATATCTTAACAAGATCAAGATAAATTCAGATATCATAACATTCATTCATAACCTTTTGAAACAAAGAGAAATTTATATTAGGTCTCCAAACTCGAATAAAACAGTAGGACACCAATGGACGAACAAAGGACTCCTTCAAGGATCGCCACTGAGCCCAATACTCTTTAACCTGTACACAGCAACACTAGCAGAAACCATGGAAGATGAAGTGAATATAAGTCAATTTGCAGATGACACTTTGGTATGGTGCAGCAACCAGAATTTGGAGACATCAATTCAAAAAATACAAACAACAGTAAATAAAATATGGAATTGGCTAATTGAACATGGATTTTTAGTGTCGCCCACCAAATCAAATGCCATGGTGCTTGTAAGAGGAGACCTAAGAAGGGCACCACCCAATTTAACCATAAACGGAGAGATTATTGAATGGGTTAAAGAAACAAAATACCTGGGAATAATATTTGATAGCAGGTTAAATTGGACAAAACATATAGAACATATATACAACAAAGCAACAAAAGGAATAAACGTAATGAAAGCCTTAACCAGAGTCTGGTGGGGCGCTGATCCTAAAATTCTACTGAATATATATAAAACAATTGTTAGATCTCATCTTGACTATGGATCAACACTAATATTTAAATGTTCTCAACAAAACATGAAAAAGTTAGATAGAATACAATTCCAAGCACTGCGTATAGTAACAGGATGCATGAGAAGCACCCCAACTAATGTATTATTGGGAGAAACAGCAGAGATGCCATTACAGGACAGGGGATTATGGATATGTGCAAAATCGTCATTGAAGTGGATGGCACAAGAGAACGGCACAACAGCTGCTAGCTTCATGAAATTCTATGAATTATATAGTGAATCTCCGAGATATTGGCAAAATCGGCCTCCACCAACATTTATAGAAGGATTTGACCTTGCTCTAATGTACATAAGAGACTTGGAAAGAAATAATACATTACCCTGTTACGAAGGAACATATGAAGCTCAAGTAAAAGAAATAAAATGGATTGATTCAAAATTAACAAAAGGTGACTCATCATGCAAAACAAAGTTAACAGACATACTCAGTACGAAATTTAAGAATGTTACTACAATATACACAGATGCCTCATTAGATCCAATAACCAGGAAATGTGGAATTGGGGTGTTCTGTCCCAGCTTACAAACAGGATTAAAAAAAAGACTGAGAGATGACACTTGCATTTGCACTGCGGAGATTCTAGCGATAAATGAAGCACTGAAATTTGCAGAAAGGGAAAACATCCAAACAATGTTAATTCTATCAGACTCGAAAAGCGCCATACAAAAAATATCGTGAGCAAAAATATCGGCAAAAACAGATGCAAATACAATAGAAACAAAAGAACTGATCTACAGAATGGAGGAAGAGGGCAATATGATACAAATAATGTGGATTCCGGGGCACTCAGGAATACCAGGAAATGAAAAGGCGGACAAGGTGGCAGCAGAAGCAAGAACACTAACCGAAAAAGGCAACAATAAACGACACTATGCAGAAATCACAAAGAACATCAAGGAAAGAATCTGGAGCGAATGGGTTTTCAAGTACCAAGAATTAGGAAGACAAAAGGGACAGAGCTATACTATGCTAAACCTCATACCAACAAAGAACCCTTGGTTCAATGAAACTAGCTACAAATCAAGATTCCACATTTCAACTCTATGTAGAATGAGAACAACCCGCTGTTGTACACCAGCCCACCTAAACAAAATCAATATTAAAGACAACCCCCTATGCGACTGTGGGGAATATGGAGATCTCAATCATATACTTTTTAGTTGCCCAAATCATCGGAATAGTTCAGAATTATATAAAACGTTAATCAAATTCACAAAAGGACCAATCCATGTTAATAACATTCTTAGATACCCTAATTCTGAGGAAGCTTGTATACTTACCAAGTATTTGCTTGCTAGTAATATTAAGTATTAGTGGTATGGTTGCTGGCTTAATTACCAGATGAAGTATTGGCATGAAACATTTTTGAGTAAATATGACATCAAATTAATTGACAAATTTCTTTTAGCTAATCCTGTACCACCATATCCTGTATGCCTGGCGTGACCTTTGTGATTAGTTCTGGATCCGCCACAGAACGAGAAGAGTCTATAAACCCCTGTTATACCTTATCCTTCCCGAAGAGCATGGGACAAACCCAGATGCACTTAACGGTGCACTCTTCGTGAAACTGCATTCTAGAAAGAACCTGGCCGGATGCTGTAAAGCAAGAGGTCAAAAACCAGAAGAAGAAGGATTGAAGTTATAGAATTATAGATTTCTACTGTTATTTACAAGTTTTGATATTTTTAAAACTACCAGCCTTAAATTTAATATATACTTAAGTTTAATATCGAGTGTTAAAAAGTCTGAACAACTATAATAAAACAAAAAATTTGTAAAATATTACTATTTATTTAGTTAAAACTATGTACACAACGTTAATTGGAGAAAATGTAAAGTAAACCTCTGAGCTACAGTTTACAGTGTTATACTTCCTCATATTATGTTTCAGACAAATTGTCATCTGCTGCAAGAGAAATTATTAGAGGCTCTGTTCTGCTGTCAATAATATGATAAAGCTCCCACATATTTCTCTCAATTTCCATAACGTGCTTAATACATGTTTTCCAATTTTCTGTCGTTACTCCAGACATTGCTTTATGGAAAATACTAATCAGATCTGATAATTTATAATTTGTGTTATTTCGAGCAACGTTACCTTTGACTTGAGTCGATACTAATTCAATCAGATTACGCTCACAAGGAGGGTGGAAGGTTGAGTATTTCAATTCCTCGTTTTTTTGCTCAGACATATTTTTTCTTATTTTTTTTATGAATGTTGGCAATAGCTAATAATTCTGCTTTTGTCATTGTATCATTTAAGATTAATTTCTTAGAAATTATCTACGTTGCAATTTCATTTTTATTCCAATGAGTAGTTGGTAGGTACTGGAGTAGCAGCTTGTATGTCCATCACAATAACTGAATTTTTTGGTATGAGTTCAATCATTTGTTCGAAATATTCTTGGAGTACGCCTATGGCCGGCCGAATACTCGGTAGCCTATTGTTCTAACAATAGCAGGTAAATACAATACTCTATGTTATTCTTGAAATATACCATAGTATATTTACGAAACAGAAAATAATTAATAACAATAATGGCGAGAGGTTGCGGTAATAGAAGAAAAAACGATGAAGAAGTAGGTTATTTGTTTTGTAATAGTTTTCCAAATCAGAAATCTATTATAAAAATTGCAGTATGGAGAATTGTAAATCGCTTTGAAGAAACAGGTCTAATTAGTATGATGCAATTAGTCCAAAAAGCGACCAAACTTCAACATCCAAAGTACAAGTTTCCCTCCAACTCCAAATTGTTCTATACAATCCACATATTCAATATAGGTGAGGGTAAATATATTAAAATCCTTAAAATTCGTACAAGTTTTTTAATTACCACATGCCAACTAGTTTCGACTTAACAAGTCATCATCAGGGCGGGTAAGCAGTCAATCAAAAAATTTCCACAGGACGTATAACAACATGAATTTAAAACTCTAGTTCGTCTAGTTCTGTTGTCTTGTATTGTTTTCGCTGTTTATTTTAAATTCATGTTGTTATACGTCCTGTGGAAATTTTTTGATTGACTGCTTACCCGCCCTGATGATGACTTGTTAAGTCGAAACTAGTTGGCATGTGGTAATTAAAAAACTTGTACGAATTTTAAGGATTTTAATATATTTACCCTCACCTATATTGAAGATGTTTTCGTACTCTAGTGGATTTGCTTCAGAAATCCACATATTGTTTTGAAAAAAGTTACACCATTTCAAGCGTCGGGTTTGGGGGGAGGGGGGTACAAGTTGGGAATTAGTAGTATTTTATCAGTTTTTCTTAAATATTTAGAAAACTATGATGTACATTAAATTGCGAACAAAAATGGTCCTATTCATAATCTCGCTAAACGGTTCCAACGTTACGGAGGGTTTAGAAGTAAACATTTCTCGTCGGAAAAATGAGATTATAACTACAACAGAATTCAAAAATAATACTGTATAATCGTATTGTAGTCAAAAAGAGGCTACGAGGCACCACAGAGTGTTAGAAGCGTAAAAATACTGGGTACGAGAACCGAAGCGAGGCCGCCAGTACAAAGCCATGCGTAGCCGATTGACCTCCTGCACGCCCCTTCCCATCAGAGTTTTTCTCTCTCTCTCTCATCTCTTCCCGTCAGTCATATTGGTAGTCCGGTAGAATGCGTTTGAGTGTTATTTCTAGTGAAGTTCTGCTGTTATTTTTTATATTGTTTGTCCTCAGAATACGGTGCGAACTAGTTGATAATCACTTGAAAGTGTTTGAATTATGGCTAAGTGTGTGTTGAAAGCTTCTACGGATCATCAGAGTGTAACATGTCGCTGAGACATGTTACTATTTTCATCAATTATTTTGGAGCGTTACTTAATCGTCGTCTACTCCCACCTCTAATTCCAAATCCTTTTATTTCGAATATTAGGAACGTATCGTTGATAGTCTATACTATCATTAAATGGCTATTTAAACTACGATTGACGTGGAACTCGGTCTCTTTTGAAAAGTTAATCAGCATTCTCTGTTAAATATCAATTTGTGTGTGATTTTTAATTTTCTTCGCTGAGAAGGTATTCAACATTCTCCTTTTTAATAATATCATTTTCTTCGCTGCTCTGCAGCCTTAAGAACCGCTTTAAGGACCGTCTACTATAAGGACCTCTACGGACCGGCCACTAGATACACTCATCGGACCACATCATCCAAGTCCAGTTAACAACGGCTCAAGAACCCTCGACTACTGCTGCGAGCTGTACGTCCCGAGTCTTCCCAAGATAAGTCCCTTACTTATTTTTGGTATATATAAAATATTGAGTTGGGCATTTTTACTATATAACTGATATTTATTCGTATTTGTATTGAGAATATACGATTTTTGTAAATTTATTATTGTGTGTCAAATAAATCCATTTGTCCCGAAATTTTTGTTTGTTGATTCACCTTATCCCAATTGAGGTAATAAAAAATAGTGTAACTAAAGCCGAATTCACTACCTGAGCAGAGTCCCAAGGCCGGGTACTTAGGTTGTGACAAGAGAACAAATTGAAAATGATGGTACCAACGAAAGGCAATCAGCGGGAAAAAGTGTACACTATTTCTGACATTCAGCGAGGCATTAGGGGTATGAAAGGGGTATTCTTAGAAATATATGCCTTCACAGGATGTGGAACTGCATAAGCTATCTACAATAAGGGGGAAATTACATCTTATGGGAAAGTGCAAGCCAACAAATCTCTTCTAGTCTTCAACAACCCCAAAGCTGACCCCAGTGCAGTGGCTTATGCTGGAAACAATTTCCTTCTTGCGATGTTAGGAGCCCAAAACACTAAAGATCTAGATTCTAGATTGTTTTCGCTACCAGTGTTACTTGGAGGTTATTGCAATTCATTGTTCAAGTTTGCTACACTTCCCCCCCCCCTTTAGCAGCTTCAACTTACCACCAGGTGCAGCAGCAAAATGAGAAGAAGAACCCGCTCGAGTGGGGGCGGAAAAAGATTGGTGAGCACCTGAGACTAATTACAACAGAACGTCCTGCAGCTCCCCAGGAATTACTTTCCCTCAGAGTGTGCCCTTGTTAAGACGGTTGCGTCCGTAACTGCGAGAACAGAAAGGGTGGACT
Source organism: Galeruca laticollis (assembly GCA_963921935.1). Taxonomy (NCBI): domain Eukaryota; kingdom Metazoa; phylum Arthropoda; class Insecta; order Coleoptera; family Chrysomelidae; genus Galeruca; species Galeruca laticollis. Next base: position 7,338,868 of record OY998183.1, read on the forward strand.
AAACTGCTCAAGCATATGCGGTATTTTCTCAGGCCTAGAATGTGATAACAGACACAGATATCATAGATGAGCATCTAGAAGAAGAGGTTGCTGCTTCAAGAGGACTGAATACAGATCAATACTTTACATTAATTTAAGGTCGCATGTAACATTCTACATTTCTATTCAATATTACTATTGAATTGAGTTTATGAACTTTTAATAACATATGGTTATGATATACAGCCAAATATGCCTATTATCTGTAATGAAAAACCTCCAAAAGCAACAGTTTTAAAAATATTATGATTCAAAATGATATAATTATATATCATAATTATTATACAGATAATCTTTTGTATTTTAAAATAATTTACCTATGTTGTAAGGATATTAATTCTTAATGCGGCATTCTCCTGAGAAATATGGACTATGCCTGTGGAAGCATCTTCCCTTAAAAATCGGATATCTTTGAGAAGGTAGTAACGTTGTCATTCCAAGGCCTTATCATAACATACCACTGGCCACTAAACTTGCAACTTGCTTTTACAAAACTCAATCGTGTATAACAAAAATTATTTCCTTAGTGATAAAGTCATATTATTGCCAAAAAATATGAAAAAATTTTACTTTTACACCCTCCCTAGCTCTGGAACCATTCATATTAGCAAGATTATGCACAGGACAATTTTTGTTTGCAATTTGATGTAGATTTTTTTAACAACACTTTTTGCGCCAAAGCACATAGTTTTCTGAATCTTTGAGAAAAACTGATAACTAATAATTCGCTGTTCTTGTCACCCCCCCCCCTTAAACCCAACGCTAAAAACAGCGTAACTGTTTGCCAAACAATATGTGGACTGTATATAACAGTTTGGAGCTATAATGAACTTTTATTGAAAATTAAAATTGCATTGTACAGTGTGATGTTAGTGTGGGATCTGTATTTTAAACCCACATACATATCATCCATACAAAGTAAAGCTTTTAAAAGGATTGTCTGAAGATGGTTTTGATTACAGATTGGAATTTTATGAAGCCATAATGCACAGGTAGATTCTGACCCGGCTTTGTATAATAAGATAGTTTTTTCTGATAAAGTTAGTTACTCCCAAAAATTGCAGATATTGGAGTGATATGAATCCCAGATTATTAGGGAAAATAATGATTGGATAACCCCCCAGTTTTTAGAATTATTGAAAGGAAGAGAAGAATTATACAAACTAACAAAAAAGTTCCCTCAAGATCAACGAATCTTAGGGGACTTCAGAAATGAAAAGAAGAAAGTTGAAAACGAAAAAAAAAATCTAAAAACTAACTTTTTCAGAAAAAAATGGAATGACGCTGATGGAAATCCAAAGAAACAATTGAATTTCGTAAATAACCTAATAAAATATGAAAAGAAACAAACTAGTGTAGATACAATAGAGGTAGATAAAACATTATTAACTGATAAATTAGAAATTGGAAACAAATTTAACGAATATTTCTGTGATATAGGTCAATCAATCGTCAATAAAATCAATGCAAAACTTTTAAGTAACCCACTTTCACACTGTTTCGAGGAAATCAATATAAAAAACTCCTTGTACCTATATGATACTAATATCAAAGAAGTAAGAGAAGTTTTGAATGAAATGAATGAAAACTCTGCTGCGGGTAATGATAAAATTTCTGCAAAAGATTTGTTAAGAGTACAGGAGGTAATAATACCAATTTTAGTCAACTTGGTTAATAAAATGTTTGAAACAGGGGAATTTCCGAAGGAGCTGAAAGTGGGTAAGGTTACCCCTATCCATAAAACAGGACCAAAAAACAATTTAGAAAACTATCGCCCAATTACTGTAGTTTGTGCATTGTCAAAATTTGTGGAAATTCTTTTCAAAAAACGTATCATGAACTTTCTTACTAGGTATGTTGAATTGGACAAGTATCAATATGGTTTTCAGAAACACTCGAACACCCAAAGCGATACAACAGACTTCCTGAACCATGTTGTATCCAACTTGGATGACAAAAAATTTGTCCTAACAATATTTATTGACTTACAAAAAGCATTCGATGCAGTGGATCATGAAATACTACTCGAGAAATTGTACCTATTAGGTATAAGAGGAAAAAGTGCAAGTATATTAAAATCATATCTAAAGGATCGTCAACAGTATGTGTCTCTGCATAAAGTAAATAGTGAAATCGCAAACATAAACTGCGGAGTCCCACAAGGCTCAGTCCTTGGGCCACTATTATATTCACTACACACCCTAAATCTGAAAAAGGCAAATCTTAAAGCTCGCTATTACATATTCGCAGATGATACCATCCTAGTATATGAGGTATCTAACTTGGGAGAACTGGAAGCCTTGGTAAATAGTGATCTACAACTATATGGTAAATGGCTCCTAGCTAACAAGCTGCAAATAAATGTGAGTAAAACAGTGTATATGCTCTTCAAAAATAAAAATAAAGAAAGCTGGGACCCAGATATCAAAATTGGGGATCAGGCCATTCAAAAGGTCGATTATACCAAATATCTAGGATTGGTAATCGATGACAAACTAAATTGGCACAAACATGCAGAGCACATGATAAAAAAAATTGTACCAATGATTGGAGCACTTTATAGATGTCAGAGCTACCTGAATCTACAGAATAAAATTATGATATGGAGTACGGTCCTGACCGTTGTTGGGTTACTACCTGAAAGCGATCAGCTCCTAAGTGTATAGCGAATTGTGCGAGTATAAAATCGAATAAATTCAATCCAAAGTCATAATCTACCTTAGTTAATTACAACAGATAAAATACGTAAGTACTATTTACAACTGAATTAGAATAGTATATAGAAGTAATAAGACGAAATTTCATCAACAAACCAGCCGCTTATCAAAAGGAATTCCATTATCCACTTTTTACCTCTGACTCTGTCTCAGTAGACAGGGTCGGACCTGCGCATGGTAGTGCAGAAGCAGAAAATAGTTTTAAAAGTTACTTAATTTCAAAATTATATCATGAATAATAACTCTAAAAGCAATTTACAACAACCCGGACTGTCGTATTCAAGTGTATTGGGACAAAGTCAACAACCAAAGTACCCGCCAAAAGAACAAGCTATTATTTTTCCGTCAATAACAGGAATCAAATGCCAAGAATACTTGTATCAAGTCGGTCCACTTATCTCACCTAAAAATATACTATATGCTTCACGCATGGCTAATGACAGAATATGTATATATTTATCATCGAAACAGATTGTAGACAAATTTTTGAAAGAGCATGGAGGAGAAATTACTATTAATGGCCAACAAATCAAAGCTCGTAGGATGATTACTCCAGCAGAAAGACTTGTAATTTCAAATGTTTGCCCTTCAATCCCAAACGAAATTATCCAAGAAGCCTTAGAAAATATTGGACTAAAACTAATGTCAAATATAACATTCCTAAGAATTGGTGTAACTGATCCCGCGTACAGCCATATACTCAGTTTCCGACGTCAAGTATATATTGATCCACCAAATAACCTTACAGTACCAGACAGTCTCCTTATACCATTCGAAACAATCAGTTATCGTATTTTTCTCAACATGGATGGGCAAGGTTGTTATAAATGCAAACAACCAGGTCACACTGCATACAACTGTACCTCTTCCAGCCAAGTTGATAATACTCCTAACATACCACTACACTCCCAATCAAACATAAGCGGCAGCAACATCACTACGTCTTCACCCCAAGTTCAAGCTAACGTTACTACTCCTACACCCCCAGAGAAAATCAATATTACTCCTCCTACACTCCAACCTATATCCATCAACAACACACCCGAACTTGAAACAAACCAAATAGACATAATAAATAATGATCACACAGAAACCAACAAAAGAAAAATCAATGAAATTGAAAGTCCCCCAATACCAGATAACACCACTGAAGAGGAAACAACTTTCAAAACACCTAAAGAAAAAAAACCTAAGAAAGTTGGGCTTGACGAAATAATGAAAATGATGGAACCGGCCAAAAATTTCATTGAGGAACACGCAGACGAACTAATATTAAATTATGATCAACTGACAGATTTGATTACCAATATTCATGGTTCTAGTGATCCAATCAGTACCATAAGAAATTATACCTCAGATTTTGAGTCTCTTATTAATACGCTGGAAAAAGTGTACCCCCAAATCACGAACAAATCCCTAAAAATCCGCTTAACCAAGATAAGAAAACGATTACGACGATACATATCAGAAGGCCCCATTGACTCGGGAAGTGAGTCGTCGACACAATCATCATATTAGAAATGGACATACTTCAATGGAATTTAAATGGGTATTACATACACTATGAAATGCTCAAACAACTATTGTCTAAGTACAAACCAAATTCTATTTGTTTACAGGAAACACATTTTAAAGACAGTAATATACATAACTTGAAAAACTATAACATATACTATAAAAACAGACCCACTGGAGAGAGGAGCTGGGGGGGTGTTGCCACATACGTTAAAGATAATATCCAATCAAATAAAATCGACATAATCTCAGATCTAGAAGCTGTTGCGGTTACTGTATTCTATCCATCTAAAATAAATATTTGCAATATTTACATTCCTTCCAATATTATTCTCAATAAAAATGATTTGGTGAACTTGATTGAACAAATACCTCAACCTCGTATAATTGTCGGAGACTTCAACAGTCACAATTTATTATGGGGATCGGAGAAACAAGACGATAGAGGTAATCTTATTGAGGAAATTATGAATGACTACAACCTCACTCTGCTTAATAATGGATCTAACACAAGATTCAACTCATATAAAGGGACATCGTCTGCTATAGACTTGGCAATATGTGATGTCGCTATTACTCCTCTCTTAAACTGGGAGGTGATGCCATATCTCTATGACAGCGATCACTTCCCAATAATAATTTCTGACATTAGAACCGGCTCAGAAAATAGCAAACCTCTACAAAAATGGCGTCTTAACAATGCAAACTGGAATCAATTTTCCCTAAACATTGAAACATTACTTTCTCAATACAAAATAACAGAGGATATCGACGAAACAGTCAATGAATTTACTAAAATAATTGAACAAGCCGCCAAAGACAGTATTGGGATGACAGAAACCATCAGAAGCCACAATCCGGTACCCTGGTGGAATGACGAATGTCGTCAGGCAATAAAAGCAAGTAAAGCAGCATTTAATCGCTACAAAAAATACAAGACTCCTGAAAATCTAGCAAGTTTTAAGAACCTTAGAGCTAAGACAAGATATACGCTAAAAAAAAGTACAAAATAGTGCTGGAAGACTTACGTACAAAATATAAATAGTTCAACTAATATTAGCACTATCTGGAAAAAAATTAGGCAAATATCGGGATACAACTCATATCAGAAAATTGCTGCCTTAGAAGATAACGGACAAATCATTAGCAATCCAAAACAAATTGCTGATTTACTAGCCAGCAATTACGAGAAACAATCTAGCGATGCTGCTTTCGAAGAAAATTTCCTGGAAAATAATGAAACCAGTCTACGCAACTTTCACATTAACAATATAGACACGGACATCAACAAGCCCCTCCTAAAGAGCGAGTTTGACGAAGCACTTACTTCTTTTGATGATTGCAGCCCAGGGCCAGACAACGTGCATATAAGCTTTCTGCAACACTTCCCAGAAACAGCTAAAGCAACACTGTTAAAAATATTTAATCAAATATGGACAAAACATACGTTCCCAAAAAAATGGTCACAAGGAATAATTATACCCATTCAGAAGACAGGGAAAAATAAATTATTAGTCGATTCTTATAGACCCATATCCCTAACTTGCACCATGTGCAAATTACTAGAAAAAATAATCAATAACAGACTTGTATGGGAGTTAGAACGAAGAAAATTGATAATACCAGAACAGAGTGGATTTAGAAAACACAAAAGCACAATCGATAACATCATCGACTTAGAAAGCGACATACACGAGGCTTTAGCAAACAATCAGAAATGTATAGCTGTATTTTTTGACATAAACAAAGCATTTGATACAGCATGGAAACCTAACATAGTAAAAACCTTGCAAGAGTGGAATATAGGCGGAAACATGCTGGCTTTTATTTACAATTTTCTAAATAATAGAAGTTTCCAAGTTAGGATAAACGGCTCGATCTCCGATCTAAAAATACAACAACATGGAACACCACAGGGATCAGTAATCAGCCCAACTTTATTCCTTATAGCTATAAATAACATCACAACTAATATACAGAAACCAATAAAAGTCCGACTGTATGCGGATGATCTGGTAATGTACATAAAAAGTAAAAATCTAACAACAATGAAATCGATTCTACAATCACACATAAACATACTTGAAAAATGGTCTAAGGACTCCGGTTTTCATTTCTCTGCAGAGAAAACCAAATGTATTATGTTCTCCAGGAGAGAAGTAGGCCAAAAGCCACTACTTGAACTAAATGGTAGTCCCCTCGGGTATGTTTCAAAAATCACATTTCTGGGAATGATCTTCGATTCGCAACTAAATTGGGATGAACACATTAAGAATCTAGTCGTTAGATGCCAGAAAGGACTAAATCTATTAAAAGTCCTCGCAAACAGAGAGTGGGGATCTGATCGAGAAACTTTACTCCTAATCTACAGACATCTTATTAGATCCAAGATCGATTATGGATCCATCGCCTACGCCTCCGCTAAAAAACGCATATTAAAACGTTTAGATGTCATAGCAAACCAAGCATTGCGCATCATTTCTGGTGCTTACAGAACATCCCCTATTGAAAGCTTACAAGTAGAGCTAGGAGAGCAATCACTAGATAAAAGAAGGCAATACCTGACACTGTCATATGCCAGTACTATAATGGGCAACCAAGAACATCCAAACTACAATAACACAGTTACAAATAGATATCAAAACACCTACGATTCCAGGAAAAGAGTCGACTACCCCTTCTATCAAAGAGTTTCCAAATATATCACACAACTAGACATGCAGATACCTTCCATACTAGAAGCAAATGTTGATATACCACCGCCATGGCTTATTAAAATTCCGAGCATAGAACCAGCTTAACCAACTTTAACAAGGCAGAAACTCCAGCCTCTATAATATATCAGAAGTTTCACACGAAACTTTCCATGTATTCTAACTTTCATAAAATATATACTGATGCGTCCAAAACCCCAAATGGAGTTGGAGCTGCTGTTATCACTTCCTATAAACCACCTTTGAAATATAAATTACCCGACGTAAGTTCTGTGTATACAGGAGAAATATATGCTATCCTACAAGCTTTAATCGAAATTCAATCGTCAAACCTGCAAAAAACGGTAATAATAACAGACTCCTTAAGTGCCCTAAGTACCTTGAAAAATATTTACACGAACAACCCTCTTGAACTACAAATCAAGACTCAACTGCATCTACTACAAAATAACAACTTGGATGTCAGATTCTTATGGGTGCCCTCTCATCAAGGAATACAAGGAAACGAAGATGCTGACAAACATGCAAAAGACGCTACAGTATGCAGAGATGTACGTATAGTGAACAGTGCGGTTTACAGTGACGTGAAAACCTACATCAAAAATAAAATTAATTCTCGGTGGCAATCGGAGTGGCAAGGATCACTCCAAAAATTGAGACAAATAAAGGAAAGTGTCAAACAGTGGCCGCGAATGTGCAGTAACCGCTCAAAACAGGTCGTAATAACCAGACTAAGAATAGGTCACACTAAACTTACGCATGAATATTTAATTCGTAAAACTGATAAACCTATGTGTATAATTTGTAACCGTGAACTAAATGTAAAACATATACTATTAGAATGTTCATTATACACATCGCAAAGACAACAATGTAATTTTCCAAATGACATGAATACCTTGCTAGGAAAGGATTGCGATGTGGATAATATTTATAAATATCTGTCAAATACCTTTCTACTCTATAAGCTGTGATTATATTATTAAAGCCATCGCTAATAACCAACTTGGTTGATGCGAGAAACAAAAAAAAAAAAAAAATTATGATATATAATGCTTATTTTCTTTCTATATTCCGATATCTGATATCAAACTGGGGGGTATGTTCTCAGACATTATTTAAAAAAATCAAAACTCTGCAAAATAAGGTGGTAAAAACTTTATTTGGCTATGGTTACAGGGCTAATACAGAAATGATCTACGATCAAACTAAAATATTACCGCTGGAAAAAATTCTACAGATAGAACAATGTAAATTTATCTACAAAATAACAAAAAATCAACAGAAATGCAACACAAAATTGAATATAATTAATGAAATACATTCCTATGAAACTAGAAGACAAGACCAAATTTATCTACCCCAGGTGAGAACGAAAATTGCTCTAAATAATCCCTTTTCTAAATGTCTTCAGTCATCCAATCTTTTGCCAAACTATATAAAAAATAAAGATAGTTATTCCTCGTTTAAAGCAGAAATGATGCAATTTGTAAATGGCCATGAAACTTAAAATATATAGGTTCCGGTGCCAGCATTTATTGCTGATTAGGAACAATGCTTCACAAAAATTATGATTATATACATATACTCTTTTGTTTTGTTGTTGTATGTATATGTGTGTGCGTGTATATGTGTATGTATGTATGTATATGTATGCGTATGTATGTATGAAATTTTTTCGAGACTATTAATTGAGCTCGTCCTGAACATTGTAATTAGGTGTAATTAGTTTTAAGAATCCTTTATAGTCTGAACATGTGATAGGCTAAGAGATTAGTTTTTCATACATTGTACTGTGACTTTGTACACTTGTTGAAATAAAAGCATTTCTATTAAAAAAAAAAAGATTGATGCGGGAATACATAGTACAAAAATACAGGAGTTGCTGTAGCATAGTTAATTATTATGTTACAGTTGGCATTAGTAAGGTTGTAGTCTTGGACTGTCAACAGTCAAGATGTGTGGTAACAGCGATTATGTATTAGGTTAGGTACTTTAGACTTAGAGAGAAACATGTTAGTTCCAAACAATAAAGTTTCTAAGTAACAATTATTGTCTCTTATTTGATGATATATCAAATAATACATGCGCAATCAGTTATGTATTAAACGTTCCGGAAAGTAAAAAGTGAAGTATAATAAAAAGTTTATTGTTGGCATCACGTGGAAAAGCCCGCCATAACCATGTCTGGCTTTAATTTGCCGAAACCGCTCAAAATGTCTGGTAATATAAATGAAAATTGGAAATGTTTTCACCAATCATTAAATATATACCTACGAGCTTCTGGTCAGATGGCAAAAAAAGATGATACAAAAATAGCAATTCTTCTCAACTGTATAAGAGATGATGGTCTAAAGACTTATAACAATTTTAAGTTCCAAAATGAAACCTTCCAAGATGTATTGAACAAGTTCGAAGAAGTTTGTAATCCTAAAAAGAATATACTTTATTGTAGGCATCTGTTTTATGAACGTTCACAGAATGCAAATGAATCTTTTGAGTCATCTTTAATAGATGCTCAGACATTAGTGAGAGATTGTGAATTCACTGATGTAAACGAAATTCTAAGAGATAGACTTGTTTTTGGATCAGCTGATAATGAAACTAAACAAAAAATTATTACAATGGAAAAGGTAACCTTGGAAGAAGCTATTAAGATGTTAAAAATAGCAGAAATAGAAAAAGCCCAAGCTAAAAGTGTATGCCAGGCGAGTTAACAGCTTCAGTTTAAATGTGGACAAAATAAAAATGTCTAAGGTTAAGAAAAATACTACATACAAAAAGAAATATGGTAACAGAAACACTCAGAATGCAGTTGATTGTGGATGGTGTAGAGAAACACATGAACGTGACAAGGAAATGTGTCCAGCAAAAGGAAAAAGATGTAAGAAATGTGGAACAGAAAATCATTTCGCAAATGTATGCAAAACAAGAATTGGAAGAAGGCGAGTACAAGAAATAAGTGCAGAAGCATCCGAGGAAGAAGATGAAGACTATTATTGTGATTCAGTAAGTAATAAAATTGTAAATGCCATTTCTTGGTACCAAAAAATAAAAGTTGAAAATTGTGTAATAGATTTTAAACTTGATACAGGATCAGATGTAAATCTAATTCCTTCAAATTTGTTTAAATTAATAAGCAAATATTCAAAAAATCAAATAATAATAAATCACGACACCAATGTGAAGTTAGAAGCGTATAATGCAAGTAAAGTTAATGTACTCGGTGAAACTAACTTAAATATAAATAGTAAAGATAAAAAATATAAAATAAAATTTGTTATTGTAGAAAACAAATTAACACCAATTTTAGGTCTTGATAGCTGTATAGAACTTAATTTAATTAAAAAATCATGTAAAATTCAAGAATGTTCTAACAAATATTTAACTAAAGAAAATATTTTGGAAACGTATAAAGATGCATTTACTGGAATTGGTAAATTCTCAAAAGAGTATAGTATTAAATTGAAAACTAATGCATTACCTTGCTTGAACCCTCCTCATAGGGTTCCATTGAAAATAAGAGTTATTAAAATTGTGCAATATGGGTATTATTTGTAAAACAAAAGAACCAGTTGAATGGGTGAATAGTTTAGTAATTGTAGAAAAACCCAATGGTAGTTTGCGTTTATGTCTAGATCCCAAATACTTGAATGAGTCAATTGTTAAAGATTATTTTGAGATACCCAAATTTGAGGATCTAGCATCAAAATTGAAAAAAGCTAAGCATTTTAGTGTTCTGGATCTAAAAGATTTATTTTGGCAAATTCCTTTCAGTAAAGAAAGTTCTTTTCGGTGTTGAACCTTTGTACAGTACAGTTGTGCGCTCCGAAACGATTAAGTAGTTAAAAAGTAATTAGTGAAAATTTTCAAAGTGAACCAAAACAGGCAAGTAAGAATATCAGGTTAACTTTTTATTAAAACATTAGTAAAACAACACATTAACTAGAAGTGAATCTGAATTTAATATAAGATATAAATAACAGAAAATACTTCGCCAGATCCGTATTAAGGAAAACCTAAATGATACTTAAAAATGGATGACAACATATCTCAAATAGGGTGTACACCCACTAATAACACAACCCAACAACCCAAAACATATTCCTCAGTAGCAAACCAACAAACCAGAACAAACAATTTCCCATCCAGAAATCAAGCTATACTAGTCGACGCAATCGAAAACACTAGGCTAGAAGACTACCTAAAGGCACTATGCCAAACAATCCAACCAAATAACATAATTTTTTGCTCAAAGCTATCAAACAACAGAATATGTATTTATTTGGCAAATGAAAATTTAGTGAACACATTCATCAACAATCACGGTAAAATCCAAATAAACCAACAAATACTACAGGCACGTCGACTAGTCACTCCTAGTCAAAGATTATTATTATCCAATGTTTGTCCTTCTATCCCCCACTCAGTCCTTGAATATGAACTTAAAAATCTAGGGATTAATCCTCTTTCACCCTTATCTTTCTTGCGAATAGGAATCTCAGATCCCGCATTTCAACATATCCTAAGTTTTAGAAGACAAATATTTATATCTCCATTCAATAACCAGTCCCTTCCCGATTCATTTTTAATCACATATGAACAAACCTAATATAGGATATTTTTGTCCCTTGATAATCAAGAATGCTTACAATGTAAACAAACTACTCATACAACAAAAAACTGCCCAAATAGAGCAATCACTTCAACTCACTTTAACCCATCAACAGAATCATCACCAGAAAATCCAGCCGACAATCAAACTGAAGAAGAAACAAACAACATTTCACAATATCAACAGGATCAATCAAATAACCAAAACTCAGAACAAATTTCCGAACCTCAAACAATGAATACCCAAGTAGTTAAACACACCGAAAATAGTAAAGACAGCACACCGACTATCAACAGAAACGAAATCGAAACAACCAAACCACAAAATAAAAGAACATCAACAGAACGTTCCCCATCACCAACAACAACTGAACACCTACCTACATTTGTAAAACCAACAAATAGTGAAAAGAAAATAAAACAAACCGAAAACAAAAAACCAATAAAATCAATAGGAGAAATGTTAAGTCACACTAAAGCGCTTTTCAAGAATACAGATATCAACTATCCTCTAACCTATGAAGAACTTATAGATTTTTTTGAAAATTGTGAAGGGTGTACAGATCCTCTCAGTATCGTGAAAATGTACACCGAAGAAATAACGGAAGTCACAGACCTACTTACCAGAATATACCCCTATTTAAAGGATAAAAAAATTAAGATGAGATGCACTTGAATTAAAAATAAAATTCTCAAACAGATAAACCCTGAATACCAAACAGAACTGGACACAGATACCTCTATTGAAACCTATTAATCTTGTTTACCTTCACTTCCTTAATTCAGTGGAATATAAATGGGTACTATACCCACCTAGAAAACTTGCAATTAATAATTTCAAAATACAAGCCCATGCTAATATGCCTACAAGAAACCAATTTCAAAAACAATAGAATCCATAATCTAAAAAATTATAATTGTTTCTCTAAAAATCGAGAAAATGCAAGAATAGCCAGTGGAGGTGTAGCAACATATATTAGAAATACAATAGATGCAACATCAATTCATCTAAAAACTACTATTGAAGCAGTCGCCGTTAGAGTGAAAGATACAATGACCTTTTCATTGTGCAACATATACATTCCCCCAAATCAGGAACCTACTACAGAAGAACTCACTGAGCTGCTGAGCCAAATTCCAGCTCCTCAGATAATAGTGGGAGACTTTAATGCCCACAACTATATCTGGGGCTCTACTAAGCAGACACCTTTTGGAAAAAAAATTGAAAATCTATTAGAAAAGTACAATCTTAACCTCCTAAATGACGGCCAAAAAACCAGACATGACATAAGAACTGGTGAAGATTCAGCAATCGACCTAACAATATGTCACCCATCTCTCTCACAAATACTTAATTGGGATGTATCAACGTATTTATATGATAGTGACCACTATCCCATAATAATTAGCAGCGAACCGGAAAATACACCGGACCCAATAACAAAATGGAAAATAAAATCAGCAAATTGGAACGAATTCCAAGAATTTATACAAGAAAATCTCCACGAGTTAAAGGAAGATGCGGATATTGATCAAGAAGTACACTTCATCACAGAATTAATAACGCAATCAGCAGATAATCATATTGGACGGTACGAACACAACAACAAACACCAAACGGTTCCCTGGTGGAACTTGGACTGCAAAGAGGCTGTGAAGAAATCGAAAGAAGCTTTTAACAGATTCAAAAGAAGCAAGACGGAACAAAATTCAATTGAATTCAAACGATTGAGAGCCAAAGCCAGATACACAATAAAAAAAGCGAAACGGAAATCATGGAAAGAGTATGTTTCAACAATAAACAGCTCAACTCCAATGTCCACTATATGGGAAAAAGTCAAAAGGATATCCAAACCAAAACAATCCAATACAATAAACTTTCTGGAGATAAATAACACTATTTATAAAAACCGAAATGAAATAACAAACATCTTATCAAGTGAATATCAAAAAAACTCAAGCAACTCAAACTACACACCAGATTTTTTGAATCATAAAAACAAAGCAGAGCAGCAAGAAATTGACTATAATAATAATAACCAGCAAACGAACAGTTTGAACTATGCAATAACCATTGACGAACTTGAAAATTCACTCCAAAACTCTAAAAACTCCTGCCCAGGTCCTGATAATATTCCACTCATTTTTCTAAGAAATCTAAGTAAACAAACCAAAGAACATTTACTAAAGATATATAACCTGATCTTAACAAAGAAAGTATATCCCAGAGCATGGACAGTTTCCATTATAATTCCCATTCCTAAGCCAAGTAAAGCGAAATCAGATCCAGAAACATATAGACCAATTTCACTCACCTGTAGCATGGGAAAAGTTCTTGAGAAGATAATTAATAACAGACTTTTATGGCACCTAGAATCAGAAAAACTAATCATACCCGAACAGTGTGGTTTCCGTAAAAATCGCTCCACGTTAGACAATCTTATAGATCTAGAATCTGAAATCCACGAGGCCTTTGCAATAAAGCAGCACTGCATCGGAGTATTTTTTGATATTCGTAAAGCCTACGATACAGTCTGGAAATACTCAATAATCAAAACTCTTTACGACTGGTCAATACGGGGTAACATATTGAAATATATATCGAACTTTCTTGATCAACGACAGTACCAAGTACGAGTAGATGGCGTATACTCACAGCTGAACACCCAAGAAAACGGCATTCCACAAGGGTCAAATCTCAGCACGACATTATTTCTCATAGCAATAAATTCAATTATAGCAAACTGTAAATAACCCGTGAAATGCAGACTATATTCAGATGACCTGGTTATCTATTGCAGAGGGAAAAATATGACTACAATACATAAAACCATCGAACAAACAATAGCTACAATAGAGGATTGGTCAAAAACAAGTGGACTGCGTTTCAACACGACAAAAACCAAAGCTTTATGTTTCTCGAAAAGGACTCAACCACAACTTGAAAACTTGTACCTTTATGGACAGAAAATAGAATATGTGAGAGAAATAAGTTTTCTAGGAATGATACTCGACCAAAAGCTGACATGGAAATCACACATTCTGACATTGAAGAAAAAATGCCAACCTGGAATTAATTTACTCAGATCACTAGCATTCAAAAACTGGGGCGCAGACTACTCAAGTTTACTGCACATCTATAAATCATTGATCAGATCAAAACTTGACTATGGAGCGATTGCCTATAACTCTGCCAACAAAAGCCTTCTTCAGTCAGTGGAAGTTATACAAAACACAGCTCTTCGCATCTGTTTGGGTGCCCATCGTACAAGTCCTATCCAAAGCTTACATTGGGAGACTGGAGAGTTACCGCTTTCTTACAGAAGAGAATATCTAAGCATCTCTTATGCTGTCTCTGTAATATCAAACAAAAGAAATCCAGTAGCCCACAACGTCTTATCTGATCGTTTTAAAGCCAAATTTTTATCCAGCTCAACTACTCCTCCTTTCTATCACAGAGTCAGAACATATTTAAACAAAATAAATTCGCATTTCCCAAATATTTATGACGTCCCATCAATAAATTATCCTCCTCCATGGACAATAACACTCCCTATCCTAGACCTAAGCCTCGCCTACCTTAATAAATCAGAGACTCCAACAGCCAGAATGAAACAAGAATTCCTAAGAGCCTTAAATAAATACGGTAGCATTTATAAGGTATACACAGATGCTTCAAAAAACCAAGATGAAATTGGGGCTGCCTTCTACTCTGAGGACTTTTCGAAATCCTACATACTCCCACCCTTCACATCTATTCATTCAGCTGAATTATTCGCCATCTTAGAAGCACTCAAGAAAATCCAGAAAATCAAGCATAAAAATGTCCTTTTAATATCTGACTCTCAAAGTTCACTAACAGCACTTCGTCAACTGTACTCTAATCACCCTATAGCCATACTGATCAAGAAAGAGCTACAGAATTGCAGAAACAGCAGCATACATATTAAATTCATGTGGGTCCCATCCCATACTGGAATAGAAGGGAATGAGAGAGTAGATCAAATAGCAAAAAATGCATTCACCAATCAGAAAGGAACGATTTTACCGTACATACTGATTTGAAAGCGTTCTACAAGAGCAAAATCTACGATAAATGGCAGGAAGAAGCAAGACATAACCAACACAAATCATACGAAGTCACTACAAATTCTCACGGCTGGAACTGTAAAAACATAAATAGAAGAGAACAAGTGATCCTTTCTCGTATTCGAATCGGTCATACGCGCATCACACACGACTACTTACTAGCAGGAAAAAATAAACCAATGTGCGAAATGTGTAACAGTGAGTTAACCGTGAAACACCTGGTAATCGAATGTGCGAAATACGACAAGGAACGGAAAAAGAATCAACTACCACTATCACTAAAAAACTATTACAAGAAAAGCAAGAAACTAAAAAACTTTTAAACTACCTAAAAGACTGCAAATTAAGTAGCAAAATATAGAGACTATAACCAAGCTACAATAAGTGAACTTCCATCATTTTAACTCGCTAATAACCCTACGTGGTTGATGCGATTGATATATATAAAAAAAAAAGAAAGTTCAAAATATTGTACATTTTCAACACCGTTTGGATTATATTCATTTAATCGTTTACCATTTGGTATAAATATATCAGCAGAAGTTTTTCAAAAGTATTTGTCTGAAAACTTTGAAGATATAAAAGGTGTCAATATATACATTAATTATATATTAATATATGCTGAAACGGTAGAGTAGCATAATGAAATTTAAAAAAATGTTTTAGAAAAAGCCAAACAAATTAATATAAAGTTTAACAAAGATAAATTTAAATTTTTGTTAAGTGAAATTAAATATTTAGGACATACTTTTGGTAATGGTGTACAATCAAGGCAGATGATGAAAAAATTTAAGCAATCATAGATTATGATACCCCAAAAGATAAAAAAGTACTGCAGCGATTTCTGGGCATTGTCAATTATTTAAGAAACTTCATACCAAATATGTCAGAGAAAACATATCCATTAAGATTACTGTTAAAAAAGAACACAGAATTTGTATGGGAAAAAAATATTCATGATAAAGCATTTAATGACTTTAAACAAATAATTTGTAAAGCTCCTGTATTAAAAAATTATGACAGTGAGTCTGAAATAGTAATACAGACAGATAGTAGTAAAAATGCAATAGGCTGTATTTTAACACAAAATGGTCACTCTGTCTGTTATGCATCAAAAGGTTTATCAGAAAGTGAAATAAATTATGGTCAAATAGATAAAGAATTTTTAGCTATATTTTTTGTGTTAAAAAAGTTTCACAACTATGTATATGGAAAAAATGTAACTGTACAGACTGATCATAAACCATTAGTTGCATTATTGAATAAGGGCATACACAAAATACAGTCAAACCGCTTACAAAGAATAAGACTCAAAATAAGTATTTATGATGTCAAAGTTATATTTGTACCTGGAAAACAAATGTTTATAGCAGATACTATTAGTAGAGCAGCATCTAAAGCAAACAAAGGAGAAACTTATAAAATGTTAAATAATGTTGTGCATTCTATAAATGTATCTGATGAAATAACTAAAAAGATAAGAAATTGTACCCTATATGATCCAATTTTAAGTAAAATAAAAGAATTTCATATAAATGGATGGTCAAAGTCTTTTTCAAGATGTGAAACGAATTTAAAAAGTTATTACCAGTTAAAGAACTTAATATTTGTAGAAAATGAGTTAGTATTCTCAGATAATAGATTAGTAATACCATCTAAACTAACTAATGAAATTATTAAAAAAGTTCATGAGACTCACTTTGAAATTATGAAAATAAAAAATCGAATTAAAACATTATTCTATTGATCAAAAAAGGATTCTAAAATTGAAAATTATGTGGAAAAATGTTCAGTATGTAAAAAATTAAGCAACAAAAACCTTAGAGAGCCGATGATTATAGAAAAGCCTTGTGAATACCCATTTCAAAAAGTTGCTTCAGATATTTTAACTTTTGCAGGGGAATCTTATCTAGTTATAATTGACTATTATTCAAAATGGCTAGAATCAGTAAAACTTAAACATAAAGATTCGAAAACACTTATTAATATTTTAAAGCAAGTATTTTCAACACACGGTATACCTGAAATATTGAGAGCCGATAATATGCCTTATGCATCTTTTGAGTTTAATGAATTTGCAAATGCATGGAACTTCAAAATTATAACGTCAAGTCCATATTATCCAAAAGGAAGTGCATTAGCTGAAAAGGGTGTGAACATTGCAAAGAATTTACTAAAACGTTGTAAAGAAGAAAATCTAGATCTAAAATTAGCACTATTAGAACACTGAAATACGCCAATATTAAATTCAAAATTTAGTCCTTCACAACGATTTTACCAATTCATAGTAATCAGCTAAAACCGAAAATTGTTGATAACTTTGAGAACATCCAAAAGAAAAAGAATGAAAGTAACAAAAAGTTCTATGATAAAAACACAAAAACTAGAAAATTTAACTTTATTGAAGGTCAAAAAATATATTACAGGAAGGATAATATGTGTAAAATATCGTTACCTGGAAATTCATAAAGTATGGTGATACACCTAGGACAATTTTATTTTTTCATATCAACAATAAAGTCATACGCAGAAATAGCATAAATATTAAAGGAACTTTTAATTTATCTAAAAATAATCAAAATAATAAGTATTCAGATGAAAAAAAAAAGAGTCTATGTACTTTTTAAATCAGAAAATATACATTCAGGATGGGATAGAAGTGGACAATACTGATGAAAAAGAGACTAATATTACAGTAGAACACGAAAAGAGAGATGCAGAAAATAAGCCTGAAGTAGAAAATGTAGTTCGTAGCACACCCACAAGAAAGCAACCTGAATATCTCAAATCGTATATCCTTTAATGATTGCTTTGAAACAAAGGAAGATGTAGCATAGTTAATTATTATGTTACAGTTGGCATTAGTAAGGTTGTCGTCTTGGACTGTCAACAGTCAAGATGTGTGCTAACAGAGATTATGTATTAGTTTAGGTAGTTTAGACTTAGAGAGAAACATGTTAGTTCCAAACAATAAAGTTTCTAAGTAACAATTATTGTCACTTATTTGATAATATATCAAATAATACAGTTGCTATTCAAATAAAAAGTTACAAAGAAAAGGAGCACCCTAATGTGGTTAACATTAGTATGGATTAATACATTTTTAACTGAAACTTTTTGTATTAAAGTTTTTTTGTAAAGCTATCAAGAACCGAGTTATTAAACCGTTACATTACTTTTGAAACACAATTTATAAACAGAATTACACACTTACAATAAAGAATTGATTCAAATAGTGAAATAATTTACTGCACATCAAAAATTGAGCGACTGAACTAAACGACATATCTCATCTTGAAAACAGACAACACTACACTTACTTGGGCAGAGACATTAACAGACAGTTGAACCACTCCATTGAAATCAAAAGGAGAATTGAAATAATCAGTGCTGGTAGCTTTTATGTCACCCTAAAATATGAATAACGAAGTTAAGGACACATGCTACACTTGGTGCTTACTTTTGTACTCATGCATAACATGGATGACAAAACAAGGATATAAAAAACACAATGCGTTTTAATGTGGATATACCATCGCATACTTCGAATAAGTTGGATTTCTAGAACCACGAACTGCTGTCAAGAATGAAAGCTCGGACACACCTAGCTGCTACGCTCAAAATGAGGAAAACAGCCTATCTCGGACACTTAATGCGGCACGAAGAATTTGAATATATACAACTTATAATAGAAGGCAAGATCGAGGGTAAACGCAGCCTAGGCAGAAATAAGAAATCATGGCTACGAAATATTAATAGACTGGGCCCACACAAATGGAAACACCCTTATCTACATAAAGTAGATTGAAGAAAATGAGTTGAGCGGAAGTTGACAAATTATTGTCTTCTATAGATTCCCATGCACTAGTCCAGTCAAACAGAGACTAAAGACTTAAAATGTTATTTTCACGTCATATTTGTGTGATTTTGACAATGGTCAATTCTGAAAAATAGCCATTAGTTATGGTAGATTCTTTAAATTGAAAAATCATAATACGTTTAATAATTAGTGTGTGTATAATTTTTGTATTTGAGCTTACATTGACTTCAATTGAGATGGTTTCATCTTCATTGTGTGGAAAATGGAAAACTCTAAAATTCGGTGATTTTGGCCAATTGGTTGGAGGAGGACTTCTTATCATATGCTCATGCATTTCAGGAAGAGATAAAGGATCCGCATCTAAATCTAAAGATAACTCCTAAAACAAAACAAGACATAAACAATTATAATTTATCTGTTATTTCTTCTACTGCACTTGATGAATACTGGTTAAAATTTAAAAGGAAGAGAAAATATTTTTACTAAAGTAACTAATATTTAATATTTTTAATTGTAATTATCAAAGATTGATTCGTAAAGGTTTGTGTGTGTATAATTGTCTTTTTTCTTTCTTTTATTTTTTGTCATTAATTATCATTGTTATTTCTCAATGCCGCGTTTTATTTTATAAAGTTTGCTTTTTCATAACTACTTGGCCTTGTCATACTACATAGTGTAACAGTGGCCACTGATTGCTGTAATTTGTCATGATCATGGAGGGTGATTGACAGCGGCGGGTCAGATGACGCGGGCACAGAGTGAGACATGATGGTGGTGATTGAAAATAAATAGTTTTAATTAAATGTGTTGTTATTAATACAAAGCGACTAAAAATAACACCTTCATCGGAATATATAAAACTTAACACATGGTGTCAGGTTGATTGAATGTTTATTAATAATTAAAGCAACATGGATGCAGTTGGATTTAAACCACCTAAAAGTATTTTGTTTAATAAGGATGCCCATGAAAACTTCGAAAATTTCTGGAGAAGTTTAGAGATTTACATGTCAGCGACAGGGCTTATCGACAAAGATGATCCAACTAGAGTAGCAATTCTTTTAAATCTGGCAGGTGAAGAAGCACAAAAACGTTTTAGAACTTTTAATTTAACAGAAGATCAGAGAAAAAATTTTAATGTAGTGGTAGAGGCTTTTAGAAATTATTGCAAGCCATTAAAATATGAAACCTATGACAGGTATAAATTTTTCACTCGTACACAACAAGATGGTGAGGATTTTGACCAGTTCATTACTGACATAAAAACATTAGCTGCTGTGTGTAATTTTGGTGCTCTACAAAAATCTTTAATAAGAGACAAGATTGTGAGTGGTATTACAGACTTATCCCTTCAAGAAAGGTTATTACAACAACCACAATTAAACTTAGTCAGAGCAGAAGAGATATGTTTGGCAGCCGAGGCTAATAAAAGGCAAGCTAAGAATCTAAGAAGTGATAAGGAAGTAGATATGGTAAAAGCAGGACCATCGCAGGACAAGGAGGTATACAAATGTTTCAAATATGGCCGGACACATACTAGAACAAACTGTCCAGCGTTCGGCAAGGTATGCACAAATTGTAATAAATTAAATCATTTTGCGATTGGTTGTAAAGCTAGTAATGTAAATTCAAATTTTATTAATAATAAAAACAGAGGTAATTTTAATAATGTTCAAAAAGCAAGAGACAATAGGGTTAAAAATCGAAATGTTTTTGAAGTTGAATCAGATGGTGAAGAAAACTTGACATTTATAGATAGTGTTAATAGCACTGATACAATTATTAATAAACGTTGGTTAACAGAAGTAAAAATAAATGATAAAATAATTGACTTTAAACTTGATACAGGAGCCTCGTGTAATTGTTTCCCGACTAAATTAATAAGTGTATTGGGTATAAATAAGGATAAAATGAATGCTTATGACAATGTAACTTCAGTAACATATGGTAACAATAAAATAAAAGCACAAGGTTCTATAATTTTAGAGTGTATTGTGAAAGGGGTTAGGTATAATATTAAATTTTTATTGGTCAAAGATGCTTATATGCCCATTCTTGGTTTAAACGCGTGTATTAAATTAAATTTAATAAAACGGGTTGACTCAATAAAGCCAAAACTAACTAATAAAGAAGATCTAGTCGAAATTAATAAAGACATTTTTAGCGGCACAGGTAAAGTTCCCTTTGAATGCAAAATAAAATTAATACAAAATTCAACGCCTTATATTAGTGCATGCAGAAGAGTTCCTGAAACATTAAAACCAATATTAAAGGAGACGTTGGATGATTTAATCAACCGAGATATAATAACTAAGGTAGAAGAGCCTACAGAGTGGGTTAATAACATTGTTATAGTAGAAAAAGCAGATAAATCTCTCAGAATATGTCTGGATCCTGTACATTTAAACAAAAATATCTGCAATGATCAATTCCCAATTCCTACGCTCGAAGAATTGTCCCTAAAATTGAAGAAGAAAACAATATTTACAGTATTAGATCTAAAAGAAGGGTTTCATCATATCTCATTGGAGCAAAATAATCGAAAATTAACATGTTTCACAACGCCTTTTGGCAAATTTTGTTTCAACAGACTTCCGTTTGGATTAAATATTAATCCTGAAGTATTTCAAAGGGTTAACGAGAAAATGTTCGCTGACATCGGCATTGGTATATATTTTGATGACATAATAATTGCAGCTGATAGTGAGGAAGAACATGACGAAATATTGCAAAAAGTGATTGATAGAGCCAGAAAATGCAATGTTAAATTTAATAAAAACAAAATTCAATTTAAGGTGGCTGAAATAAAATATTTGGGTCAAATTTTCTCCGCGCAAGGGGTTAGACCAGACCCTAACTATATTGAGGCAGTTTTAAAATTAGAATCACCTAAATCAAAGAAAGAACGTTTAAGAATATTTGGAATGTTAAATTATTTAAACAAATACATTCCTGATTTATCAGAGATTGTGGGGCCACTTCGAAGTTTAATTAAAAATAGTGTGCCTTGGGAATGGACATCAGATCAGGAGCCTGCGTTTAATAAAGTAAAAACACTCATTTGTAATATACCAAACTTACAAATTTTTGACAGTAACAAAAGAGTTGAAATTCAAGCCGATGCTAGTCAGTTTGGAATTGGCGGTTGCTTGTTACGGGAGGGTAAACCTATAGCTTTCTGTTCAAGAAGCTTAACAGAGACAGAGTCTCGATATCCCCAAATTGATAAAGAATTACTTAGCATATGTTTCATAACTTTGTGTATGGTAGAAAAATAAACATAAAAACTGATCATCGCCCACTTGTATCAATTTTCAATAAAGAATTTTATAAAGTTAGTGGTCGTTTGCAAAGATTAAAACTAAAATTGATGCAATATAATTTTGATATAGAATACTTACCAGGACAATACATGTTTATTGCAGATCTATTGTCAAGATCATTCATTAATGAAAATTCAAAGGAGGCTTCAGATCAAACAGTTTTTATGGTATATTCCGTTGATATTGAGATTCCAATGACTGAACCAAGGAAAAAGGAATTGATTAATGCCTGCTTAAAAGACCCTAGTATATCTCAAATTAAAGAATTTTGCGAAAAAGGTTGACCAAACAACTATAAGCAATTTGCAAAAACTGAGTTTCAAACATATTTCAAAATCAGATCACAACTTTACACAAAAAATAATTTGGTATTTTTTAACGATAAAATAGTTGTACCCATTGCCTTAAGAAAATTTATGTTATCCAAATTACATGCAGCCCATCTGGGAATTGAAAAGACTAAAGCTAGAGCTCGGTAAATATTCTTTTGGCCTGGATTGTCAAAAGATATTGTAAACTTTATAGCAAATTGTGAACCCTGTTAGAAATCCAATCAAAGAACCTTTGATCCCTCATGAACGCCCAAATACACCTTTTCTAAAGGAAGGAGCAGACATACTAGCCTATGGTGGCCACGACTACTAATTCCTAATTGATTATTTCTCAAACTGGATTGAATTAGAATTATTAGAATCAAAGACTGCTTATACAGTAATAAAAAAATTAAAACCTATATTTGCAAAATTTGGTATTCCTATAACCTTTATTTCAGACAACAACCCATTTAATAGTGCAGAATTTCTACAGTTTGCAAAACAATGGGATTTTAATGTCATCACTTCCAGCCCACATTACCCAAAGTCGAATAGACTTGCTGAACGTGCAGTTGGTATTTGTAAAAGTATGCTCAAGAAATGCAAAGAAGACAATAATGACATACATATGGCCCTGTTAGAATATCGCAATACCCCATTAACTGGGACAGAGTTATCTCCAGCAGAACTACTACAAAAAAGGTTATTAAGAAATTTATTACCCGTGTCTGAAGACATTTTAAATAAAACCCCAAACTAAGACACTGGCGTGTTATAAAATCAAAGAAATAGGAATAGAAAATATTATGACAAAACAGCACAGAAACGATCAAGCTTCAAAGAGGGAGATACTGTAATGATTAAAAAGGAAGAACAGAAGTGTTGGGTTCAGGGAGAGATAGTAGGCAGGGCCAACATTCGGAGATCAGACCTAGTAAAAGACAATATGGGCAGAATAATTCGCAGGAATTCATCACATTTAAGGCCTTCTCCAAGACTATACAAAATGGAAAGTGTACCGTTTGGTGATATTGAAGGCACCGTGAATAATGAAAATAACTTGAATATTATACCTAGCCCTAAATCAACGCTAAAAAATGAAATTATACCCAGTAATAATGAAAACACTGTAACTAGGTCAGGAAGGTTAGTTATCAAACCTATTAGGTTTAGAGAATAGTTGTTTCCTTTGTTTATTACTATTTAGGATTAGAGAATGGTTGATTTTGGTTTTATTATTCTTTAGGTTTAGAGAATACTTGTTTTTGTTTTATTTTTATGGATTGAAAATTATTTGTTATTTTCAATAATTATATGTGAAAAAAAATCCCAATGGCACAGGACCAATTGGACAGGCTTATTTCAGTAACATTTTTGCATAAACCCAAAATAAAAAATTAGATACAAAAGTAATAGAATGTTTTGAGATGTACAGAAAACCAAAGTAACATTCTGGCATCAAATCAAAAACAAAAAGATAAAAAAAAATTCTGGTAAATTTGTGAATTTTCTTAAATAAATGTTTTAATGTACGATTTAGAGAAAAATGTTAAATACAAAAGTTGTAGAACGTGTTAAGGTCTATAAAAAAGCTTAGTAACTTTTTTGCGTCAAATGAAAAATAAAGGAAATAGGTTTTTTTTTTCAATTTTGACAGGCCGCCATTTTGTTTTTACAGGGCCGATTTGGCTCATTAACGAACTCGTTCAAGATTTTGGCCTAACCGATTTATTTTTGTAGCAAGTTTGGTTTCGATCCGTCAAAAAATACGCCCTCTATCGTGCTTACAAATTCCGTTATAATTTGTGAATTTTCTTAAATAAATGTACGATTTAGAGAAAAATGTTAAAAACAAAAGTTGTAGAACGTGTTAAGGTCTATGAAAAAGCTCAGTAACTTTTTTGCGTCAAATGAAAAACAAAGGAAATACGATTTTTTTTCAACTTTGACAGGCCGCCATTTTGTTTTTACTGGGCCGATTTGACTCATTATGGAACTCGTCCAAGATTTTGGTTTCGATCCGTCAAAAAATACGCCCTCTATCGTGCTTACAAATTCCGTTATAACACATACATATATATACATATATTAAAATATAATTATTTATCTTCTAATAATATTTGCCCCACGTTTGGGTGTCAATTAAAATGTTAATTTATTTTATTTATAATATTTACCATCTTGGGCGCCGTTTAATATGTTTACTTCAATTTTATTTATATATTTGTTGTGTTATATTTGTTTCTAATTGATATTATTGTTGATTAATTTTAATTCTAAGAATAACTTTCAATATAAGATACAATCAATTAAATTTAATTAGTTATCAAAACCTTAATCAAATAGTATCACTTAAATGTTATGATGCCAATTCAGTTCATTTTATTATTAAATTTTGAAATTTTCTTTTATCTAAATGTTTTGCTCAATGAAATCTTTCTTACCTTAATTTTCCTAATCCTTTCTTCTAATATGCATGAAACCTAAACTTTTCTCAGGGGATTAGTCTCAAAAAACGGAAATTAGATGTCTTGGAAATTAAACAAAAATTTAACTAATACCATTTATATAAACTCATATTCTAAGTTTACAAAATATAGATGTGACGCCAATGAAATCATTTGCATAATTTTAATATCGTTTCTCAAAAGCTTTTAGAGAAGCACCTGCATGGTACAAAAAAAAAACCTTTTTTTGTATCATAACGCAAAATTTATGTGGAAAAGAATTATAATTAAGCATTCAAAAACAGTTCGTTTTAAAACGTTTCTCGTGGTGCATCGGTTTAAATTGTTAAAATATTTAGCAAGTGAAATTTGTTACTGGTAAAATATAAGTGTGTGAATGATAACTTTTGTGACTTATGAAACTATAAATTCCTTAAACTATTACATGCCATCTACATCTGTTAATCAAATATCAGGTAAGTTATATAATCTTTTAACAATTTATATAGTATTACACATATCTCATTATTCTTAATATTACGTTCAAGTTCTTATTTAATTTTGGCCTTTTAAGAATTTTTTATTAAGTTTGCAATGATCATTCTTTTAATTCAGTACTGTATATTATTTTGATCAAAATAAATTTAAAATCGCCAACCTGTTTGTATTTTCGTTTCACAAAATGTCCGCACTATCTTGATACTGCAATTTCTTCCTGATGCTAATCTATTTTACTGGAAACTGGATATAACTATTCATATTCTAGGAATATGATTAACACTTTGATTTAATTGTGCACAAATGATTGTTGTTTAAAATAGATATGTTACGATGATATTTCACTACTTTTTATAAAATTCATTAACTGATTCAAAAAAACATCTAATCACCTCGGCTTCCCTTACAACAACCATCCTCCTTCTCTTCAACCCTTTGTTGACAACCGGAAGTTTTCACATTCTAGAATGTTCTATTCATTCTATTGTCTGATTGGTCAGCGCTAATTTCGATATATTATAATTTTACAATAGAAATATTCAAAAACATATGTATACAATCTATATCTTCGGTTTTTCATTCACCGCATATTTAAACATAATATTTCAATAGATTTCCTTTTTGATAAAATTCCAATCTCCTCATTTGTCAATAATCATCGTAATAATCTGTTGGTATTTCTTTTACATGTTTAACTCCCTTTTTTATCGACCTAGCATACAAATTATCGATTTCCTTAAATTTATGTCGCTAACAAATGAATCTTTTCAGTGTCTAATGTCTCGCTTCCGTTAAATTAATTAGTTGTGCTTGGTTTCTTTCAAGATTCTGTCTTATGTTACTTATAACGTAAATTATTTTGTTGATAATTTAATAATGATATTTGGATCTAGCTTATTTATTTATCTTTGATTACTATATTGAAATTTAATTTGATATCTTGATAAATATTTATGATTGATAAAGTTTAGAGAAAATTATTGACAAATGATTATTTATTTTGTATTAAGTAATCAATAGGAATTTTTACATACTTGTTTATTCTACATACGCTATAATATAGGTTTTATAATTCTTTTCCATATATAATATTTTCTATTGCTTCTAAATTTAAATTGAGTAATCTTATCAAATTTTTGTTTAAATTTTTCTTTCAGACTAAAACTATTTTATGAAAATATTTAGATGTCACGTTTCAAATTGCATAGGGTTTTGTTAAATTAAATATCTTTATCTGAAACATTTTCAATTGACGTTCTTAAATAACAATTTAGATCTTTCTTAATTATTAAGTTAATTATCTAATTTCTAGACAAATCTATCGACATGACTTATGAGTCCTGTAGGTTTGATGAATTTGACAAATTTTATTATCAAACTTCCATTTTCTTAAAATTCATGATCTATTTAATAACTTATAATTTTTTTAACTTAAAACAAACTTATTATTTCTAAGAAATTTTGCTACTAGACATTATACCTTTATATAATGCTAATCAAATTGAATTTATATCATATTTGATATTAAATTTTGACCTACTACTTGAAATTCTTATTTTTTTATTGACTGAATGTTCTAAGAAACTGAATTGGTTGTCATATTTATTATTATGATTGTTTTATCTTATGATATTTTAATCTTTAACATCTATGGTCTTAATATTTTATTTCTTATTGAATATATCATCTCAATATATATATATATATATATATATATATATATATATATATATATATATATATATTGTATAGGATTCAATAATTATTTATTATTTGAAAAATAATTAAACATGTATACCAACTCTTTCAAAGGGTAGGGTTCAAGTGCGCCATTCAAATTTACTCTAATTATTGGTTTGTGAAATTAAAATGAACAAAATTATGATTTCAGGAATTTTTTTAAAACATAGAAATTTACAAATAGAAAATGTGTACAGATATACTACAAAAAATTAAAACTACTATTACTATTGAACAATTAAAATGTTTTTTAAATAAAGGCCTTTTTTTTCAATTTAGAGATCTCTAATATAATATTTTAAAATGGTACCTTTTATTTACTAGGTTTGTATCCACTTCAAACTAATCTTCATTTCGACATTTGATAAGCTGAGGACAAAGTTCTGAACAGTTTATTTCGTCTTCGCCTTTTGGACAATTAATGATTCCGTCACATTTGTCTTTATACGGGTCAAAACATCTATCTATAGAAATATTACTGCAAGGGGTAGTTGATGAATTACAAATAGCACACCCCGTGAAATCAGAATGGTCTGTACAAACGAAATCTGCTGTTCTACAAATATTTGTGGAATTGTAACAACCAGATCAATCCAAACACATAAAAACACTGGGTTATTATATTTTAAAGTTACGGAGAGTTTGTTTCTTGAAGATAGTACAACAGGTTTGGGTAGTATGTCGTTACTGCATACGTTCAATTGAATATTGTCGAAGTTTCTAATTGACCAGCACGTGGAATTTCTTGAGAAGTTCAATTTTAATATTCTTAATGTAGTTATTGTATTTTCTGGTGAAGGTATTACCCAATTACATAAACTATTACTGTTTCTGTCAGATGATATATACTGTATGCTTCCTTGTAATTCGAACGAGGTCGTTTCTCCACAATAATCCGAAAAGTTTGCGTAAATTAGCACGTTCTTCTTGACGAGATCAATTATAATACGACTTTTCACTTTGACATTTTAAAAACCAACTGACTTTTTTGATTTCCATCATAATCTATCACGTTGCGGGTTGCTATCGAAACTTCTCTATATCGTATCAATTGTATAGATATAGTGTGATTAACGACGATTCACTGTCTATATTACCATGAATTTTTAAGCCGTATATGAAACATGAAAATGACATTTTTGTATTAGAAATTAGCATATAGAGATAAAGATTTTTATACATATAAATATTAACATAACTTATTTACTATTTATTAAAATTCCTGAAATCCCTTGCATAAAATAACCTAATTACTAACTATATTAAAATTTACCGCGTTTCTTTTAAATTATTTTGAATTTCATTCTAATTTCAACGGATGCTTTTGAAATTACATCATGTACTGCACTATTAATTTTAATCTCTATTGTATCTGAATCAGATTTCAATATTTTCGATTCTGATGGTTCAAAGAGTATATCGTCTGTTTCAATATCTTTGGTCAGATTTTCTTCAGTATTATAGTGAGGATTTTGTTCACTGTTTTTACTATCAGCATCTATAATTAATTTAGACATATTTTTTTTTACAATTTATAAATATTCGTTAAAATGATGGCTAATAAAGTACAAGATTGAAAAAATCAATATGACTTATTTCAGTAATACTGTTAATCCTTATTAAATTGAATAGAACCAAATGAGAGTGCTTCAATATATATATATATATATATATATATATATATATATATATATATATATATATATATATAACCTTTGGAACGGAGGGCGATTTTGGCATCTAGGAACACCAAAACGAAAAACTGCATTGAAATTTTTCCGAAGTCGCGTCATGCTACTCTCTACAATAGCCCTATTTCATTCTGAAATAAGCCTAAAAAGGGAAGAGTTGTAACAGTGGCCACTGATTGCTGTCATTTGTCATGATCATGGAAGGTCATTGACAGCGGCGGGTCAGATGACGCGGGCACAGAGTGAGACATGATGGTGGTGATTGAAAATAAAGAGTTTTAATTAAATGTGTTGTTATTAATACAAAGCGACTAAAAATAACACATTCATCGGAATATATAAAACTTAACACACATAGTGCTGTCTGCGCTAGAATAGAGACACAAGCACCGTATTCAAGAATCGAAATCGAGAGCTTCAACTCAGAGGTGTATTCTACACTAATTTTACACATATTTATTAAATACTTTGTGTTGTATGTGCGGTGTCTCCAATCTACATACCAGAAGGGGCCCTCCAGAAATATTTATCCAACTAAAAGACCGCATATATGGCACGCAAGGAAGGACAAGGGCTTATTTAATAAACCTTATTTTATTCGCGCAATATAATCCATTCACTCTCAACTGTACTAGCTATCGAAGGGTTTTCAGTGTGGTCACAGTATTCATCGCACATTTTTTTGGCTTTCGAACCGAATAATCAATATTGCACCCTTTATTGCCTTTATTAATGGTAACTTCAATTAATAATAATATTTTTTCTTGCCGTTTGCTTTCATTATTTTATTTCAGCACAACAAAAATTCGCTCTTGGTCAGTTTTTGCAGTATCCTTATCGCAGCACAAAAAAAGTTGATTGGCTTTATTTGTTAGATCGCAGCATGTATTATCATTTTCGACTTTTGAAAATCGATAATTGTTCATTTTGGTAGAGGTAATTTACCTTATATTAATTAAAAACTTCATCACATTCTTTATATAGAAATAATATCAATTTTAATGAAATTAACTGTCTCGATCCTTACTTTTCAATTCAATTAAAGACGCTTTCACAATTGTATACTAGCTCTCTATAATTTTCTTAAAATACTTGGTTTACAGTGGAACGTCACTTCAGATAGTTTACACTTCTCAGTACAACCTTTTGATGGTGGTTGTACAAAACGAAACTTATTATCTCGTTTAGCTAAAATATTTGACCTCCTTGGTTTTATTTCTCCTATCACTTTCCTTCTGCTACATTTGATTCAGCGTATTTGGATTTATAAGTTAGATTGGCATCAACACCCGTCAGAAGAGGTTATTCGCCCGTGGAAGTCTTATTCCACAGACTTCGCAATTCTTTCGTCCTTGAGTCTTTCCGGCTAACTTTGTCATGGATACATACAGAGCTTTGAAATACATTGTTTTGGAGATACTAGAAAAAAGGATTACTGCTCAGTTGCGTATATTCTTGCTTATACTCGAAAGTCTAAAACAGCTCCATTGAAAAGAAACACTTTTAGTGCCAGAGCTGGCAGTAAAACGAACTTTGTAAGCATATTAAATAGAGATCCGCCCGTTTGCCGAGCCGCAACGGTCGCCTTTAACTCCTGCAGTTCTAGAATTTTTGAAAAAATTAACATACATCACCTCATTATTACTAAAAAGATATTCGCGTCAATGATGAGGGAAAAGTAAAGCAAACGCAAAATACATACGTCTGCCGCGCCATACGGTCTCAATTTAAAAACAGACACCCCAAAAAATTCTCAAAAACGCCTTCAGGATCGTCATCAGTTAACTGTATAATTTTTGGCACATAATTACTATAGTGTTCAATCATTCCTATAGTAAAAAAGAAAACTTCGGCAAGCGCGTCGAAAGTTGTAAAAAAAGGAAGTTACGGATTTGTCCTCTAAGAGTTCCTCATTATTACCACAATAGTTTTGTTGCAAAACGATTGAAAACATTATTTTTTAAAGTTCAGGAGTCTGCCACAAGTAGGTGGTCGTAAAATCAAATCAGACTAAATGCAAATTCAGAGCGAAGAGCGACCCTTTAGGCCCTGTGGTGGTTACTTAGTAAGGGTCCCTCGTATACTCGACGTTTACCATAAAGGCATATTATTATGGAGGAAACCACTTACCTAGCAACCTGTGTTCGGGAACAGAATAAACAATAACACATTTATAAAATCACTGGGTTCAAGTTTAATACATTTAAAAATACACTACTATAAATATCAAAACGACTTATTCAAAGTATAAATAACAATCATATATATCATCCTGGTTCGTTCACACCCGTTATATAGGAAACATAGTTGTGTTTTTCTACACATCCGACCTCCGTCTGTAAACTATACATGTCTGTTTATAAAATAACAAAAACAATCTTTCCTTGATAAATGACATTGACTATGGCCGGCCGATGCTCCCTAAATACTATAATTAATATTAACCTGAATTTAAATATTATTTCTAAGTTAGTGTCCTTTTGTCTTTAATGTATTTTAAGGGAAGAGAAAAATTATCATTTTAATTTTTCGATAACACTTATACCTATAACTGTTTTTATGAATGTTTTTGTTTTGTCTTTGTTTACTAAACACTACTTGTTCGTTTATCAACACACTTCACTTATTTACAATTGTTTCCGCTCATTGTATACAAACAATCGATTCTTATGAACAGTCTGTTGTTTTTTGTCTGGAGATGAAATCTCACAATTTACCCCCTTGACTCCCGTTATTTTAAACGGACCTAGATAATGTGAATCAAATTTGTTTCTTGCTTCATTTTTTAGAATAACTAATTCCCCTATTTTAAAATTTACGGGTGTAGAAACATTTTTGCTATTATTAACTCTACTTAATTTATTATTTATTAAAAACTGTCTGGCCCTTTCATTAGCGTATTGTAATTTATATCTCAATTCATTATCATATTTTTCAAAATTGTAACACGGTTCAATTTTTACGTTTAAAAATTCTGGCAAATTGGGTTTTCTCCCATATAATAACTCAAAAGGAGTGTATCCGTGATACGTATTTGGTGTTGTATTATAACAATATGCGAACATTCTTACAAACTCACACCAATTATCCCTAGAATCTTTGATAAAATTTCTTATATATTCGTTAAATGTCCTATGTAATCTTTCGCAACTGCCTATTGTTTCGTGGTGGTATGCTGTTGAAAAATTATGTTTTATATTTAATAGTTCTGCTAAATTCTTCATTATTTCGTTCTTATATTCCGTCCCTTGATCTGTTCTTATTTCTTTCATCAATCCGTAATTTGGTATAAAGTTGTCGAAAATTGCTTTTGCTATTGTGTGCTTCTTTATTCTGAACTGGTATCATAACTGCGTACTTAGTTAATTCGCATAATATCGTAATGCAATAACGATTTCCGTTGTTACTCTCTACAAACGGACCTATTGTGTCTATGTAAATAATATCAAACGGTTTTATAGATGTATCTGTTATAACAAATTTTTCTTTGTGACTGGGCTTTGCCTTATTCACTTGACATTTATGACAATTTTTTACGTATTTCCTTACGTCTTTCTCCATGTTTTTCCACTTGAAATTTGCTCTTAGTTTCTTTAATAACCTATTATTTCCTACATGTCCCCCAAACATTGGATCATTGTGGTATCTTTCTAATATCTTTTGGATCTCTTCTTTCTGCTGTACCGTTTTTGGTACGTCGCATATACATACATGAATACTTTTTAATCTTTGATTTCCTATTTCTATAAATTCTTCTACTGTGCACTTTTTAAATATATCATCATTTGTATATATTTTCATCATTTTTACTTCATTTCTTACCGATAGCTCTTCAAGCTTTTCCAACGTTCGTCCTAGGTCGAAGTTGTGTAAACCGGTATTTAAGGCGTCACTAAATTTCATTTTGTTTTTGATCCGAATGCTCATCCTAAGTGAGATACGGTTATTTTCAAAGTGTAAAATTGGTAATTTATGTGCCTCAAGGTTATTTAAAACTTTTACTACTGCAGGTTTTTGTATTCTTACTTCTTTTGTTTCCACTTTATTCCTTTGATCCTTTGCTGTTTGTACGTTTTGTGCTCTTGTGATTGCCAAGACATGTGAATTATTTATGTATAAATCCTTAAGTTCTTCAATGGATATTCTCGATATACTGTCCGCGTAATTTTCTATACCTTTTACATACTGTATTTCAAAATCGTATTCTTCCAAGTCGATTCTTATTCTCGTTAGTTTCGACGTCGGGTCTTTCATTGCAAATAAATGCGTTAGTGGCTTATGATCTGTTTTTACTATGAAATGTGGTGAACCATATAAATAACATTTAAAATGATTGATTCCCCAATGAATTGCTAATAATTCTTTTATGATGGTGGGTTTGTTAAGCTCGCTTTTCTTGAAGCTGCGTGATGCGAATGCGATGGGTAGGTCAATCCCTTCGTAATTTTGACTTAAAATTGCCGAACATGCGCTATTCGAAGCGTCTGTAGTTAATATGAATTGTCTATTAAAATCTGGATATTTTAAAATTGGTGGGTTGATTAATGCACTTTTTAAGACCTGAAATGCGTCTTCGCACTCTTGTGACCACTCGAATTTTACATTTTTCCTCGCTAATTTATTTAAAGGAATACATATTTCTGCAAAATTTTGAATGAACCTTCGATAGTAATTGCAAAATGTAACCAATCTCTTGACTTCGTTGGCATTTTTTGGCACTGGGTAATGCTGAATGACTGAGTATTTTGCTTTATCTGGTGAAACACCGTCCTTTGATAAATTGTGACCTAAATATGTGACTTCTCGCCTAAAGAATTGACATTTTTGTGGATTTAATTTTAAATTAAATTTACGACATGCGTCAAATACTTTTTTTAGGTTGGCTAAGTGATGCTTCTCTGAAATTCCTATTACAACTATATCGTCCATATAAAGAAATGCTTTTTCCGGCGTTAGGCCTGAAAATGCTATTGACATTATTCGTGAAAAACTATTAGGACTTATGTTTAACCCAAAAGGTAGTCTTGTGTTGTTTCAAAACGTACCGCTGCAATTATCGTTTTGCTTGCATCCGTTGCGGCATTCATAGTTACTGCCTTAATCGTTGCTTCTTTCGTATATTTCTCAGCTAGCCGTTCAGGCATCCCTTCCGATATGTATGCTGCCTGTAATCTTTCCGCCAGTTTCTCTATTTCTGTTGCATACTGTGTCACATCCTTTCCGTTCTGTCTTATTTTACCAAGTTTCGCTAGGAGAAGGCTTGGATTGTCTCCTCTTATCCCTGCTTTAAGTTTATCTTTGATGTCTGCAATGGAGTTTTCCTTTTGTGATTAAACTTCTAGCTTTTCCTGTTAATCTCGTTTTTATCAATAGGATAGCATTTTCCTCATTACCATTCGTGTTTGTCTGTAGTAAATCCAATGAGTCTAAGAATGACTGTAATTTACTTGCTTCGCCGTTAAACTCATTCGGTAAAACTTTACTCGCAAAATTAAAAAAATCGTTCATACTTGTCGCCATTTTCAACTGTTTGCTTATTGCTTGTAATACAACCGTATTAATTTCCTCAAATATAGAGGTAGGTATGTCTATAATACAATTTAACGCTTGAAATGCCCTTTCAGCTTTATCCCTAATCCTACTTGAATAACTTTTACAAGTCTCCTGTTGTATTGAACTTAAATTTTTCCAATTTTTGACTATTAACCTAGTAAAATTATTGTAAAGACCTACTATGCTACTAATTACTTCTATATGTATATCAGGATTTTTAGGAGTTTCTTTCATCAAAACCCTTTTTCCCTGTTTATTAACTTCTTCTACAATCAATCATAATTTATTCTCAAAATCTTCCCACGTTATTGACATTTAAAAAAAAACTTTGTTCATAAGAATAGAATGCATGTGTACTTACAAATTATTTATACGGTGAGAGTTCCTGTTGCCTGCTTTATTGCATTGCTTCTGTTGATATCTCTTTTCAACGCTCTTCAGTGTTTTTTCCATACTGACCAAACGAATTTGCAGATAAAAGCTATTGTTATAATGTATAGTAATACCATGATGTGCATCGCAACATTATCTTGCTGTACCATGAAAGTGTTATTGACAATTCCTGTTTCTTTTGCTTCCTCTTTGGTTGAGGAACTTCCCATTGTTTCTTTTCTCCACGGTCCCAAATTTAAGTAGAAAACCATATAGTTCTATCCTTATAACATCAATAGTACCATAACTTATCATTTACTTACAGGATAATTTACCATAACCATTTGTTCTGGAGGATTACTATTTCACTATTACCATTTACCATTAATATACATTTCACTATCCATTTTTCCATTACCATTTTATAATTACCATGTCCCATAAGTTTGCAGGATCGCCATGTGGTGGTTACTTAGTAAGGGTCCCTCGTATACTCGACGTTTACCATAAAGGCATATTATTATGGAGGAAACCACTTACCTAGCAACCTGTGTTCGGGAACAGAATAAACAATAACACATTTATAAAATCACTGGGTTCAAGTTTAATACATTTAAAAATACACTACTATAAATATCAAAACGACTTATTCAAAGTATAAATAACAATCATATATATCATCCTGGTTCGTTCACACCCGTTATATAGGAAACATAGTTGTGTTTTTCTACACATCCGACCTCCGTCTGTAAACTATACATGTCTGTTTATAAAATAACAAAAACAATCTTTCCTTGATAAATGACATTGACTATGGCCGGCCGATGCTCCCTAAATACTATAATTAATATTAACCTGAATTTAAATATTATTTCTAAGTTAGTGTCCTCTTGTCTTTAATGTCTTTTAAGGGATCACTACAGCCCTGCAGTTCTAAAATGTTTGAAAAAATTGAGATTCAACCACCTCATTATTACCAAAAAGATATTCGCCTCAATGAAGAGGGAAACGTAAAGCGACGCAAAATACATACGTCTGCCGCGCCATACGGTCTCAATTTGAAAACAGACGCCCCAAAAATTTGTCAGAAAACACCTTCACACGCCTTACAAATTTTTTAATGAGTTACGACCTATAAACAACAATACACAAAGTGAAAATAAAAAAAATAAATATGTACACATTAACAATTAATACTATGGGAAAAATATTTGGTAGGTATATTCTTCTAAACATACGCCTGAAAATGCTTAAATTAATATGTGGATACATTATTAATAGTTAAAGAAGGAAACTAACATACTTTTTATTCCATTTAACTTTTGATAATAAATTGTTTTTTGTAAATTAATAATATTTTTTGTGTTCTTTGCATAAAATAGTGGCTTATGATACTTTTAAAGGCAACCAATAAGACGGATATCCTAATCATCTTCATCTCTTGATTGGTTGTAAACGAAATTTTCGTCGTCACTATCAACTATTTCCGGAGTTGGGCTACTAAGATTTTTTTCTATTTTGCTAGGAGTTTGTGAACCTTCAAACCAATCAATCTGAAATGAGTTGTCATGTAAAGACCAGCCGTTCTCTTCGGGACGAAAAAAAATGGCTCGGGATGTGTTGCAAAATTCCATATCGCGCAAATTTGTTTTACTCTTTTAATTTTGTTAATCTTCATCTTACCATCTTTTCAAAACAGATAATTTGTTCCTCGGAAACTTGTTTAGAACTACCAAATACTATTTCTACAATTTCTGCAATTTTCGGACATCTATCTATATATATATATATATATAAATGAATTGATGTTCGTTAGTCTCACTAAAACTCGAGAACGGCTGAACGGATTTATCTTATCTTAGTCTTGAAATGTTCGTGGAGGTCTAGGGAAGGTTTAAAAGGCGAGAAAAAATCGAATAATTTCCGGGAAAACCCTAAAAACAGCCCTTTTCTATTTCCCATACAAACATATATATAAAAATGAATTGCTGTTCGTTAGTCTCACTAAAACTATCTTATCTTAGTCTTGAAATGTTCGTGGAGGTCTAGGGAAGGTTGAAAAGGCGAGAAAAAATCGAATAATTTCCGGGAAAACCCTAAAAACAGCCCTTTTCTATTTCCCATACAAACTAGAGTCAATTTGAACTTTATTGCTATTCAATAAAGTTCATATTGAATTATAATCACTCACTGTTGTCTAAGCAATTTAGGTGTGTTCCTAACGTCAAAGAGTCAACTTGCAATTTATTACCGCTGTATAAAGTTCAAATTCAATCATATCTATGAAAATAGTCTTCGCGTGCGCTTTGGAGGATCTAATGTCGCGTTCAAAAGTGAATCGCGAACGCGACAAAAAATGTAATAAACTATTAGTAGTACTGATTTCCAATTAATTTGGTCGGCTTCGCGAAACTTAATTTTAGCTAACTTCAGTTGTAACTGTATCAGATTATATTTTTAAGTTTGATAAATCTTAAGTTTTGTCACAAATTAAGTTTCTGAACACAACCATAATATTTGACAACTAACTAATATGTCAATCATTCTGTCGCACTTCAGAACACGGAGATTTATGGCTTAAAGGTAAACTCCAAAAAAATAAATAAAAAAATCAGAACACGGAAAAAAGTATTACGATTGACGATATTGTGTTACGATCAAGGTTACGTGCGCGAGAACTTTCTTTACTTTTGTGATCCTTTGTGATAGTGACATTCCAAGTAGTGTGCTCTTTTTTTGTTGATATTTTGTGATAGTGCCACTTTACTGTTAAATGAGCGAGAAACTTTCTCACTTTGATTAATTACGTTACGATGCCGAGGAGAAGACAACCTGACTTAGGTCGTCGCAGTCAATCAAATGTGCGAAGAGCTACCTCACGTGCTAACCGCACTGATGACCAGAGAGAGACAGATCAAGAAAATAGTCGTATTGCTATGTCAGAATTGCGTTATTTAGTGAGTGACAATGAAGTGGATAGGCTTAGAATGCAACGAGTTCGTGCACATCAAACACAACAACAGCGAGCACGACATAATGAAATTGAGCGAATCCGCAGACGCAGTGCTCCTGTGATTCTTGAACGAGCTGCATTCCACTATGATCCGGCAATTGATTATTGTGCCGACAAATCTGTAACAATTGGGGAAATGAAAATAATTTGTAAATATTGTAAGGCGTTAAAATACACTGGTGAATCTACTGGATTACGTTGTGCTGGAGGCAAAGTAAAATTCCCACAATTGGTCCCACCACCAGATCCTTTACGCTCTTTAGTTTCTGGGATTGGAAATGATTCTAAGCACTTCTTGGCCAACATTCAGAAATATAACAACTGCTTCCAGATGACATCATTTGGCGCTACACATATTATACAGGACAATTCCATGCCCACTTTCAAGGTATTATACCAGAATATTTTTTTATAATATTCAAGTTTGTACTAAAATATATATACAGCGTGTAACGGAAGGGGGTATCAACCCTGAAGGAGGTGAATGTGCTCATGAAACTCAACAACTTTCCCCAAAGAACATAGGTCGAAATATGAAAAAAAAATTTGGCCCTCCCATAGTAAATAAATCAGCTGGTAGTCAGTTTTGTAAGGGAGGGCCAATTTTTTTTTCATATTTCGACCCTTAGACTAGGAAAGAGAGGGGACTCGTAACGCTGTCAACTATTGTGACACCAATGCCCACCAAGTCATAAACTTCATTATCGTTATATGATAGTTCTAAAGGACTAAAATTTTTATTTTATAAATTAATCTTTATACATGGGAGATTTAAAAATGAAACTATATTGATTTATTTAACTTATATCAAAATTGTAGGCATTAGTAATTAGTAATTATGATCTTTCGGGGTTAGGAATTCCGAGAAACTGAACAATAAATTCGTTAATTTTCAATGAAAAAGTTTCGTAATGTCTTTTCTACTAACATAATTGAATTTATTATGGAATACGTTTTAACTCACAAGTGGGGTTTTATGATTAAAAGCTTATTTTTTAAGATATAAAGAAAAAAGTAGCTACCAAAAAAATAAGTTAGGAGTAACTTCCTATGAAACGAAATTTCAGGTTCTTTCTTTCTGCTAGAACTCTTACACTGGTAATCACAACAATTAACCATCTGAACAAAATCAAAAATCCACTTTAAAATCACTTTAATCGCTCAATAATCGCAAAAAACTTTTAGGTGTTCACTATAGCGTTGACCACCAAAAAATGGCGTCGGCTTTGAAATATACATCAAACCGTCACCACAGCTTGCATAGAGAGTTACGCGCCCCCTCTCTTTCCTAGTCTAAGTTTCGACCTATGTTCTTTGGGGATAGTTGTTGAGTTTCATGAGCACATTCACCTCCGCAAAAGTTCAATATCCATAATTGGCTGGGTGAACGAGCAATATTGGCAGCGAAAAATAAAGATGTCGAGGATCTCAATGCGATCATTCAGAATTTTCTTCCAGGACAGTTGGTTTCCTTCAAATCAGTCGACACCGTTATGAACCAGGATGACGTAGTCAACTATCTCACGGAGTTTTTAAATTCACTGGAATTGCCTGGATTACCACCTCACAATTTGCAGTTAAAAGTAGGATCAGTTGTCATCATGCTGCGTAACATTAATCAACCTCGACTATGCAATGGAATAAGACTGGCTGTGAAAAAGCTGATGAATAACGTCATTGAGGCAACAATCATAAAAGGAAAATACAAAGGAGAGGATGTCTTGATCCCGCGAATACCGATGATTCCAACGGATTTACCATTCGATTTTAAATGCTTACAATTTCCAGTACGTCTGGCCTTTGCGATGACAATAGATAAATCGCAAGGACAGTCTTTATAAGTTTGCGGAATCAACTTGGAGTTTCCCTGTTTCGCGCATGGACAATTATACGTCGCGTGGTCGCGCGTCGGAAAACCGTCTTCTTTGTTTATTTACGCACCACAAAACAAAACAAAAAATATAGTTTATAAGAAAGCTTTAAATTTATTAACAAACTGTATCATAACAGTGTGTGTCTGTTAATAAAAATTTAAACCTTATAAATAGCCAGTATTTCAGGAAAACTCTGTTTTTTTAAGTAAGCAACATGATGTGTCGAAAATAATAATAAAACTTCATGCTTCATTAAAAAAATGCTTTTTTATTCAATACGTTTTGTTTGTTTTGAAATTAATTTATACAAAAGTTTAGGTCTTTTATTTATCGATTGAGGCAGTACGAAGTCTGCCGGGTCAGCTAGTTTTTCTATAAAAGACAATTGTCTTGTTTTGCCATTTCTTGCAAAAGAGCCAATCGCTACCTGTTAAGGCATGGTAAGCTGGAAGTGCTTTTGCCACAGTTTCTTCCAAACTTTCGTAAATATTATTCACTGTAATATAACTTAAATTATTTTTAGATTTAAGTCCAGTTTCTATCCACATTTTAGCTTTATTTACCTATAATTATTATGAAAATATCAGTATCTGAGGCACGAATAATAACGTCTATATTATCTGGTAATTTTGAAATATGAAAAACAATTCTGGTATCAGCTTCGATATATGCACAACAAAGCAGATTATCAAGATCTAGTTTAATGTGCCCCTCAAACACATAAAACATGTAACATGTATCTTCACAGTTTACCCTAAAAATTTTTTTTGAACTAATATTCCACTTAATTATCCGTTGCCCAATAGTTTACTGAACATTTTACAAATTCCGAGTTAAAGGAATTATTTCTTAAGGCTTTTATGAAGTCTTTGGGTAATTTTTGGTCTTCTCCCATAA
Organism: Galeruca laticollis; assembly: GCA_963921935.1. Taxonomy (NCBI): domain Eukaryota; kingdom Metazoa; phylum Arthropoda; class Insecta; order Coleoptera; family Chrysomelidae; genus Galeruca; species Galeruca laticollis. Next base: position 7,380,098 of record OY998183.1, read on the forward strand.
TATTAAAAACGTTGAACCATTTTGTACATCCCGCGTCTCTTTCAATACCTTTAATTGATGGATTCACAAATTTATCTAAAATTATATCGATCCTTGAACTTTTACATGCCTTTTAAAGAATATAAATAGCTAATTGGCCGAAAGTGTTAGGAGTATAACCTAAAATATGTAAAACATAGAATCCATCAAAAATAGAACAGTCAATATGATTTGGAAGAGTTATTGGATCGCGTTTTTATAACAATGTATATAATTTTACCTACGACCACCCCTTTAAGTAGTCAAAAACACACAGTCGGCAATCCATGTAAGACGTCTATTACGCACGGTAAAACAAAACTCACGGCTGTAAAGTAAATCGCACGGCTTCCATAGCAACTGTCAATAGACGTAGCCATTTTATTCAAAATGTATTACTTAGATATTTGACGTTTAATTTTATTCTATATATAAATGGTAGATGACATTTATTAGATATGAGATTGCATTTAATACTAAGAGTTATTTGGAATTATATGATAATTGGTTCCGTTTCATTCAATCCGCATCATTAAGCTGTCTGAATGTATCTCATATTAGTAAACAATAGTATTATTATACAGTGCTATTCAAAAGTACCCTCCCCCCTCGTATCTTTTGAACGGCTACACTTACATTAATAAAATTTGGAGAGTGAAAATAAAGTGTTGTAAACTTCTCTACGAATGGTAACAGATGACGTCACAGTGCCACTCTGGCCAATACTTTTAAATAGGACCTTATGACAAGTGATATATCGTTTGAAAGGCATTGACATTGGCTATATAGCCATATTAATTTTGTTTGGGTTTAAATTAATTTTGACGGATAAATTAAATAAATACCAAAATTATTATATCACATTTAAATATTGAAGATTTTTCAGTCCGCCTCTGGTTAGTTGTCAAAAAATTGACGTTTTTAATTTAATAGTATTTGTTGCTTTGCAAAGATTTTCTAAATAGCTTAAATATTTAATTTTATTATTGTTTAACGAGACGTTTAAGAGTTTACATAGGCAAAATGGCACGTACTCAAGCCGACAAAGTAGCAGCTATCTTAATAATTGGTGAATCTAGAAAGAATCTCCATGAAGCGGAACGTTTATTTAATGAGATATACCCAGATCGCCATATCTCGAGAACTTATTTGAGGGAGCTTCTTCACAAGTTTGGAGCAACAGGTAGTGTTAAAGATTCCAAACGATCTGGTCGACCAACATTTAGTGATGATAAAAAAAATGATATAGTTGCTGAAATGGCAGTAAACCGTACTTACTCTTTAACTAAAGTTGCGTCTATCTGTGAAGTAAGTAAAGGTACAGTTCAGAGAGTGTTGGCTAAACATAAATTTCATCCATACAAGTTAAAAATGGTGCACCACCTTTCGGATGACGACCCCGACAGAAGACTCGAATTCTGTGAATGTATGACAAATAAAATTAGTCAAAACCCACATTACACAAAAACAATTTGTTTTAGTGACGAAAGTACTTTTTGCCTCAATGGAAATGTGAATACACAAAATGTAAGGTATTGGAGTGACACAAATCCTCACACCTTTCGTGAAAAACATTCCCAATTTCTAGAGAAAGTCAATGTTTGGGCACGTATTTTGGGAAACCACATAGTTGGTCCTGTTTTCCTAAATTCAAATTTAAGCGGTGAAGTGTATCTGGAGATGTTACAAAATGCAATTGAGCCGTTAATTCTTGAAATTCTGGAAGATAATCAAAATTAATACGTCCATCTGGAAATAACATTTCAACAAGATGGTGCTCCTGCACATTATTATGGTGCAGTAAGACGTTACCTGGATGAAGAATATCGAGGTAGATGGATCGGTCGGCGAGGTCCTATAGAATGGCCACCTCGGTCACCAGATCTGACACCATTAGATTTTTTCTATGGGGGTACTTGAAATCCAAGGTTTATACTACGGCACCAGATAGCTTTGGCGTTTTGAAAGAAAGGAATACTGATGTAATGCTATTTCAGCTGACACATTCAGACGAGTACGGCAAGAGTTTACTAATAGGATGTATTACTGTCAGGAAGTAGACGGAGCACATTTCGAATACTTGCTATAAGAATCCATTGTTGATATTTTATTAATTAAATTTTAAAAAATAATTTCAATAATTTTGGTAGTTATTTAATTTATCCGTCAAAATTAATTTAAACCCAAACAAAATTAATATGGCTATGTAGCCAATGTCAATGCCTTTCAAACGAGATATCACTTGCCATAAGGTCCTATTTAAAATTATTGGCCAGAGTGGCACTGTGACGTCATCTATTACTATTACGTCACCTGTTACCATTCGTAGAGAAGTTTACAACACTTTATTTTCACCCTCCAAATTTTATTAATGTAAGTGTACCCGTTCAAAAGATACGAGGGAGGAGGGGACTTTTGAATATCACTGTACACCAAGCGACTAAAGTGGTCCATTTAATCCCGCGGGTGGTGTTTGATTCCTGAGGGAAGTAATCCACCTGAGGGATTAATGTCACTTTAGTCGAGAGGTTTATACGCTATTTTATGCAATTCCGGTAATTCTACATACATTTTTAATAAAAATAAATACTACTTAGGACGGACTTTTACGAAACTTGGCTGGGCATGGAGGGTGAACTTCTAAGATGCTTGGCTAGGCATCGAGGAGCGATTTTTATAAAACTTGGATGGGCATACAGGATGTACGTTTTTACTTGTACTTTAAATACCTCAATAAGATTATAAACACAACTACAAGTGGGTCGTTGGTAAAGTATAGTACGTAACTCGTATTGTAACGCATTTTTACGCACTCACGGAATTACGCACTCGCCGCTACGCGGCTTCGTGCGTAACTTTTCCGTTCGTGCGTAAAATGCTTCTTACAACACACGTCACGTAATATACTATTAATTTATCAGTTTCGTTTAAACTTCCAACGATATGGCTTAAGGACAATGGAACCGGTATCAAAGGATATGAAAGAACCTTTAATAAATCAATCTTATTGTCTAAGGCCAAGACTAAAATTCTTCTAAGCATGTTTCTTTCTACCTTTATTTCTTGTTTGTTTCAAATTCTTTCCGTACCTTTAACTTATCTTCTGATGCAAAACTTGGAATCTTTTGCTTCGTAATTGGCTTTTCGAACGTAGTTTCGTCCATCTTACATTCCGCAATAAATTCGTCTCGTAAGTTTTCTCTCATGGACAGTTTTTAGTAATTTCACTGGCAGCTTTTGCAATAGCCAAATTGATAAGCTGATTCTTGATTCTGTGATTACGAAGTTCATTTGATACATCTTCACCAGAATTTAGTTTGAGATTTTGCAATAAATGCGTTATTAAATGTCCGTAAAGATGTACTTGCTGCCCACCGAAACCTATCTGATATTGAATTCGTAAAAGAAGTAATTCCTGCTATAACAAAAATGGTACATATTTTTATTTGTATAAGGAGAGATAAAACATTTTCTGTTAATTTATTTGCAACATTTGCATTTATTGTCTGCTCCAGGGTTAGGTTAATTGATGTCCCAGAAAATGATTTTTCTGTGCGCCTTATTGATATGCCATCATTAAGCAAAGTTTCTTCCAAGCGGGGATGTGTATTCCTCACATTAAATAAATTAGCATAATATTTCAGAGTCCATCTAGCATAGTTTTGGTGGTTCATAGAGAATATAAGAACCGCTATTATGAACAAACAGTAGTCCATATGCTTCTGGAAAATTCTTAAAATAATTTCTTGAAATTCATATAGGTTATCCAATATTTTACTGTTGTTCCATGTATCCATTCTTCTGTTTCTTTATAATTTTCGTAGCCAATCAAAATTTCAACAAGCAAGGGTGAGAAACTAGATTCGGTTAAATTATCTTTTTCAATTAATTTAAGTTCATTAATTACACCAACGGTAATTGCGTCAAGACATGCACGAAAATGTAATATTTGAAAAGTGGCTGCAAACATAGGATGTATTTTATACCTGTTATAAGGCGTGCCAGTAAGAAAGCCTTTTAACGAACCAGAAGCTAGCATCCCTGATTCAGCAAGTATATAAGGACCTCCAAATTCTTCTACCTACCTCTCACTTGTTCCAGTCCATCGTTAGAGGAAGGTGTAATAGCAGAGTTGGTCACTCCCGCTACGAGAAAGAATTTTCCAAATTCAAATCAACACCATACACACCAAACAAAACCCACTCTAACTCAACACCTCTTCTAAACAATCCTCCTCAAAATACACAGCCGAACAACAACACAAACGCACTTCATACCCATCCCCAACCAGGACTCCCGCTTCCTCCGTAAGATCCAAATCGCCCACACCTTCAATCATCTGACAACCCTCCATCCCCGACGAGCATGATTTCACCCTCGTCGGGATGACCAAACCCCGACCTACCGCTTCCAAACCCATCAACAACCCTACAACAACCCCCACCAATAACACTACACTTACACAAACTGCCAACCTCAGAAACCTCCCACCCCGATACTCAACACAAAAATCCCTCTTCACCCTCCTAAGCACCCTAGAGCTCCTCAACGCCTATATCCTCTATTTGAAAGTTATTTTCAACAGAACAGCCCTACTCAAAACGTCCTCCCCAATGTCAGTCTCAACAATCCTGAGACGAATCCACAATTACACTGGTGATTCTAACATTACCATCAACATCCTCAACTCCACCCAACGTCCACCCCGACCAGCAACCAAATACCCACCTTCTCTTTCGTCTGTAGGAATGTAGACGCCAAGATCAGCCTCGAAGAATTTGAAGAAATTCTTCACGATCACCAAATTTCATTCCTCAAAACTTGGTGTATCATCGCCAAGTCCACCATCAAAGCCACATCGATGTTTCGCAACGTTACAACCTCCGAAACACATTACCACCAGGCACTCACCTCCGGTCTCTCATTTCATGCGAGCTATCCAACGCCAATCCGCTGCCCCCAGTCCCTAAATATTGCAGTCGATGCACTCAAACCGGTCACTCCTCTGACTCTTATCTCACTCGAAAAGCCACCAGTTCCCTTCGAACTCTCAACTGACACAAAAGTAATAATCGAAGTCCTCACAGTCACCCTCATGAATGTAATTCCCAACTCAAGGGATATCATAGCCAAAACATTTCGCCATCTAATTCCTTCCATTTATCGACACAACTGTTCTATTACAAACATAGGTAGGCGTGCTCACTTTGCTTTCACTCCCATCAGGAGCGAAAGCGATTTAACTTGATCCGCGAGCCCCATCCCCTCGTCGGTGCTGCAGGTTTTTCACGTTTTTTCCTATAGCATAGTGAATTTATTCACTAGCCAAATGGACCGACGTCTCGACGAGATTTTTGGATTTACTTGATGATACCAGCCATCCACTCAATTTCAACATTTTAACCAGACATTCACTAAATTTTAAATTTCAACATTTTAACCACCTGACCTAGACAATAAACACTCAACTAACTAAATTCCTCTCCTCGAACTCGAATAAAGCCAGTCGCCACCACCAGACATCCTCTACATACCTTCCATGTCTCCTAGTCACTTTTCAAACAATTTCGAAATAAAAATCCTTAAATCACTTCTAACCCTTCATATAAATTATCAAGACACCGGAGACACCCAATTCCAAAATTTTTTCAATAATTTCAAACGCCCACCTCATCTACTCTTAACTATCCGCATCGTAACGTGATTCGTCTTATACATAACCGATCTTTACTAGTCACTTAAACGAGTCAACATCGTTTGAATTTTTGCTCCTCAGTTATTTCTATTACTAGAGATCTACCAAGTTAAATTTATAGTTAATCAGTGTTACAAAAATCGACGTATGTATTGAACATTTTTAAGTATCTTCAATTGAGTTTTTGTCATTGCGCTGATTGATTGTTTACATTTTTTCGTTTCTTTTCGTTAAATAAACTGATGATAGCCAACTCATCAACCGAGTTTCGATAAAATTAGTTTTTGCCTGCCCCTCATTACCAGAGGCGTAGGCAACATTTCATTATGGATATATTGCTGAACACTAAAATAAAAACATAAAGTTATAATTAACTAAGCCATCCTAACAAATTGCTTTTGAGTACAAGGGCAAGAATAAATCAAACAGTTTTTCCTCGTCCCATAGAGACCAAAATGTCGCACAATTTTAATATCAACAACCCAACGACTAGCAACAGTTATGTATCAGCCGTTACGTCAGAACCTAAACCATATTTCCCAAAAAAGGATCAAGCCATAGTGATGCACGCCGAAGACAACCTAAAATTATTTGACTATGTTAAGGCAATAGGCGATATTGTAGGCCCCAAACATATTTCTTTTGCTTCGAGGATCTCGAATAACAGAATTTGCATATATCTAACCGATTCTAATCTTGTTGACGATCTGTTAAAATCCCATCCATCCGTAACCATCAACAATAATGTCATAACAATAATGTCATAAACATCCTCAGACTCGTATCTCCGACAAAAAAAATAATCAGTTCGAACATATCTCCTTACATACGCCATGATCTGGCTGAAAATGCAATAAAAAGCCTTGGTTTATAATTAACCTCCCCTGTCTCGTTTCTGCGAGCTGGTATCCCAGGCGACGAATATTCTCATATATTAAGTTTTAGACGACAAGCCTACGTTCTTTCCCCATCAGACGACTTCGAATTGCAGACCTCATTAATCATCCCTTTTGACGGCAACGAAAACAGAATCTTTCTATCTACGGACAAAATGGAGTGCTTCATTTGCAAGCAACCCGGACACATCGCTACAAATTGCCCAAATCCCCCAACCAACAATATAATGTCGCAATCCACTCTGACTGAACAAACTGAACCCAATAGAAAGTAACGAAGTGAGTTCAAACGAAGACCCGATAACCCCACAAGAAAACCAGCCTGCTGCCGCTCTGCCTCCAGTCCAAAAACGCGGATATTCCCAGCTTTCATCATATAGTGAAAACTCAAGTGTACCTGCAGTAGCAGAAGTTAACACGAACGATATGCATCCCCCTCCATTCTCTCCACTCTCCACAGCAGTTCATAAAGCAGTAAAGAAGAAGCGCAAGGTGAGTGTATCTACTGAGTCAAACTTTTCTACATCCATAAAAGATTGTATAGCAAAAACCTACCAGAAAGCGCCAGATGCCTTCATACTTCCTTTATGACTTCTTAGAAAATACTTTTGGTAACTCTGATCCATACTCGGAAGCCCTAAAATACACAGAGATCATCATCGGTCTAGTCTCAAACCTTTACCTAATTTACCCGGATCTCACAAATAGATCCATAAAGAACAGAATTACCCGTATAAAGAACAGGTTGAAAAAAAAGCTTAAATCTGACACTGAAGAAACTGAAAGTTTGGATATGTCTAATGAACCAAGTGATGAAGAATATAGTTCCGAAGGCTCACAGCAGTCGCATAAATTGTCATACTAAATTTCTTATTACCATGCCCCTCTCCTTAATGCAGTGGAACTGCGACGGTTTTTACCCTCGTTTGGAACGATTACAACAGCTTTTAACTGATTACTCGCCAAACTTCCTTTGCTTACAAGAAACGAATTTTACCAAGTCTCACAACCCTCACTTAAAAAGTTACGTTGGTTATCATTTTATAAGAACTACTCATTTACGTGCTAGTGGTGGATCCCCAGTCTTTGTCCCTAATGATATATTTCACCAAAAATTAAATTTAAATACAAACTTAGAAGCAGCTGGCATCAGCGCATGGTGCCCTAATAAAATTGCTATTTGTAGTGTATATGTCCCTCCAAACTACACTGTAAGAGACACAGATATAATGGATCTCATAAGTCAATTACCTATACCATTTATCTTAGTAGGTGCCTTTAATGCTCACAACACAATGTGGGGTTCAGAACGTACGTTTGCCCGTGACAAAATGATTGAAACCGTAATTAACAATAGTAACATTAATCTACTAAATACTGGCAGCAGCACATATTTTCATGTACAATCCGAATCTTTCTCCTCAATAGACCTCAGCATGTCAGATCCAGGAACAGCAGCCTTACTAACGTGGCAAACCCTTGATAACCTCTACGATAGCAATCACTTTCCTATCCTAATTTCAGACAACGAACCAAAACAAGTTAACATTAAAGGAAAGTGGAAAATCGCAAAAGCAGACTGGGAACTTTACAGCCAAACACTGAAGTAAAATACAGACAATATCAATTATTCTAATGATGTAGACGAAGCTGTTGACCAATTGACTAACTCCATAATTTCTGCAGCCAATAAATGTATAGGAAAGTACTCCGTCAACCCTCCAAAACGAACCGTTCCCTGGTAGAATGAATTCTGTAACAATGCAGTAAAGGAGTGCAAAAAGGCGCTTAATAAATACCGAAGAACCAGAAATGATTCAGACTTGATAATCCTCAAAAGAATGAGAGCGAAATCCAAAAGGGGTTCTTAAACAAAGTAAACGAGAGTCGTGGAATAAATACACAAGCACTATAACCTCTGAAACCTCTCCATCTTAAATCTGGACCAAGATAAGACAGATGAAAGGAAAAAACGCTAGTCTTAAAATACCTGCCTTAACCCATGAGGGTGAAGTCATTACCAATGACCAACAAATTGCTAATATCCTTGCCCAACACTTTCTAAATAAATCCAAATCCAACCTCGAACCTCCTTACACACCAAATAACTCACATCCTGAACAAATCTCTTACAACTGTCACCCACCCAATTTTCTTTTCACCCTTTCTGAATTAAATTCAGTCCTACCTTCACTGAAGAACACAGCTGCAGGACAGGACGATATCCCTATGATCTTTCTAAAACACCTACATTCAGCAACAAAAACCAAATTGCTCGAACTTTACAACAAAATATGGTGCAGTCAACAATTTCCGACTCAACGGAAAGAATCAATTATTATACCAATCAAAAAGAACGACTCGAATACTAATTTTCCAAGCTCCTTTAGGCCAATCTCTCTTACCTCTACATTGTGTAAAATTCTCGAGAAATTGGTTAACAGACGCCTACACTGGTACCTAGAATCGCACAACCTATTATCTACAGCGCAGGCAGGTTTTAGATCAAACAGATGCACATTGGATAATCTGGTTACTCTACACACAGACATCTCACAAGCCATTGAAAGTAAAAAAGATATAATCGCCGTGAGTCTAGATATTGACAGCGCCTTCGACACAATCCGTAAAACTTCCATTTTTAAGAAATTCACAGACTTTAATTTAACTGGAAAAATTCTCTCCTGTCTACAAAACTTTTTAACCAACAGATCGTTCAAAGTCGTTACAAATGGGCAAAAGTCTACTTCGTATGCGCCAGAAAATGGAGTACCACAAGGCTCGGTTCTTAGCTCCACTCTATTTCTGATGAGTATCAATGATATCTGCTCCCCTATAACTCCACCTGTCAAATATATACTATATGCCGACGACCTCATTCTCTACTGCCAAGGTAAAGTCACTACTAGTACTTGTACTTTACTTCAGAAGGCTCTAGATAACATCCACAATTGGTCTCTCAAATCTGGTTCTCACTTTTCAACAAACAAATCCAAAGTAATCCAGTTCAGCAAAAGACTAAATCCTCTTCCTCCACAACTAAAATTCAATGACGACTTGCTACAAGTGGTTGATCAACATAAATTCCTAGGAGTAACATTTGATAAAAAGATCACATGTAGGCAACATATCCAAGGAACTAAAGCCAATTGTCTAAATAGGATTAAAATCTTAAAATCATTAGCACATCACCAATGGGGAGCAGAAGAGGAAATACTAATAAGGATTTACAGACCACTGGTCCGCTCCAAACTAGATTATGGAAGTATCCTCTACATGAGCGCCTGCAAATCGTATCTCAAATCTCTTGACACCATCCAAACCTCAGCATTACGAATATGTCTAGGCGCTTTTAGATCCAGTCCCACCGAAAGCGTCTACATTGAATCTTCTGAACCACCTCTTTTCATACGACGAGAATGCCAACTATTATCCTATTTTTCCAGAATATCCACCTACCCACAAAACCCATTTTTAAGTTAATTGATTCCAGCTCCTGAAAAAAAAACCCTAAACATCGCTCTCATCTCCACAAATGCTATACCCTATTTCAAGAAACATTAATCTTAGAGATACAACTCCCATAAAACTTTCGAATACTCCTCCATGGACCAAAAAACCGCCACTACTGAATACAAGCCTAAGCAACTACAACAAGTACGAAACGCCTAGCATAGACAAATATTCAGTGAGATGATAAATAACCAGCAGTTCGACAAAATCCTATACACTGATGCCTCCAAAGAAGTTAATGGTACCGGATGTGCTGTTACTACAGTAGATACGACAATAGCAACATACAAACTTCCTGACGTATGTAGTATACATACAGCCGAACTATATGGAATACTACAAGCCTTGAGGACTCCAACACAGGATAACAGCAACCTTGCCATATGTATAGACTCCCTTTCATCATTATACTCCATCAAACACAACCGTCTACAACATCCCTTAGTTCTTGATATCCTCGACACCTGCCACGACCATCACACTAGAGGTATCGTTGTGAATATCATCTGGATCCCTTCTCATGTAGGAATCACAGGCAACGAACGTGCAGACCAAGCAGCGAAACAAACTTGTTCAGCCGACTTGCCAGTAGAGAAAATTCAACTTCATCAAGATTTAAAATCAGCAGCTCGACATATTATGACTTAAACATGGCAACACATTGGAATACATGTAACTCAAAACTCCGTACAATACAACCAACAGTTACCGCCCAGAAGATGCCTCCCATAACAAGAAAAGACAAACGTGTTATAAGAAGACTCAGAATAGGCCAGTCACGGCTAACCCATGGTTACCTGATATCTACAGAGAATCCCCCTATCTGTGAATCCTGTGATAATGTAAGACTTACAATAGAGCATATACTTACAGATTGCAAACACTACAGTCCAACTAGTCGCAAACACAAGCTCCGCAGAACTCTCAAAAACATTCTCGGACAACCTAACCAGTTTAGTGCTGTGATTCAGTTCTTCAAAGACTGCCAATTGTTTAATTTAACTTGATTTTTATTTGTAACTAAATGTATGACAGATCCCGTGTCAGTGGCCGCTAGATGCCGAGACGCGTTAATTTTAATAATAAAAAAAACCACGTTTCTCTCAAAAACACCCAATTTCGCTGCTGATTGTTCCTGCCTCTCTCTCAGGTTGATTTCTAACAAAAACCGCAATTAAAACTTTCAAATTTCTATACACTTTTCTTCTCAAGAATCCTATACACTTTTCCAATAACTGAATTCTCTGTCACACTCTTAATTCAAGTCAACGTCAATTTTCGCACACAAACCACCAACAAAACACCCCCAACCCAGCCATGCTGAGGAAATATATCCTATATCAGGGCCAAATCTCAACACACACTACCCCAAATAAAAACAATTATAAACTCTATTATAAACAATCATCGAATTTCTCTCTCTCTCTCTCTCTCTCTCTCTCTCTCTCTTTTCTATCCACTTCCCAACGGCGTTAAAAAAGGACATCTGAATGTTAAAAGCTCCTAACTGAATAAATACGTTATTATGGTTGGGTCGCTCTTCGCTCTGAAATTGCATTTAGTATTTAGTCTGATTTGATTTTGCGACTACCTACTAGTGGCAGACACCCTGAACTTTAAAAAATTATATTTATGACTAATCCGTTACTTCCTTTTTTTACAACTGCGTCTGCCGAAGTTTTCTTTTTACCATAGGAATGCTTGAACACTATAGTAATTATGTGCAAAAAATTATACAGGTAACTGTTCACGATCCTGAAGGCGTTTTTTGAGAAATGTTTGGGACGTCTGTTTTTAAATTTGCGCGGCAGACGTATGTATTGTGCGTTCGCTTTACTTTTCCCTCTTCATTGTCGCAAATATCTTTTTGCTAATAATGAGGTGGTTGTACGTAAATTTTTTCACAAATTCTATAACTACAGGACCTAAAGGCGACCGTTGCGGCTCGGCAGACGGGCGGATCTCTATATAATATGCTTACAACCTTACGATTCAAAACTCCAACTTTTGGTAACTTATGAGGCAATTCATTTTACTGCCAGATCTGGGACTATTTGCTCAGACAAGAGCTTTGTACTTTAGTTTTAGTTACTCCTTTCTTTACAAAACTTTTGAAACTTACATTTCTTTTGATAAAGTTGTTGGATGGTCTGAGTCGCAGGTTGTATTATCATGGATTATATCATCTCCGCATCGCTTTTGTTAGTAACAGAGTGTATTTCATTCAAGTTAAACTTCCTTCTTCATGTTGGTTTTATGTCAGATCGGAGAACAGACCCTGCAGATGTAGGTTCTCGTGGTTTATTAACCACGAAGTTGATCACTTGCTCCTTATGGTGGGCGGGGCCATATTTTCTTCTATCTACCTGTTCACCTTGGATTGATTTTCTGCAACCCAATTTTTTCAGTTCTTTTGATGTTCCTGAAGGAGAGCGGCAATTAAAATTTCATGTTGTGCCCGCAGTGAGTCCTTTTGATTCTTTAATTTCGCAACATACCTCCTTGTTTAAACTTACTCGCATTTTAGGTTATGTTCATCCCTATATTTATAATTCCCACAAACCTACTGAAAAACGAAAAGGTAATCTAGATTAATATGAGCTGTCTTTGTTAGTTTTAGTGACACAAACACAGGAGTTGTACTTTACTGCAGAAATTAAGATGCTTCGAGACAATAAGAGTATACCAAAGGTCCTTCGTAAATTATCTCCATTTATCGATGGAGGTAGACTAGTTAACGTATCTCTCTCATTTGAAAGAAAATATCCTGCTTTTTTATCTAATCATAGTCGACTTACCGATTTACTCATTGAATCATATCATCTTAAATATCTTCATGCTGGACTTCTATCTGTTCAGTTTTTTCTGTCTCCACTATAACAGCTAAACGTTCAGTTCGTCGTGTTTTGAGTAAATGTCTTCAATGCTGGAAGACCAAGCCTAAACCTGTTTAGCCTGTAATGGGTGATTTGCTATCTGCTCGCCTTACTCAAGTAAAACCTTTTCTTCGTGTTGGTGTGGATTATGCAAGCTCATTCAACACTACTTTGAGTTAAGTTCGCGGGGCTAAAGTTTTGAAAGTTTACCATTGTTTGTTTGTGTGCTTAACAACTAAGGCTCTGCATTTAGAATTTGGATCTGATCTCTCAGCAGACGCATTTTTGGCAGCTTTACGGCGATTTCTATCACGAATAAGGGGCTGCAGTAAGATTTACAGTGATTATGGGAGTTACTTCGTATGCGCTGTTCGACAAATTAACGTATTTCTCAAATTCATTGACTAGCAAGAATCAATTAAGTGCAACTTTAACCCCTCCTCGTCTAAACATTTCGATGGTTTATGGCAGAGTGATGTCAAATCCGTTCAATCTCACTCACTAAGAATTCTTGGTGACCAAATTTTAACTAACTGTTCCCATACAAATAGGCAGTGCTTAATTCTATACCTCTTACCTTTTGTAACAATGATCCTAATGATCTGCCAGCTTTATGTCCAGCTATGTTTCTTACTCTGGAACCATTGGCATCATGTCCAGAACTTGATGTTTCTTCACTTCCCTTAAATCGCCTGCCTTGATGGCAGCTATTATCTCGCATTCAGACGTTTTGGGGGGAAAGGTATCTTCAGATACTTCATCAAAGGCATAAATGGTTCAACACCCCCTCTTCTCTTTCTCCTGGCGTTCTTGTTTTAATTAAGGGTGCGGTGGACGATGAGGAGAGTAATGGACGTGTTTCCGGAATCTGATGGGGTAGTGTGAGTTGCAATAGTAAAGGCAAAGGTCTCTTGAAAAGACCAGTTGTGAAGCTTTGTCCGCTTCATTTCAATCCTTAAAATATTACATAAATTTTGTTGGGCAGTATGTCGCTATGTTGTATGTATAATTGTCTTTTTCAGTTCTTTTATTTTTGGTTATTAATTTGTAACATGTCCATCGACCTGTTTCGATGTAATATAATAAATTCCGTGTAATTTCCGCTGGCCGTCTCATTAGCCACTCCCAACCATAGAATTAAAACTGAACGTTGAGACAATTGACGTTTGTCAATTTCCCCCTGTTCGCTACAAGCTGAAAATCCTCCCTTTTCCGATACCGACGTTGAAGAGAAAACACCTACTCACGTTTTCTCTTGTTCTGAAAGTTTTCTAAATTTGCTGTGGTAAGTTGAAAGTTATATTTTATAATCTCTAAGCTTCATTCGATATAATCGCTGAGATTGTTTTTATTGCATTTCTCTCATTTCTGTTCTTTCACATATTCAGAGATAAATTTCAGTTGCACGTGGTCACGGAATCATTATTTTATACCTACATATTCATTTTAAAATAAATACAAATCATTGCTTAATTTTGTGCAAATACTTGAGAGCTTTTTATGTTGCAAAATATCTTTTTTCAATATAAAGAACATTTTAATTACATTTTAAAAACCCATAGAATATTCATTCGTATGAAGGAGACTGACACTACAGGCTTCAGATATATTTTTTAAAGCACGTTATTTATTCAGATAAGAATTTTTTGACTCATAAGTTCTTCAGAACATTAGTATACCACTAATTTAGTTAAATTGTTTTTTTATTGTTTCAATATGGGAGACATATATGTTGGGAAGCTTTCAGTAAATTTTATTTTTGTAAATTCAAATAACTGCCTTCCTTTTAAACCTGAAAAGCTGAACCAACACAATGTGCCCCATTACGATCAAGTTCCTACATATCCCTGATTCTTGTGTACTCTTAGGTAAGCACAGCAGCTACGTCAGAGCTGCGTGAGAGCTACGTAACAGCTTTCATCTATGTAAGACCCCTTTACCTTTGAAGACAGCTTCCATCTATCTAAGACACCTTTACCTTTGAAGACAGCTTCCATTTATGTAAGACACCTTTACCTTTGAAGATAGCTTCCATCTATCTAAGACACCTTTAACGTTGAAGACAGCTTCCATTTATCTTCCATCCATCTAAGACACCTTTACCGTTGAAGACAGCTTCCATTGATCCGAGACATCTTTCACCATAGAAAACACCGTTTCCATCCACCAGAGTACCGTCAGTTAAGTACATCCTGTATTTTTCCGTCCGTTCTAAGGCAGAATTAAATTAATTTTTCTTAGATATATTCTCTTTTATTTCTAATCCACCCGGCTGTGAGAGCCACAGGTTATCGTGTTCGGGTTGATTAAGTTTGAGCACATTTTATTTTTAACGTTTTTAATATTAATTTTTTATCATATTTTAATTTTTTTTTCACTATTTATTGACAATCATAATGAAATACAAACTATAAGTCAATTTGCTGGCTAGTACAATAAAATTAACAATACATATTGTACATCTGTGGCGTGGAGAGGTGGGGCATCCAATGATGCTTCCTCAGTTTACTCGGAGATCTAGTGGCCAGATTCTTCTGAGTCTTCTGTTGAGGGTAGGTTGTAGTAGTGGTTGTAGCATTGGATTTGGATGGTCTTCTAGTCTGTTGTGATGCTTGATGTTATTTTCTTGAATTACGTTTTTTACATATGGAATCTTGAGGTCGTTATGTAAGGTTCTGTTTGACACATACCATGGTGCATTTGCCATGGATCGGATTATTTTTGACTGCGCTCTCTGGATGATGGAGATATTGGAATTACTTGCGCATCCCCAAAGCTCTGCACCATATGTCCATATTGGCTTTAATACCGTTTTGTAAATCAGTAGTTTGTTATCTATTGAGAGTATAGAGTTTCTGCCTATAAGCCATTGGATTTCTTTAGTTTTTAAGTCTAGCTGTTTCCTTTTTTTTACTATGTGGTGTTTCCAGGTAAGTTTTCGGTCAAAGTGGAGTCCAAGGTACTTAACTTGATTGCTCTGGGGTATTCTCACTTGGTTAATGTTGACTGGTGGGCAGTTCTCTTTTCGGAGTGTAAATGTTATGTGATTAGATTTTGACTCATTTACTTTTATCTTCCATTTTTCCAACCATACTTCCATCATATTTAGATGGTCCTGTAGGTAGTTGGATGCTATCACTGGGTCTGAATGAGTTGCAAAAATGGCAGTATCATCTGCAAATGTTCCAATAGTAGTGTTGTCAGTTGTGGGTAGACCATGCGTGTATATTAAATATAGGAATGGTCCTAGGATACTTCCCTGTGGAACGCCTGAGTGAATTATCATATTGTCTGAGTTTTCTTCATTTACTTTTACTGTAAACTCTCGTTGATGGAGGTAGGCTTCTATGGCTTTGTAATAAGGACCTGGGAGAATTGTTTTTATCTTGCAAAGTAGACCTGGGTGCCAAACTTTGTCGAAGGCTTGGCTAATGTCTAAGAAGGTGGCTGTGCAATATTGTCGGTTTTCTAGGGATTCATTAATGGTGTTAACTATACGATGGCATTATTGTATTGTTGAATGGTTTTGTCGGAATCCGAATTGATGACTTGGTAACCAATTTTGTGGGTTTAGCTCTGTGTTGATTTTGTTTAGAATAAGACGTTCGAGTAATTTTGCAATTGTTGATATTAAACTTATGGGGCGGTAAGAACTGACATCTGTTTGGTTTTTCCCAGGCTTCAGTATAATTATGATTTGACCAATCTTTAGTGGTTTTGGCCAGTAGTTTAGTCTCAGTATTGCGTTGAAAATATGTAGCAGCTTGACTAGTCCTTTTTTAGGTAGTTCCTTTAACATTTTCGCTGTTATTAGGTCTATTCCTGGTGCTTTTTTTGGATTTAATGTGCCAATAACTTCTTTTATTTCTTTTGGTGTAATAATTGTTGTTTGATGTGTTTGTAGTGGTTCGCCAAGGATTTGGTCTACTTCTTGAACTGGAACATTGTTTTGTGGTGTAAAAACTTCAGATAGATGCTCAGCAAAGAGGATGGCCTTCTCTTTATCACTTCTAGCCCATGGTCCTGGAGGTGTTGAATATTTCCGTATTGGGGGTGATGTTGGTACAGGCTTTCTTTTGCCTTTTATTGGCTTCCATATAGAGTTGTCTTGCCTCTGTAGGTTTGATATATAGCTGTTAAACGGTTCATTTTTTGTTTCAAGTAGTTTTAATTTTAGTTTGTTACTAATTTGGTTATATTTTGTTCTATTTGCTGGAGTATGTGTTCGTTGCCATAAGGATCTCGCTTTTTGTTTTTCAGCCACTAGTTTTTTATTTTCTAGGGGTATGTTGTTTTGTTGTTTTTTTAGAATATTTATGGGTGTTGCTGTTCTGGCGGCATGTTGTAGTATTTTTATAAATTTTTCACAATCTTCTTCTATTTCAGTTGGTTCTTTCAATCTTGTTGAAAGGTCTACGGTGTCTTGAATAATTTGCCGGTAGGTGTCCCAATTCGTTTTCCAGTTGTGTAGTTTGGGCTTAGGGTTTTTTGTTATAACTGTAGTGCTTATTGTGGTTATTATAGGACTATGATCGGATGTCAGGTCATAACTTGGTATTATGTCTGTGTATGTTGTTGAGATTCCATTTGTTATTAGGAAGTCTAGTAGATCTGGGAGTTTGTTGGGATCAGTTGGCCAGTAAGTTGGTGTGCCAGTAGAAAGAAATGAATAATTGTTGTTGTGTAGTACTTGAGCTAGTTCCCTTCCTTTTGTTGTTATAATTCTTGAACCCCACAACGTGTGCTTACTGTTGTAATCTCCCCCAGCTATAAATTTTGGACCTAATGTTTGGAGAAATTCCTCATATTGTACTCTTTTATATTGTGGCGCGGTGGACAATATACAGGTGTAATAGTGAGGTTGTATGGAAGTGTTTCGACTCTTATCGACGTTGCTTGAATGTGAACTTCCTCATATTTTAACAGTTCATAGTGCTTAATCTGGTTTTTGATTAGTATAGCAGTCCCACCATGGGCTGTACCATCAGGTGATTAGTATAGTTTGTATTTCGGAATATTGAAGTAGCTACGGTTTGTGAAATGAGTTTCGCTAATTAACAATACATCAATGAAATTTGTTTCTAGGAATATTTTTATTTCCTCTTTATGTTTTAGAAGGCCATTGGCATTCCATTGTGCTATTCTTATGTACTTAGCCATTACTATTTAATTTTGTTGATGAGCGTGGTCATCATGCTGAGGACCATACCATTTTGCTGTATGAGTTGGTTGAATAAGTTCCTAAATTCATCCAAGAATTTGTTTAACACCATAGTTGTATCTGTCTCTTTCAATGTTTCAGCGTAGCTTTTGCCCGTAGTTGTTTGTTGTATGTTTCTGGCATATGTCTCGTTGTTGTAAATTGGAGGTACTGTTGATTGTTGCCTATTATTTTTAGTGTTTCCTTTTGATATTTTTAGGTAGTGTTCACAACCCCTATAGTTAGCAGGGTGATTTCCTCCACATAAGGCACATTTTGCCGGCGTGTCTCTGGTTTTACTACATGTAGTAGTATTATGTGATCCTCCACATTTTACACATATATATGGTTTATTGCAGTACGATTTCGAATGACCATACTGCTGGCATCTTGTACATTGTATTATATTGTTTCTCTGAGTGCGAGGGGGTTCTATTTGTACCACCCTGTTTTGCAGGCCTGTTATTTTATAGATATATTTATTGTTTTGAGCAGGTTCTAGATCCACAAAGAACAGGTTTAGCGGTTCTTTAGTTGTTCTATGTAGTACATTAGTAATATTTCTTACTGTATGTCCTAGTTGCGTCAATTCGCTTTTTATGTCTTCTAGATTTGTTGAGTGATGTAGATATCTTATAACTATCCTGTATGCTCTTTCTTCTTTTAGTTGGTAAGTATGGTGATATATATTCTTTTCTCTAAATTCCTTGACAAGTTTTCTGTAGGTGTCTGACGTTTTACAGTTTATCTTGACGACATTATTGACTAAGGTTTTAGTTTGGTAATCTTGTTTGTTGACTATTTCTTCGATTCTTTTCACCATTTCATTGTAATTTTGCACTCCGTGAACAAATATTGGTGGAGTTTTTAAAACATTGGTACTTGCCTCTTTTGCATTGTTTGCACCATCTGGTTCATTTGGTAATTCTTGGAATTTATTGCTAAGTGTAATTGTATTTTCAGTTGTCTTTTGTTTATTATTGTACACTTTCTTTCTTTTGTAACTTCTTATTACTTGCCATTCATTGCTGTTTGTCTCATTTACTTCTTCTTCATCCTCGCTAGTGGATGTCATTCTTTGTATATGGTGTCCCCTCTCTTCATTGTTTGCGTAAATATTGTCTAACATTGGTGGTGGTCCCTGGTTGGTTGTAGCATAGTTTAAATAGTTTTGAGATGACATTGGTTGATTTATCATAACTGCATTTGAGGGAGTGTACATTTGTGGCTGGTATTGTATTGCATTGTTTGAGTGTTGTATTTGGCTATTTAATTGTGGATAACCCTGTATATTAATGTGTTGATGAATTGGTTGCCCGTTATTATCATATCCGATAAAGTTCCCTGGAGAAAACATTTTGTTGTGGTGTTTTTTTTTATCACTAACACTTAAGAACTTGTTTTATTGTCTATTATCACCGCAAAAAATTATCATTTATTATCACCGCAAAATTTAACATTATCGTTGTCGAATTCTCGCAGCGCTTCGAATATTTGTCGGTACGTCTTTACGCTACGAAATCTAAAACGAAACTATATTTTAATTTAGAGTAACTTATTTTACACGGTGTTTCCACCTTTATCACCGTAGTTTGTTCTTGTTCTTTCGTAACGTTTGAAAAGGTGGTGGCGCCCTAAACTTTTACAGTCTGATCATCCTCTGTTATACAAAGTGTGTCATTAACTTGGAGTTGAACCACCCTTGAGAAGTCTCATGCCGGG
Organism: Galeruca laticollis; assembly: GCA_963921935.1. Classification (NCBI taxonomy): domain Eukaryota; kingdom Metazoa; phylum Arthropoda; class Insecta; order Coleoptera; family Chrysomelidae; genus Galeruca; species Galeruca laticollis. The sequence continues at coordinate 7,400,018 of OY998183.1, forward strand.
ATTTTGTTCAAGTGAACGAATAAGCTTTACAAACTGGCGCCCTCAAACATAAATAGTTACAAATTATCACTAAATGTAATTTTTCAATACCGCGTTGTGTTTACTTCGTAATTTCTCGGTCCTTGTCTGCACTAGAAGACAGAAGCAATCACCCAAGCACCATATTCAAGAATATAAATCGAGTGCTTCAAGTCGTAGGTGTATTCTACACTAATATTACACCTATTTATTAAAGACTTTGTGTAGTATGTGTGGAGTCTCCAATCTACATACCAGAAGGGGGCACCCTTAAATGGTATGACCAGAGCTTATCTAGTAAACCTTATTTTATTCGCGCAATATAATCCATTCTCTCTCAACTGTACCAGCTATCGAAATATTTTCAGTGTGGTCACAGTCTTGATCGCACAAATATGATACATAAAAAATAACTTGTATTATCTCTGATTTTTAAAGGAACGTAAATACATCTTTATTCATGAATTTTTTAGAAGAAAATAAAATTCAAAATATTGATGTACAAAAATAAACTACTGATGAATATTTTTTTAAGCGGATCATTTGTAAATTTCTTGATAATACACAATCTGTTAACTAGGCATGGAATATCCCAAGAACTGTTTACATATTTGATCTGCCTATTCTTTCGGAAATAGATACACAATTGGGATCCGAGATTAAGATCCCAGCGCTACCTAACTGTCAAGTCAAAACTACTGTAGATGTGATAAAACTGTTTGTTTACACCCTTTTTAGCATTATATTTTCTTTCATAAATAATTAAGTCACTTTTCTAAGACAATATCAAAGAAAATTTTACGCCAATAATATTCAACCAATAAAAGACAAGCATTTTCTAACGTTGCCATGAAACCAGTGTATTTTTTCGGAATTTTTTTCTTGCTGGTGGTATTACAGCGGCAATTTTTTTGACAGAATGAAAAGTAACAACACGAAACTTTTGACATTTGTTGTCTTCTAAATATGCGTGGATTTCTAGATAAAAATAGGCAGTGGCTGCGTGTCCGATTAATTTTTAATTTAATTTGAAAATGTCTTTATTAACAATAATTTATACATTTAAGTTTACCTAGAGAGTGGAGAAAAAATGTAATGGCCGATGGTCTGGCATTTCCCACTGTCTGGGTGTTGAATCTGAGGCTGTACATGATTCCTTGCCTCACGGCATTACTCATTTGTTCTGGTTACACATAATAACTTTGTCCCGTATATACAAATATGACACCCAAGAATTTTCGACTATGTTGTCCCTGAAAACCGGCTGAAAAACAGGGTTTCAAAATCGTATTGAGTTTAGTTTATGAGGGTCAGCAACATGACAGATGTAGTTTGTATGTATATGTTTGTCTATTAATAATGACTGTTTGAAAGGGGCTATTTTAGTCCCTGTTCGATGAGTTGGATTTTTTTTTTAAAAGATAATCAACTTGTTATGTAATTAGCGTACCATGCAAAAGCCTACACCCACTATCAAGGATGTCTTCTGCGCGACTGGCGGCTCTGAGAGTGTCACGAAGGTTTTTGGGGATACAGTAGTTATAAAAATTCGTAGATATTTTATTTATGAAGTCCTTGATAGTAGGTATATTTGCTTGTTCATGTAACCAGGTATTTTTAGGAAGTTTTGGGTAAACCGTATTATGTTTTATTGCCATACGTAGACACTTGTTTTGCACCACCTGCAATGTGTTGAAGTTATGTTTTGTGGCTGTGTAATATGCTGGAGCAGCGTAGGTTAATATCGGTCGTATAATGTGTTTGTATATAGTGATTTTGTTTGGTGTTGAGAGATTACTATTCTTACATATTAACGGGTACAATTGGTTCATTGCAATTTTCGCTTTTAAAACCTGTTGAGCAATATGCGCATTTGCATTGGTCGTGCCATGCACAGTATAACCCAAGTATTTTAATGTTTTACTGGCTGTCAGGTATTGACCATCTATACACAGCTGCAATTGCAATGAGTTTTTTCTTGCTCTCCTCCTGAGTAACAAGTACTCTGTTTTGGAGGTGTTAATAGTAAGTTTGTTATCTCTCATGTAAGGTAAAATGTTTGAGTTGATATGTGTTTGAACATTGAGTAGTGCTATTTCTGATGTTGGTGCCGATGATACAAAACAAGTATCGTCCGCATACATGGCAGTAAGGATTTTCGGAGAAGTTGGGAGATCATGGGTAAATAATGAGTATAACAAAGGCGATAATACTGATCCTTGGGGAACACCGGCTTGGATCGGGAATGGTCCCGCCAATCCTTCATTCACCTTGGAGTAAAATTTCCTGTTTTCAATATAAGATTTTATAATTTTGATTAAATATTCAGGAATTTTTAATTTTATTAATTTGTATAACAACCCCTCGTGCCATACGGAATCAAAGGCTTTCTGAATGTCAATGGTAACCATCACTGATTTGTCTTTGGCAAAAAAGCCTTCTCTTATATAATTAAATACCCTAATAATCTGGGCTACAGTACTGTGACCACCCCTGAATCCGTATTGCTCGAGAGGTAATATATTATTTTTGTCAACGTGTTTGTATTCTATTCAGTATAATTTTGTCCATCACCTTTGCTTTATTGTTTAACAAGGAAATGGGTCTGTAACTATCCACATAACAGGGTTGTTTATTAGCTTTGATAATGGGAATGACATTGGCGGTCTTGAGCATATCTGGATAATTGCCAGTTTTGATTATATAATTAGCTATGTATGTTAGCTGAACTATTGCTTTTTTTGGTAAACTCTTTAAAAGAATGTTTGGAATACCATCAATCCCTGGCGCTGTTTTGTTTTTCAGCGAATTAATTGTGTTACAAATTTCTTTTGTAGTTACTAAATTTTTTGTATGTAAATTGTCTATTTTATGAATGTGATTTTGTACTATATGTGAAAAGGCCTGGACACACCTGTCATGCAGCCTTCCGATCCGACTCCGGTCCGATATTGCTTAATCTGATCGGTGCGGGATCGGAAAGGGGGCACACATGTCATGCCCACTTCCTGCTCTTTTCAGATTTGACACTCAGTCTACTCGAAATCGCCAGTTGAAACGGTTGCGAATATATTGCGCGAATGTTGAAACATTTTAGCAATCGTGATTTAGCTATTGTGGCTATCTGTTTAGATGAAGAAGATCGACTTAATGCGAAGTCTTCGATGAAGAGTAGTGGAAAACGTAAATATTGGGTTCATGATGCGTGGAAAACACGAGACAAAGAAGGAGAGTTTGCCACACTTTTACCTCACCTGTTGGACGACGAAACAAAATTTTATCATTATTTTAGAATGCCGATGGATACATTCAATCGGTTGGAACTTAAACTCCAAGAAAGATTAGCCATGCAAGACACGTATTTTAGAAAAACTATCACTCCTAGACACCGTTTGGCTACATTTTTAAGGTAAGATACTTTGTAATTTACATAGTTGTCGAATCATCCGTTTATAAATGCCGGTCACTTAAAATCTGTTAACAAGCCTATCTCTGACTCTGTTTAAGATATTGACATGACACTTAAAAATTAGGTAAAATATTAAACGTAGTTATAATAAATTGTTATTAAAATTATTCAAGCCTTTTTAAGATAGTGGCCATTTTACATCAAGATATTGTCATAAAATAAAATTAATTACAATCATAGTGTGTGAGTAAATCTTCATAAAAAATGGTTCAGCCGTAACAAACTATAAACTATAGGGATGTAAAATGCTTGCTAATCCCCTTCACACCTAAGTGTATTTTACTTTTTTGAAAGTGCTTTTTCCTTTAAATCAACAAAGAACTATATTGCGGCAAAGCAAGAATCATTGGTACAGGGACAATACATTACTGCTTTTTACTGGAATTAGAGCATAGTAGACACAAGGAATTTTTCAAAAGAGAATTTATTAATATGTAATTACATAGTTACATCAAAACATAGATTTATTAAAGTTGAAAAAATGTTACGTTGGTGTACGTGTCAGCATTGACAGCAGGAGATGATGATGTTTGTGGTACACCACTCGAAAGATGTCCATCTAAACACGATCCTTATTCTTCTGACAGTGTGAAAGATGTTGTGTCAGAGGACACATTCCTTGTAACAACCATAGCAGTTTGTCGGTTGTTATTTTCACGAAGCTGCTCTAGTTCATACTCTTGAACAATATTAAAGATCTTCCCTTTGGCAGAATGTAAGCGCAGAGGATCCAGTGATTTCAGAGATGCAGCAATTCCAGACAAAAATACATCAACGGGATGCTGTTCGTCATTGTCACTAGGTTTTTTTTCTTCTCAGCTTCTTTCTCAGCCAATAAATATGCCATTAGCTGAGATGATGCAGATTCTCCAGGTTTCATTTCGGTATGTGGGAGCTTTCTTTTGCGTTTTGCAGATGGAGTCCTGTTGTCGATAGAAACTCGACTAGCTCATGGAGTTCTAGGTGGTAGCAACGACTCGGATTCTGCAGTCCCATCAGAGACATACTCATTTATATCATTGTTTAGGTTCCGCATTTGGGGGTCATCAGTGGGTTGAGTTTCATTATTTTCTTCCGCTTCATCAGGAACGTTACCTATACCTTTCCGCTCGGCGAGGTGAGGAATCAGAAATTCAAGAATGGTCTCAAATTTGTATTTATTTGAAGATATAGCCGCCTGTCCAGATTTGGTTTTCCGTTTTTGTCTCGCTCTTCGCAGACTGTCACGAATTCCGTTCCACTTCTTTTTACATTCCTCCTCTTGACCTAAAGAATCAAAAATGTATAATTAAAACTATTATAATTAGATAGCATCATAGCAGGAAAATAAAAAACCTTATTAAATTATTAATAATTATTGATTAAATATAGTTTGTATGTGTATTAGTATAAGTTGTTTGTTACAGGTTTCTTGCTACTGGAGATTCTTTCAAGACCATCTCATTCACTTACAGAATGGGAAGAAGTACAGTTGGTTCAATTGTTCATCGTACAAGCAGAGTTGTAATTGAAGTACTTTTAAACGAAGTAATGCCAGCTCCGACAGAGGACAGGTGGAATGAAATAGCAATCGAATTTTGGGAAAGGTGGCAGTTTCCCAATTGCATTGGTGCTTTGGATGGAAAACATGTGACAATACAAGCTCCAAAAGCATCAGGAAGCCTCTATTGGAACTACAAGAAAACATACTCCATTGTTCTTTTAGCGCTAGTTGATGCTCGTTACAATTTTATTTTTGTAGACGTGGAAAGCTACGGAAGAAACTCTGATGGTGGTGTTTTGGCGAATTCCAATTTAGGTAGAAAACTATCTCGAAACCAACTTAACATCCCAGACAAAAAAGGCCTCCCAGGAACAAACATGGAACTTCCCATGGTTATAGTTGCCGATGAAGCTTTCCCCCTCACAAAAAATATCATGAGGCCATTTCCTGGAAAGAACTTGTCTAACGAGCAAAGAATTTTCAACTACAGATTGAGCAGAGCTCGAAGAATGTCAGAAAATGTCTTTGGCATTATGGTGCTAAAATTTCGAATGTTCATGAATCCTGACAACATAACAAGGGTAGTTCTTGCAGTATGTATCATACATAACTTCATTAGAATTAACGAAGACTACAAAGTGCCAGAAGTAAGTGACAATACTGACACAACTCCAGTGGAGAAATCTCGTCTTCAGGATTTTCCTCGTCGCCGAGGAGGGGAAAATCGTGAAGCATTCAATGTAAGAGAGCAGTTTAAGCAATTCTTCAACTCTGAAGAGGGTAGTGTGGAGTGGCAAGAACGCCGGGCTTTCATAGGTTAATAAGTTAGTTGCTCTTCCTTGGAACTGTTCGAAACTATGAGTATTTTATAGCTCTTCTTGTGTTACTTACAACTAAACATTATGGTTTTATATTTTAAAAAATTTGAAAATTTGTGAGAACCTGTGTACAATAAAGAATATGTTTGAAACTTACTTGCACAAAATCAATGTGTTGAATTAATTATAATGCAAAATAGCAAAACAAATTGAAATAATACAAGTCCAAAAGATAGCAAAAATTTGCCAAATTTCAAGCCGATATCTTCAAAATTGCGGCCGGTATCGCGTGACAGACATACGGACAGACAGACAGACAGACAGAAAATCCAAATGCAGATCGAGTCTACTCACATAATCATAGACTCACTTACGTTCGTCAATTACTGAAGATAAGAATAAATACCGGGTGTCTCAAAGGTCAGTTTACCAAACTAATTGAGGTAAACTGATTTATTAAACACAATGCTTTCGTAACTAATGTTGCACAACCTGTTTTTGAGCAATGATAAAATCAACTGTGAAGGTCATTGTTAACATTTTTATGTTTTAACTCGGTAAACTGACTTTTGAAACACCCGGTATATTCCTAACGAATAAATCCCTTGAATATTTTCGGAATTAATTAATTTATTTATTTTAATTCACAATTCCAACAGGAAACCCCTTCCCTAGAAGTGGAAATGGATTTAAATATTGTTATTATGACAAGATTTTAATAGCTTAGTTTAAAACACAACAACTTAACAATAAATATACAAATGTTTTTACCTTCTACATTTAGTTTCTTCGCAACTTTTTTCCACATAATGTCCTTGTACTCCGAGTTTCTATATTGCTCTTGTGCCTGATCATAGAGAGCTGGAAACATTCGGACAGTTTCAATAAGCTCCTCCGCTTTTATACCCGCCATTTCACTGAATTTAACACAAAAACTGCCACCGACAACCTTCCCGCATCAAGTAAACGAATGGTCTGCAATGTCGGAGCATGACGGGATACCGGAATCGGAGACGGGTGGGAGTAGGACGGGTCGCGTGTCGGACAGGTGAGACCTACTGCATTCCAAACCATTGTTTATTCCCATATCATACAGTCGTCCCGCTGTATGACCGTAGTCGGATCGGAAGGCTGTATTACAGGTGTGTCCAGGCCTTTATACAGGTATGATATTGTGAATTTGCTGTGTCATTTGTGAAGTTATTTTGAAAATACTCCCCAAAGGCTCCCGCAACTTCTGTTTTCTGTGTATAAGTTATGCCATTTGAAATAATTTTTGAAATTTCCTGTTTGGACCCTTTCAGTTTTTTCGTAATTCTCCATATGGAATTATCTTGAGGAGACAGTTTATCAAGAAATCTTTTCCACGTATAATTACGATATTCCTTTATTAAATTGTTTATTGTATTTTGATAGAACTTTAGAATATTTTTATCATTGTCATTTCTAGAAGATTGCCATCTACGACGTATTATATTTTTATCTTTTATTATTTTAATTATGTAATCAGGGAGGGAGTTGAAATTCTGTGGTTTTGGTTTTATAGTGGTTGATTTGTTTCTTGCAATGATGATTGTTTCTTGTAGATTTAAGATAGTGTTATTTAATTGATTTATGTCAGTTATTTTATCTGTGATCGTTAGTTGTTCGTTTATGTATTTTCTGTATAGTGACCAATTTGTTGTTGTGTAATCATATGTTTTTATTGGGGAGGGGTGTATTGTATGGGTTAATTTAAGTTCTAGGAGGACGGGATCGTGATCGGAGTTGAGGTCGGGAATGGTTTTTAATTTAGTAATTGTATTTATATTACGTCCGATGGCAATATCTAATGTACTAGGAGATAAATTGTTATACGGAAAGTGGGTCGGATCATCTGTACTGTATATATTACAGTCAGAGTTGTCGCAGAACCTTTGAAGAGTATTTCCATTTGTGTTGGGGTAAGAGGCATAGGCGTCCCATAGTGGGTGCTTGCAATTCAAGTCTCCCACTATTAGGACCCTATTATGTGTTTTAGTGATATTAAAAAAGTCTAATTCTGTAAGTTTTGTATGTGGGTGACTATATGCACCTACAAGCTTAATTTTGTTATCAATTAACAACGAGATATGCTCAATTGACGAATTATTTGGTTGCAGGAGCTGAAAGTTTATGTCTTTTTTGATTAATACTGCGATACCGCCGACATTTGCGGGGCGGTCTTGTCTAATAAGACTATAATTGGGGTTCCTAAAATTCACGGATTTGTTTGGTTTAAGGAATGTCTCAATAAGAAAGAATATGTCTGGTTTATGAGCATCGAGAAAGTGGCGAAGAACATGGAGCTTGTTAGATACTCCGTGTATATTACAGAAAATTATTTTGAGAAAATTACGTTTTTGAATTCCTATTATTCCACCTACCTGTTTAGATGTCATACTTGTCGATTCCTTGAACAAAGCTATTATATATTGTGAATTTGTCCAGTTTGGTAGTAGCTTTTCTCATTTCTGATCTGTTACCGCTCTGGTGAGTTCGGACACTTAATTATTCTTACTAAATGTCCGACATCGGACATTTAATTTCAATTGCTATATGTCCGAGTATGAAATCCTACGAAAATGTGTTCGGACATGTAATTATTCTTACTAAATGTCCGACATCGGACATTTAATTTCAATTGCTATATGTCCGAGTATGAAATCCTACGTAAATGTGTTTTTTGAGGTTATGTCTGTGTTTTAACTTCGGTTTTTACGTAGCGCTGCCTGCGGGTGGTTCAGTTAACCAATACAATGGAGGTTGGTAAAACATTTAACAGCTACAGTGATTACATGAAAGCTCTCAGTGCTTATGAAAAAGAAAACTTTGTAAAATTTTACAAACGTGATAGTAAAATTCTAAAAGGAGACCGAAAGGACAAGAACTGCATTTACGAATATCTGAAATTCACTTGTAGGCAAGGAGGAAAGTTGTTTAGGAGCAATTCTAATGGTAAAAGACCAAATACTAGGTAAACCAGCAAATATAGTACATATTATTTAATTTTTTAACATTACTAACTTTATTGCAGATCTTATCGCACTACTAACTGCGGTGCATATATAACAATTAATTTCCAGAGTAAGACGAAAAAGCTAAAAATCACCCAGTTAAATAACGAACACAATCACACTGTTTCAAAAGTAAGTTGTAGGTATAGTCAAGTCAGTTATCATAGTTAGTATAATTTCTTTGTGATATTTTATTTTATTGTAATATACTCGTAATTTTAAAGGAATTGTATCAGTACTACGCACCAGTACGAAAATTAGAAGGGGAAGTATTAGAGGAAACCAAAAATATGATTAAAATGAGAGCAAATGAAAAATTGATTCAATCTCATGTTATGACAACCAGTAATAAAAAAATATTCAAACCAGAATTAAACCTGATGCAGCTGCGGCATCCGATCTTTCAAGTTGCATCGAGCTGCTGAAGAATACATATAGTAAGTAAATTGAAAAACAATATTTAAGTCATATACATAATGGTTACTATTATTATTTCTCAGATTGTGAATCATTTGTATTGGAGGAGGACGGGGAATTTAGAGGACTATAATTTCAATCGAAAGAGATGATAATGCTCGCGGCAGCTTATCGGAGCGGAGTTTATATGTATTGATGCCACCTATAAACTACTGGACATCAGAGCTCCAGTGTATATTTTCTTAGTGGAAGAATCGAATGGAGGTAGTGACATTATATGCATTACTTTGTTAATGTATGAAGACTCGAACAGCCTAAAGTGGATGTGTGAAACATTCAAATCTAATAACCAGCAATGGTCAAACATAAAAACAATAATGACCGATAAAGACATAAAAGAAAGATTTGGAATAACATGGAAAGAAATCTTTCATTAAGTTATGTTCAAAAATTATTATATAGTAAAAATTTAGACAAATATAATAAAATTTTCGAAGAAATGAAAGATCAAGTTCCTAGGTCTGTTGTCGACTACTTGGAAAAAAATTGGACTTCTATTAAAGAAGAATGGGTACCAGCTCTAAGTGAAGCTGAATGCTCATTTTCTAATACAACTAATAACAGGTTAGAATGTATCAATCAGAAACTGAAATCAGTTATTCCACGTTATGCCTCTTTGGGAGTATTCATCGACCATTTTTTTTGTATTCTTGAAAAACACAATTTTGAAATGTTTACTATGTTACAAAAAGGAACAACCTTAAAGCCGTTTGAAAATAATTTAAAAGAATATAAGGAACTATTAACACCCTATGCATACAATTTTATCAAAACACAGCATTATAAATCTAAGAAAGTAGTTATCAAAAAAGATGCCGCTGGCGTAGTGAGTGTGTGTGACTCCCTAAGTCGCACTTACACAACAACAAACAATCGTTGTGACTGTAAAATCATAAAACAAATGAAATTGCCTTGCTGCCATATACTAGCATTTAGAAGTTTTGAAAACACAGAGTTATTCGAAAGGTCACTTTGTGGAGAAAGGTGGACTAGGTGGCTAAAATGGCTGCTTACAGAATGCAGTGCAATGGCTACTGGTGCAAGCACCATGCTATGAAACATACTAAAATACACGACAACATGAGGTGCGACATCATCGAAATGCCACCTGACAGAATGTCCAAGGTCGTGGAAACTGATATACCATATCGTGTCAACTTGAGTGGCAGATCCGAATGGGCCCAGGGAGAACCTGAACGCATGTTGAACAGTATCACCTGGTACACCGACGGGTCAAAGACTCTAACGGGTACAGGAGCAGGCGTTTACGGCGTCAGACCCAGGCAAAGCATAAGTGTTTGCCTTGGCAAAACGACGACCGTATTTCAGGCAGAAATAGCTGCATTAATCGAATGCGGCAGAACATGCATAGACAGGAAATACAACAAAAAGACCATCTATGTGAACACGGACAGTCGGGCGGCCCTTTTGGCCTTAGCAAGCCACAGCTATACATCGAAGATAGTGTGGGACTGTCACAATACCTTGAAAACCTTGGCAAAAGACAACAGAGTAATTCTCACTTGGGTGCCAAGCCATATAGGGGTAGCTGGAAATGAGGGAGCCGATGAGTGTGCCAAGAAAGGAGCTCATCTCACCCTCATGGGACCAGAACCAGCATATGGCGTATCACATAGCGCCGTACGAAAAACCGTTTCCAACTGGGTGTCGCTTGAACACCAAAAGCGCTGGAACAGAATCACGGGGCATGCTCAATCCAAAAGAATGCTAAAAGGACCATCGAGTTCCTACGCAGCAAATGCTTTTAGAATGGGTAGGAAATAACTGCGAAAAGTGGTAGGATTCATAACTGGCCACTGGATATTCTACGCACACCTACAGAAAATGGGGATTGAAATAACAAATCCCCATTGTAGGATGTGTGGAGAAGCAGAGGAAACCGCAAAGCACGTGGTCTTCGATTGCCCTGCCCTGTGCAGAAGGCGAGCCTCCTGTCTAGATATTTCACCAGGTACAAATCAGTAATTATGAGTACATATTTATATTGTGTTGTTTATTCTGTTTTCTACAGTACTTATTTTCAAAATAAACAAATTAGGACTCGCAAGTGTTGCTTATCAATTAATTCGGCTACCGGATTATACATTCAGTATAACTACCTTTTTCAGTATCCCACATCGGATGTTTAGGATCAACGTTCATGGCTCCAACCTCGGACATATAGCAATTGAAATTAAATGTCCGATGTCGGACATTTAGTAAGAATAATTAAGTGTCCGAACTCGGACACGCAGCCACTGCCATAAAAATAATAATAATTAAGCATTGCTGTGTGATGGGTTAATCATTGCTCGGATGCTAAAATATTATTTTGTACCAGCTTTAGTAAACTAATTTTAATATTTAGAAAGAATATGAAATTAAATAATCTGAAACGGGTATTTTCATGTTACTAAAACTGGTATAAAAAAGTTTAAAACAACATTAATCACTGCAAAGCATAATTTTATGCCACTAGTTGTTTATAAAATAAAATTTTCTACCAACTTTAGTAAACTAAATTCAATATTTAGAAACAATATAAAATATAATAAATCTGAAACCAGTGTTTCCATGCTACTAAAATTGGTGGATAAATAGTTATTTTAAATATTATCTTGACTATCATATTAGTGTTTTTAAATGAAACTCAAGGTCTCTAGTTAATTCCACAATATAATAAAAGTTATTGAAAATTCTAAAAAATTGACAATTGTTTCGATAAATCAATATCATCGTCAGAATGACAGAAGTTACATTTCATTTTATGCCTACCTGATGTTTAGTAGTTAATTTTGGCTAGACCAAGAAGTAACCTATCATAGTTATTATCAATGTGAAATACACAATTGTTATAATAGTCCAGTAACTGAAGGTCCAAAGCTGTAAATAATTCAGAGAATTATTCACACATAGCTCAATTTGTAGGTCTTCACGGATACTTTCAAACAAAAAAACCTTTAACACGGTAGCGACTCAGGAAGGGGCTGAAAATGGCCCCCCCTGAACCCTAGAAAACAGGTTTCCTGCTAATATCTTCCAAAATATGCCAGTCACAAAATTTTTGTTCAGACAAAAAATGAAGATCGTTTTATTATCTACAAAAATGTTCCTTATCATTTTTTTCGAAAACCCAATATTTTTCGAGATAATGGGAGCCAAAAGTCTGTTCATTTCCCCGCGGCTGTGCGTCTATGAGTGCTGCTGTCTATGCGTTAACTTGTATAGGCAGGCGGACGAATTGTTCCATATCTCGGGCAAAAATTAACATTTTTCCCATGATTCAAAGTTCATCTTAATGGGAAAATCCATAGCTATCATGGCATGTGACTTAACGTCCGTTTTTATTTATTTTTAATTATTAAAAAAGCGGTCAAAGTCTTTTTTCATGATATTTTGAGTACATTTCATCAATTTATTCATATATTTTTTTAAAAAATAGCCTTTCATGCTAATTTTTTTTATAACGGGAGCTTGGAAGGTCGTGCATGATCCAAGAAATTTTGGTGCACGATCTCTCTCGCGTTTTAAAAAAATAATCATTTGTTTATTGCCCTTCTTGAGCCGTTCTCGGAGCTCTTTAGAATCTTCGAAACAAGCGCGAGTTAAAAAATTATTATTCACTATATTGCTTTCTAATGCACACCATTTTAAAGCTGAGATGGTCTAGTTTTGGGAATTTTTTTTAATTTTCAACAGGGTCTAATAATTGTCCGGAAATCGGGAAAATTAATCATAAGACCCAGAATCGGACTTGTCTTTTCAAATACTTCTTGTTCCTCGCTCTTTATTTTTTCAGGATTAATAACCTGATGGAATTAAAGCTGATATTCTCACCTTTTCATTCATATACTTTGATCCCCATATTTCTCCTTGGTTATTGAAAGTTCTTTACAATTCTATTCCCCGTTTTTACGCCCCCCCTCTCATATTTGTGGCATCTTACATAGCCTAACCTCGCATACCCACGCGACCACGTCACAGCCTAATAAACACATATGCTGTGACCACGTTTTTAGTCTGCTACTATTGGTAAACAAACTCCGGTTTGGAGTCGTTTGCATGTCAGGATTTTCTTGTCATTATTCATTAAATCGATAAATTATCAATTTGATAAATACATTATTAATCTAATAAATAAATAAGTGATTCAATAATTGAAAAAGAGTGAAAAGTGTTCAAAGTGACAAATTTAAATGTAATTTTTGAAAGACTTTCGTATTTTTTCCGAAATCCTGCAATTATATAATTCCGGAAGAAGTTTGCGAAAAAATTGCAAAAAATATGAAGGATGTAGTCGGGTGAATATTCACCGCATCCTCAAAGTTGTAACATGCTATTAGGGGAAACAACGTGAGTCAAGACCTTACTGCATGGAAAAAAGAATTTTAGCACTTTTCTGATAAATTCGCATCTTGTGAGTAGAAACTCAGCATTGGCTAAGAAAATAGAGACCCCAAACACTACTCCAGCAGAGAAGAAACAAAGGTGATACGCCAATAATTGTCGAAAAATTGTTTTCCGGGAGGGCTTACATTAATGGAATCCACGATTTCGCGAGCAGAGCGAATGTGCTGGCGCCATCTACAATTGGTCTGTAAAGGCCGAAAGAGGGAGATCAATGTATTCCCAATTCTACCGAGCGGAAATTTGGCAAGAAACTACTATATCTATTCACTATGAAAATTATGGAATTTTCGACGTCGATTTTTGCGAAAAATATTGGTCTGGCGAAAAAATCGGTCAATACCATTATTGAGTGAATGAAAACGACGAATACTCAGTGTGTATTAGTTTATTACTTTCCAGCTAAGCGCTTTCGGCTATTAAGCGATTATCAGAGCCGTCCTATGAAAAATTACAAAGCTTGTGAACTTTTGAAAAAACAATTTAAAAAAGGTTGAACTTACGTCATTTAAAAAAGTAGGTGTCAAAGCCATCAAGTTGATTAAAAACAATGCTCAAGATAGAATCATTGTTATGATTGAGTCATTGGAATAAAAACATTAAAATACCCTATTAGAAGGGTGTAAAATTATAATTCACATGATGTAAATTCACTCAAAATTAAAAAACTGAACGAAAACAGATGACAAGTTGGACGTTAAAATTACGGTGGCTAATAAGCCAGCGCGCCGTAAAAACAAGTGCATGACAATACAACATATTTACACGACGAACACTGAATCAAAAGCATGATTGAAAAGATGAAAAAATTCATATAGTGAACTGAAAATTGTAGGGAACCCCAAATATTACATTCATTTTTAAATTTGAAAATGAAGTTAAAGATGTGAATAAAGCAAAAAATTGAAAAACTATTCAAATTCAATTCCCAACATTCATCCAATTTAGATGAATAGCAAAATCCCCCTCATCCCTCAGCTGCATACTGAAACTGAATTAAGAGGTTGGATCCATTCCCCAGCCAGTCAGGAACAAGCGTAGTAACCTAAACGTGTGAAATGCTAGATAACATAAATCAAATATTTAGTTGTAAATGCATCCATGGAGGAGCTTATATAATCTATTTCTTCCACCTTAGTCAATAGATTATATAAGCTCCTCCATGGATGCATTTACAACTAAATATTTGATTTATGTTATCTAGCATTTCACACGTTTAGGTTACTACGCTTGTTCCTGACTGGCTGGGGAATGGATCCAACCTCTTAATTCAGTTTCAGTATGCAGCTGAGGGATGAGGGGGATTTTGCTATTCATCTAAATTGGATGAATGTTGGGAATTGAAGTTGAATAGTTTTTCAATTTTTTTTTTGCTTTATTCACATCTTTAACTTCATTTTCAAATTTAAAAATAAATGTAATATTCAGGGTTCCCTACAATTTTCAGTTCACTATATGAATTTTTTCATCTTTTCAATCATGCTTTTGATTCAGTGTTCGTCGTGTAAATATGTTGTATTGTCATGCACTTGTTTTTACGGCGCGCTGGCTTATTAGCCACCGTAATTTTAACATCAAACTTGTCATCTGTTTTCGTTCAGTTTTTTAATTTTGAGTGAACTTACATCATGTGAATTATAATTTTACACCCTTCTAATAGGGTATTTTAATGTTTTTATTCCAATGACTCAATCATAACAATGATTCTATCTTGAGCATTGTTTTTAATCAACTTGATGGCTTTGACACCTACTTTTTTAAATGACGTAAGTTCAACCTTTTTTAAATTGTTTTTTCAAAAGTTCACAAGCTTTGTAATTTTTCATAGGACGGCTTTGATAATGGCTTAATAGCCGAAAGCGCTTAGCTGGAAAGTAATAAACTAATACACACTGAGTATTCGTCGTTTTCATTCACTCAATTTACATCTAGTGTGTACACCATATCCACAGACATTTCTAATACCATTATTGTAGATAATGAAAAGATCTCCATCTTTTGTCTGAAGAAAAATTCTCCAATTCCTATATTTTGGCAGATATTCGCGGGAAACCCTTTTTCAAGGGTTTAGGGACCCATTTGGGCCCTCTTTCTTAGTCGCTATCATGTTAAAGGTTTTTTGTTTGAAAGTATCTGGGATGAACTGCAAATTGAGCCACGTACGAATAATTCTCCGAATTATTTATAGCTTTCGATATTTTCAGGTCTTGAGTTACTGGACTATAAACTACACTGGGTTGAGCAGATTCTTTCGTTTGAGATGCTTGAGCTATACTAGATTGACTTGATTCCTGCACTTGAGTTTCTAGCAAAGAAATTTTCTTTGGGACAGATATCATCGTTTCAATTAGTTGCTGATGATGATCTACATCTATTTGTAAATATGGTTTTATCGACTGTTCCTAACATGTCCCTTGATCTTAATTAATTGCTGTTCACTAACGCCCTTTCTTGCTAAACGTGACACTGCTGTTGCTCTTGCAGAGTAATTCGTAATTTTCATTTGTTGTGTATCAATTCCAATCGCAGAAGCTGCCAATCTAAACCACTAAAATCTATTAATTTTTTTGAACCCCCTTGACTAGTTTTTGAAAACACTGCATTATATTCAATGCGTCCAGTTAAATGCCCTTGATTATCAATAAAGTACCCTATACAGGCTGAGGCTGCCTCTCCACCCCTGCAAGATGATTCATAGGCTGCAATATAAAAGATTTTTTTCTGCAGACAAAACTGATGCACTAACCTTTCTTTTAAACGGGTCTCGATGCAATTGCCGACGTTTAGCGTTCCTAACAGCTCTGGCGTTCAAAAATTCAACATCGAAAAAAGGATCAAATTTACGATTGTACTATTTATAAAAATATTCCTGCAACTGTTTCGCAATAGAGTTCCATAACACTTTCCTTGCAATTTGTTCCATCTTGCCTGCGCATATTGAATCCAAATCCTCCAAAATTAACTCAAGTTCGCCAACAGATATATCTTTCTTATCGAAATTGCATGACTTCTCTAGGCAAACATCAGTAAACCGTTTCCAAGCACTTGCTTTACATTTTTTGGTATTAGCAGGTGTTCTGTTCTTGCCTAACTACTTCCATATTTTCTTAACAGAAGCAACTCATCTTGTCGACTTGATCGGCACTTCAACGATACAAAAATTTTCCTATGACTGCGGTTTTGCATTTACATTTAAATTAGCTCAAAGCCTTCTATATTTAACCCTTGGCTAGGCGCGCCTAAATTTAAACATAATCCGGCGCGCTGCGTATAGAGTACTCCATGAAGAATTCTCACCAATTAAAAAAACAACCTCAAAACAACCTATACTTCTATAACAGAGTTGAAGAAAAAACATTGTCATTGATGAATTTAACAAAATCTTTCAAAATGGGTGAAACATTTCAACTACTAATCAGACTCACTGATTCTATCAAAATTAATACAAGTACCACATTCAACAATTGATTTGCTATGCTTTTTACAAGAGATTGGCCACAATTTGAACATTTCACTGTTGTATAATTATTTTTTGAGATAACATCTTCCTTTATGACTCAGTGAATTATCTGCCACTTACTTTTCTCGTTGGTGGCTTTCCTAACACATTTTCCAGAATGGACCTGGTATGCAGGGGTAGTGATTTTACACGGAGTGTTTCTTGCATATAAGGTTTCATAAGATCCATAGCTAAGTATTTCAGGAAAGATTGTCGTTGATGATCCATGTCAATGTCGAGATTTCCGTATGAATATAAAATGTAACCATTTATTCCAGCTACATTGAGAAGTGCCATAAATGTAGCAAATGGCCATCATTTGTTCTTCGCGATACTGTGTATGCATTACATTTCTGGTCAACAGTATCAACACCTCCCTTGGTCCGATTATAATCCAAAGTAATTTCGGGTTTTCCCGTTTCCAAGTCTACTGTCACGGTTTGATTTTATTATTAAACATTCTCGAGTCAACCCCGTATTCGCAAATTATAATTCCTATCATTTTAGTATATTCTCGATATATTCAAGTGAAATATCTGGTTGATTTACCCACAACTGACTGTTATTATGCCCTGTTCACGTTACACTTCTGCAACTCTTTTAATTAAATCATGATTTAACTATTATAATTCAGTTATCTAGATAACGTTTCTTTTTATGTTAGTTGCATACAGGCAAATGGCATTGTTTTTGTTAAAATCAACATTCCTTATTTTTACGAATCTATTCGGTAAAAGGTAGAGTTTTAAAATGAAGGAAATTGGAATTTATTATTTTGAAATAAAGCGTGTGTACAGGTTTTCACTGTTGTTCTACGCTTTTATTATTTACCAAGCGAATAAGTTTTTGCCGTTTAATGTCCTTTTTATGTGAGTTATTTTTATCTGTGCCTGGAGAACGAAATTTGAGGAGAATTTTGATTTCTCTTTACGTCAAGAAGTGTGTTCGACTGGTCGGAGATTTAGTACCCCGTATTTTATCACTTATTTGTGGATTTTGGGGCTCTTTCTCCAAAGTAATCTTCGTGGATGTTTGATTCTGTATTGGTTCTTTGGTTAATTACATGAAGATTTTTCTGATATTCAGGATTTGGGACCACCGAATACACACTTCTTTCAAACCCCTCAGGGGTTTTTTGAGCACGGACGAAAAAATGGTTGCTTTTTTTTGAGCACGGACGAAAAAGTGGTTGCTTTTTTTCTAGCCCGGACAATAAAGTGCTTGCTTTTTTTTGAGCACGGACCATAAAGGCTTTTGAGCGAGCCCTTAATAAAAGTAACTTCTGAGAAAAAAATTCGGCTACTTCACTACGTTTCACCAGCTCCCAGCTGTTGATATTACCTGGCTACAATCGGAAACTTGGTGAAAATTTTCTGTCTTAATTTCATTATTTTGTATATATGTAAAATTAAGTTTTGTATATAAAACTTGGTTTTTTGCTACTAACATTTCTGTGTATTCATATACATTATTATATTCGCGTTATTTTTTTTTTGTTTGTTTAATAGATCACACTATATTTTAACTACTTTGTTTTATTTGTTCACCACCAAGCCTCTGCTTATGAATGCTTAAAACTTATTATTGTTAATTTTTTTTTTAGATTAACTGATATACATTATGTAAATATTCATATTTTCTTTTTATATAAGACATTAACTGATAGGGAGTTCCAGGACAGCAAGGAGAGCTTCTGTTTTGGCTCAGCTCAAATAAAACAGTGGCGCCCTTTTTAACTCACCCCTACTCTCCGGCATTTGAGATAACTCGGCGTAATTGCACGCCCACTTAGCTACAATCTATCAGTTCAACTTTCATTTTATATTTTTCATAATTCTTTAAATTCATCCATATTCATTAATATTTCCTTTAACTTCTTTATTTCTTTTTTTTCTCTCCTTTTCTTTTCTCTCTTCCTTTTAACTAGGCACAAAGAAAGAGCGTGGCACTACCAACTCATTATCGTGCATCGTAGAGATAAGTAGAACAGCTCTGTTCTGTTTGGGAACATAAGAAACTAATGTCAGATTTTCTTGAAACCCAAATAAAGACAATCCAACAGCTCTTGATTTATTTGGTAAAAATTCCACGGGAACTTACCTTTTATTCTTTTTTAGAGTTCCAATAAACGTGATACCTTTTTCTAATAGAGATTTACTCAACTCACAACTGGAAGACCAGTTATCACATGTTAAGTTCCTTGTATCTATCTGTAAAGGTTTGAAGGGTGGGTGGCCCCACAGCACTTAGGCCACAATTGGCCCATTGTGCATCCTTCTGAAGTTCAAAACTTCCTTCTATCTCGTCATCCAGCCTACTTCCTTGAAGTAGGCGATAACGTCGCCTGAATTTAGTTCCCGCATATTGGCGTATGTTAGCCTGTGCTCGCCGAATACTTGAAACCTAAATTGAGAGAGTGTCTGACATTCGCAAAGAATGTGTTCGACAGTCTCATCTTCTTGTTCACATCCTCTACAAAGTGGGGTGTTAGATAGCCCCAGTCTGTGAAGGTGTTTTCGTAGGTGGCAGTGACCAGTCAGAATTCCCGTGGTTGTTCGTAGGTTCCGCCTGTTCATAGTCACGTATTTTTTGGCTACTTTGCTATCCGGATACTGTAGCAGCTCCTTGGCAAGCCTGCAGCCTTCTGCGTCGTCCCATCTACCCTTAAACTTATTAAGGGAGTGTTCCTTTAATAGGTCGGCCGTTGCTGACGCCGATAGACCAATGAAAGTGCCAGGTCCCAAGAGTTTTTGGGAGGCTGCCTTCCTGGCTAGAGAGTCTGCAATATGGTTTCCTTTCGATTTCTCATGGCCCTTGATCCAGCCTAAAGTGACCGTGTTGTTGTTACAGGCTTCGATTAAGGCCATGTGACATTCTAGTACTAGGCCTGATGTAATACGTGGTCTGTTCAGGGCTAGTAGTGTTTGTCTACTGTCCGTAAGGATGTATATATTATTACCTGTGGTTTTCCCTTTGGTAATCTCTTTAGCAGCGATGCAGATAGCAGTGAGCTCTGTTTGAGCAACACCTGCATTGCAGCCCATTGCCCTTTTTCTAATAGAGATTTACTCAACTCACAACTGGAAGACCAGTTATCACATGTTAAGTTCCTTTTGGAATGCTCTAAACCATCTACCAATCGAAGTACTACATCAGAAGGCGAATTACTGACTTGAAATGATCCGGCAGGCTGCTTACCACAATATATTTCTAAATTATACGTGTAGAAAGTTTTCGAGTCAACCAAAGCATACATTTTGATGCAATATTTGGCCGGTTTATTCGGTATGTATTGTATAAAGGAGCATCTACCCCGGTATGCTTCTAATTTTTCATCTATCGTCATAAATTCTCCAAGTGAATATCACTGTTTGCATTTTTTTATTTTTTAATCGCAATCAAAAATAATAAACCCATAAATGCCATAATTTATGCTCTATCTGTACCTATACAATCTCTTTCCCGGCTGTAAAAAATTCTCTTTATGGATATATATAAATTTGTGAATGCCACTATTTCATCTATCATGTCAATATCGATGGTTTTTTAAAAAGCACTGATATAATCTGGAAACTCTTCTTGTGTAGGACCAGGAAACGTTTTTATTAATAAATTTTTTCTTGTAGTTTTAGCATATTTGCTCCTTAGATGCCTCTTAGCCCACCTAAATTCATCAAGTGATTGTTTTTTGCCTTTTGTTTTCTTCCAAACTTTTTTTATAAAAAATTCTTCGTCTGGTACTTGGCAATTCTCATCTATATCGTTTTCTATCTTATCTACCACAATTTCAACATCGCTAAGACAGTCCTTATTTTCTTCTATTTCTTCTGCTTCAGATCCTGAAGATTAACCTGAATCTGTAAATTATCATCCGATTCCTCCAGAAGTCTATAAATGTATTCACTGCTCATTTGAGCAATATACAATGTCTTACTGGACCTAAACAGACGTCTACTTCAGCTTTTGATTACTTCATACAGGTTCAGTCACAAATATATCCAAAAGTTCGAGTTATACAGAAAAATAAATCAAATACCAAATGAAAAAATCACTTACATCATTAAGCGCGCGGATTACGCAGTACGCCGCTTTCGACATAGTACAAAAAAAACTCAAAAATTATACAGACCAACACGTGCAGCCCACTCAGAATGAAATAGTTAACTAAAGCAATAACGGACGAAAGGTTAGGTGGAAGGTTATTTTCGTAGGTTCCAATGTTGCCAAACTACAAGTCATTTTAAGCCACTGGCGTACTGTGTGCACCAGCCAAGGGTTAACCACGTATTGTTTTGATATGTTTTGACATTGGTGAAAATATCACCCATCCCATCTGACTTATCTTATTTTAAACCCATTTTGTCGTAAAATTTTCTTTCCATATACCATTTGAAATCAAATAATACCTACAACATTTTTTCGCTTTTAGAAAAGTATCCCTCTCCTTCGGCTCGAGATAATTTTCAAAATATTCGTAAGCTCAAAAAAATTTTCGGAAATAATTTTTCGGCAACATTAACACATCGGTTTTTGTAATAGTACTTCTGTGCAATCCAAAAATATTCTGACATCGTTGAATCTTTCAATATCAAAGCAATATTTTTGCTTATCTCTGTTGAATCTGGTAATGGAATGTTTACTGTCAAAATGTTTCCTAAAATAGGTATGAATTCGCAAGAATAAGTCTTTGATAACCTTTTCTGCAATACCAAATAAAGCATTATAAAAGAGATTAAGTTTTAATTTCACAAATACTAAAATGATAATTTATGTGCGCTTTGTATACTCAATAGATCTAACGATAACATCTAAAATTTCAAAATTACTTATATTCTTGCGAAGGAACTTTAGTCTCTTTGTTTTTAAATGTCCACTTATAGTCGGTTCGACCAACCTATTCACCAATTAAAAATCTACCTACTAATCAGTAATTGAGGGAAAAATTCGGTTCCACTAACCTCAATTAAGCACTAGTTTCTAATAAACGGCACTCGTAAACTAATTGACCACATACAGACGATTAGTTTGACAGTTCAATTTTGATTGCGTTTTTTCAACACCCCGTTTCACAGTTTTATGTTTTCTTTTTATGTATTTCTGATATTATTCATGGCTACATACTTGTACTTTGGTTACTGTTCCTGTTCCAGAAGTTATTTGCTTGTATAGTATATACTTATACACATATTCTACTATAACCTCAAATTTCCTGATAAAGTAAGCAAACAAGTCTTAATAATAATGTTTCTAACTTACAATGTCCATATTCTAGGTGAATTTTATAGCAAGCAATTATTATCTAGTTTATTACTTTAAGGCCGCTTGACATGGAGCAATGCAAGAAATATTTCTTGATCACAAGCATGCGCAGATGAAGCTCAGCTGATAGATTTCGGAATTGCAACTTTATTAAGTGCCGGCCGTTTTTCACGTCATTCTGCAGTAAATGACCAAATCAAACGAGGACTGTCATCTGCAAAGATTCCCTGTTCGTTGGAACCGTTAGGTACTTGCCGCGACGACGGTAAACGTCCAGATGGTATGACCCTCATTCCATGGCAACGCGGCAGACCAGTTATATGGGATTTCACTTGCATTGACACTTGGGCTCCGTCCCATGTCCGATCCACATCTACTTCCGCAGGCGCTGCAGCTTTACAAGGCGAAACTTTTAAAATCAATAAATCCAAAAATTGTGAGAACATTTACATTTTTATTCCTGTAGCAATTGAAACCTCTGGTGTTTTCGGTCATGAAGCTTCAAAATTCATTAAAGAAATCGGTAAAAAGATATCAGTAGAAACCAATGATTCAAGAGCAACTTTGTTCTTTATACAACAAATAAGTATTGCAATTCAAAGAGGAAACGCTTCATCTTTTCTCGGTACGTTTCCCCGTTCTAAGCCTCTAGAAGAACTTTTTATGAAACCTAATCATAAGAAACCTAATTCTTCTACCACTTTCAAATTTTCTCTACATTACCGACTCTAAAACATGTGATCTTTCCTTTTTCCGAAATTCTTATTTAAAATCTTCATTCTCTTCTTCAGAATGTATGTCTTCTGATAATACATGCGTTGAAAATTTTATAAATTATGCCTCCAACAAGCTTTTGGGCATCAGAGTACTAAAAAATATAGATAACCACCAGCCAGATGATGTCCCATTCATAGGAATACTGAAGAAGATGACTATGCTAGAGAATGATGCAATTCCTATACGCAATAAATTATCTTTGACCAAAGCAAATCATAAAACTGGTTTACAATAAATAGAGTTGAAGACATCAAATAAAAAGGTAAACAACCAAATGGAAGGTATTTATACTAACAGTGTGGCATACTCTAACAATACTAATACAGACAATGTGTCTGATGAAGATGATAACGGATATCACGCATCAGTAGCCGATTTGAGTAAAAATTTTAATGACAAACTCTCCAGAACAGTAAAAAATGGTACTAACCTCGCCAATACGACAACTGAGGTTAGATCCAAAATTTCTGATGTGACCAATGGAGTGAAACCGCTAAGTACAAAAGCAATATCAACCAGAGTTGAAAAATTTAGCAATAATGTTTCGGTGACCAAAAAAAATGACATTACCTCTAACAAGTGTCAAAATAACCCCGATGTTTTGCAGTCAAATTCAAAATTGGAAGAGAATGATGACGTAGAAAAAAATAATGGATCAGAAGTCGATAGGGTCGTAGTAACTGAGGAATCAATAGACATCAATTCCCTTTCTAAAAATAATTCTAGAGTTAACAACTTCTCTTCATACATTTCATTTTCGTTTAAAGATTTTCAGAAAGGGGATGAAACTCAACAAGAACAAAAGGACACGTCTAAAAATGATGTAAATAACAAGGAATATATTAACAAATTGAACCAGAGCAATGATCTATCAACATCTACCAAAATTTCCAAAACCGGGTTCCGGTGCACTTCGCGACCCTCCGAATTTTATGTTAATTTTAATTTTGTTTGATAGCTTACCTTAAATAAAGTAGATTAGAACAAAAATTTCGCTGGATCATTCAGTAATTACTTTAAAAATCACGAATTTAGTTCGAAAAATGGTACTTTTTCAACACTAGTTGCTATTTTACGATAAATATTTTCACTTTAAATCGTTAAGGTTATTATCTTGAACTAAATATAAGTCACAAAAAAACCGGAAGAAAATACTTAAATGTTGCCAATTTTAAAAAAATATTCTTAGGCATCATTATTTTCACTTGACACTTATAGGTTATAAATTAGACACTGACATCTTATGTCTAGGCAGCCAGGGTCACAAATTAGGAGAATTTTCTGTCATCATGTGATTTTTAGCGGCGTTGTCAAATGGTATTTATTTTCTTTCAGTTGAATTAATTTGTGTTGTAATAGATATATGAATATATTAGAAAAGTATTTGCTTAATAATGAAGATATCAATCTACTTTAATATTTCAAACGGAAATCCGATCTTCAATAACTCAAATGATTATCCACATTATTATGAAATAATACGTGCTCAAATAGGTATAATATTAGGAATATATACCCAATTTACAAATGAATAAATTAAGTGAATAGCTATCGACAGATTTTGAAAAATGCGCGCCGGTTCGACGTTTCGCAATTCGCGCGCGCGAATTGCGAAACGTCGAACCGGCGCGCTCGCTTCGCTCGCGATATCAATCTGCTTTACTATTTCAGACGGAAATCCGATCTTCAATAACTCAAATGATTATCCACATTATTATGAAATAATACGTTCTCAAATAGGTATACTATTACGAACATATACCCAATTGAGTGAACAGCTATCGACAGATTTTGAGAATGCGCGTTTGTAACCGAGGGTATTGGAAAAAATTTCACGTTGTCTTTTTCGCCACGTTTTCCACATCCCTCAACACAACAAAAAGCAGGCATTTTCACGATTAGCCATTGTAAAAATGATTAAAATTCGTGTTAAAGGGTTTTAAACAAGCGTTGTGTACAATGCACCCTACAGCTGTGTACGACCCATAAAAAAATAACCATATTTGGTTTGTCTATGGTATGACCCACAGATGTCTTGTTTAAAATTAAATGACAGTTCGCTTGCGTGCTCTATAGCACAAATCAAATTATATTTGTCAATTGAACATTTGTCAAATGTAAAATAATACCAATATAAATATAAAATATGACTAAAATTTTTTTTTCACTATTTGTTGACAATCAGAATGAAATACAAACTATAAGTCAATTTGCTGGCTAGTACAATAAAATTAACAATACATATTGTACATCTGTGGTGTGGAGAGGTGGGGCATCCAATGATGCTTCCTCAGTTTACTCGGAGATCTAGTGGCCAGATTCTTCTGAGTCTTCTGTTGAGGGTAGGTTGTAGTAGTGGTTGTAGCATTGGATTTGGATGGTCTTCTAGTCTGTTGTGATGCTTGATGTTATTTTCTTGAATTACGTTTTTTACATATGAAATCTTGAGGTCGTTATGTAAGGTTCTGTTTGACACATACCATGGTGCATTTGCCATGGATCGGATTATTTTTGACTGGGCTTTCTGGATGATGGAGATATTGGAATTACTTGCGCATCCCCAAAGCTCTGCACCATATGTCCATATTGGCTTTAATACCGTTTTGTAAATCAGTAGTTTGTTATCTATTGAGAGTATGGAGTTTCTGCCTATAAGCCATTGGATTTCTTTAGTTTTTAAGTCTAGCTGTTTCCTTTTTTTTACTATGTGGTGTTTCCAGGTAAGTTTTCGGTAAAAGTGGAGTCCAAGGTACTTAACTTGATTGCTCTGGGGTATTCTCACTTGGTTAATGTTGACTGGTGGGCAGTTCCCTTTTCGGAGTGTAAATGTTATGTGATTAGATTTTGACTCATTTACTTTTATCTTCCATTTTTCCAACCATACTTCCATCATATTTAGATGGTCCTGTAGGTAGTTGGATGCTATCACTGGGTCTGAATGAGTTGCAAAAATGGCAGTATCATCTGCAAATGTTCCAATAGTAGTGTTGTCAGTTGTGGGTAGATCATGCGTGTATATTAAATATAGGAATGGTCCTAGGATACTTCCCTGTGGAACGCCTGAGTGAATTATCATATTGTCTGAGTTTTCTTCATTTACTTTTACTGTAAACTCTCGTTGATGGAGGTAGGCTTCTATGGCTTTGTAATAAGGACCTGGGAGAATTGTTTTTATCTTGCAAAGTAGACCTGGGTGCCAAACTTTGTCGAAGGCTTGGCTAATGTCTAAGAAGGTGGCTGTGCAATATTGTCGGTTTTGTAGGGATTCATTAATGGTGTTAACTATACGATGGCATTGTTGTATTGTTGAATGGTTTTGTCGGAATCCGAATTGATGACTTGGTAACCAATTTTGTGGGTTTAGCTCTGTGTTGATTTTGTTTAGAATAAGACGTTCGAGTAATTTTGCAATTGTTGATATTAAACTTATGGGGCGGTAAGAACTGACATCTGTTTGGTTTTTCCCAGGCTTCAGTATCATTATGATTTGACCAATCTTTAGTGGTTTTGGCCAGTAGTTTAGTCTCAGTATTGCGTTGAAAATATGTAGCAGCTTGACTAGTCCTTTTTTAGGTAGTTCCTTTAACATTTTCGCTGTTATTAGGTCTATTCCTGGTGCTTTTTTTGGATTTAATGTGCCAATAACTTCTTTTATTTCTTTTGGTGTAATAATTATTGTTTGATGTGTTTGTAGTGGTTCGCCAAGGATTTGGTCTACTTCTTGAACTGGAACATTGTTTTGTGGTGTAAAAACTTCAGATAGATGCTCAGCAAAGAGGATGGCCTTCTCTTTATCACTTCTAGCCCATGGTCCTGGAGGTGTTGAATATTTCCGTATTGGGGGTGATGTTGGTACAGACTTTCTTTTGCCTTTTATTGGCTTCCATATAGAGTTGTCTTGCCTCTGTAGGTTTGATATATAGCTGTTAAACGATTCATTTTTTGTTTCAAGTAGTTTTAATTTTAGTTTGTTACTAATTTGGTTATATTTTGTTCTATTTACTGGAGTATGTGTTCGTTGCCATAAGGATCTCGCTTTTCGTTTTTCAGCCACTAGTTTTTTAATTTCTAGGGGTATGTTGTTTTGTTGTTTTTTTAGAATATTTATGGGTGTTGCTGTTCTGGTGGCATGTTGTAGTATTTTTATAAATTTTTCACAATCTTCTTCTATTTCAGTTGGTTCTTTCAATCTTGTTGAAAGGTCTACGGTGTCTTGAATAATTTGCCGGTAGGTGTCCCAATTCGTTTTCCAGTTGTGTAGTTTGGGCTTAGGGTCTTTTGTTATAACTGTAGTGCTTATTGTGGCTATTATAGGACTATGATCGGATGTCAGGTCATAACTTGGTATTATGTCTGTGTATGTTGTTGAGATTCCATTTGTTATTAGGAAGTCTAGTAGATCTGGGAGTTTGTTGGGATCAGTTGGACAGTAAGTTGGTGTGCCAGTAGAAAGAAATGAATAATTGTTGTTGTGTAGTACTTGAGCTAGTTCCCTTCCTTTTGTTGTTATAATTCTTGAACCCCACATCGTGTGCTTACTGTTGTAATCTCCCCCAGCTATAAATTTTGGACCTAATGTTTGGAGAAATTCCTCATATTGTTCTCTTTTTATATTGTGGCGCGGTGGACAATATACAGCTGTAATAGTGAGGTTGTATGGAAGTGTTTCGACTCTTATAGACGTTGCTTGAATGTGATCTTCCTCATATTTTAACAGTTCATAGTGCTTAATCTGGTTTTTGATTAGTATAGCAGTCCCACCATGGGCTGTACCATCAGGGTGATTAGTAAAGTATAGTTTGTATTTCGGAATATTGAAGTAGCTACGGTTTGTGAAATGAGTTTCGCTAATTAACAATACATCAATGAAATTTGTTTCTAGGAATATTTTTATTTCCTCTTTATGTTTTAGAAGGCCATTGGCATTCCATTGTGCTATTCTTATGTACTTGGCCATTACTATTTAATTTTGTTGATGAGCGTGGTCATCATGCTGAGGACCATACCATTTTGCTGTATGAGTTGGTTGAATAAGTTCCTAAATTCATCCAAGAATTTGTTTAACACCATAGTTGTATCTGTCTCTTTCAATGTTTCAGCGTAGCTTTTGCCCGTAGTTGTTTGTTGTATGTTTCTGGCATATGTCTCGTTGTTGTAAATTGGAGGTACTGTTGATTGTTGCCTATTATTTTTAGTGTTTCCTTTTGATATTTTTAGGTAGTGTTCACAACCCCTATAGTTAGCAGGGTGATTTCCTCCACATAAGGCACATTTTGCCGGCGTGTCTCTGGTTTTACTACATGTAGTAGTATTATGTGATCCTCCACATTTTACACATATATATGGTTTATTGCAGTACAATTTCGAATGACCATACTGCTGGCATCTTGTACATTGTATTATATTGTTTCTCTGAGTGCGAGGGGGTTCTATTTGTACCACCCTGTTTTGCAGGCCTGTTATTTTATAGATATCTTTATTGTTTTGAGCAGGTTCTAGATCCACAAAGAACAGGTTTAGCGGTTCTTTAGTTGTTCTATGTAGTACATTAGTAATATTTCTTACTGTATGTCCTAGTTGCGTCAATTCGCTTTTTATGTCTTCTAGATTTGTTGAGTGATGTAGATATCTTATAACTATCCTGTATGCTCTTTCTTCTTTTAGTTGGTAAGTATGGTGATATATATTCTTTTCTCTAAATTCCTTGACAAGTTTTCTGTAGGTGCCTGACGTTTTACAGTTTATCTTGACGACATTATTGACTAAGGTTTTAGTTTGGTAATCTTGTTTGTTGACTATTTCTTCGATTCTTTTCACCATTTCATTGTAATTTTGCACTCCGTGAACAAATATTGGTGGAGTTTTTAAAACATTGGTACTTGCCTCTTTTGCATTGTTTGCACCATCTGGTTCATTTGGTAATTCTTGGAATTTATTGCTAAGTGTAATTGTATTTTCAGTTGTCTTTTGTTTATTATTGTACACTTTCTTTCTTTTGTAACTTCTTATTACTTGCCATTCATTGCTGTTTGTCTCATTTACTTCTTCTTCATCCTCGCTAGTGGATGTCATTCTTTGTATATGGTGTCCCCTCTCTTCATTGTTTGCGTAAATATTGTCTAACATTGGTGGTGGTCCCTGGTTGGTTGTAGCATAGTTTAAATAGTTTTGAGATGACATTGGTTGATTTATCATAACTGCATTTGAGGGAGTGTACATTTGTGGCTGGTATTGTATTGCATTGTTTGAGTGTTGTATTTGGCTATTTAATTGTGGATAACCCTGTATATTAATGTGTTGATGAATTGGTTGCCCGTTATTATCATATCCGATAAGGTTCCCTGGAGAAAACATTTTGTTGTGGTGTTTTTTTTTATCACTAACACTTAAGAACTTGTTTTATTGTCTATTAATCACCGAAAAAATTATCATTTATTATCACCGCAAAATTTAACATTATCGTTGTCGGATTCTCGCAGCGCTTCGAATATTTGTCGGTACGTCTTTACGCTACGAAATCTAAAACGAAACTCTGACTAAAATTGAATAAAACAATCCACCTTTAAGTATCAACAATACCTTCGTTATAAAAAGAATATTTATACTTATCGGAATATTTAACGTTAATTTTCAACAATCACAAACATATACATAGTTTTTATATTTATCCCAACCACATAAAATATACGAACTAAGTTAGTACCTGTGGAGCATACATAAAACGTCCAATAAAGTACAGTTTCAATATATTTTAGATCATGAAGATAATTAAATCTTGTGTAAATTATTTCCAAGCCGTCACGAGTCACGGAATTGAGAACTGGCAACGTTGTGCATCTCCTTCTCCTCCTAAAATTTGTGACTATCTGAAATCTAGTCATAAATGTCAATTTTTTTTAAAAAATGGCGGTTTTTTAGTACTTTCAATTGCGATTTTCTCTTTCAAAAGTGCATAATCCAAGAATTTTTTTCTCTTAAAATGTTCTATAACAATAGGGCTTTCTAGTAAAAAAAAATCGCTCCAAAATTCGGAGGGTCGCGAAGTGCACCGGACCCCAAAACCGCAATATCGCCATCCAATTCAATAGCAAATAAAATCAATTCATTATCACGCCGATCAAGTGAGAAAGACAATAATAGAATTCGAGATTATTCGGACAATGATAGTAGTTGCGAAAGAGCTTTTAACAATATCTCCGTAATCAGATCCATAAAGAGTATTCCCCAAAAATCTTTGGGTCTCAAAGGCCTCAAAACTATTGGTAACACATGTTTCATGAATAGTATTATCCAATGCCTATCAAACACAAGGTGGATATTAGAATATCTAAAGAAAAACGCATACATAAAAGATATTAACATAAAAGGAGCACTAATAAAAGCATTCGCAGAAGTTATTCAAGAGCTTTGGTCTGAAGACAGTTTAGACAGAGTGGTTAATACAGTATAATTGAAAAGTCAGATTCAGCGATTTACTTCAAGGTTTATGGGATACACTCAAAATGATGCACAGGAGTTTCTTCGTTACCTATTAGCAGGACTTCACGAAGATGTCAACAAGGTATATGAAAAACCAAAGCCCATATTAACAGAAGTTGATGACAAACTTAGTGACATTGAGAAAGCACAAGAATCTTGGTTAAGATATTCGAGAATAGACAACTCCAAGATTCGGGATAACTTTGTCAGTCAATTAAAATCAACAATCAAGTGCACACACTGTGGTCACTGTTCAGTTACCTACGATCCCTTTTCTGATTTATCCCTTTCCATACCCCAAAGAACAGGTCAATTACGACTTTCACAATGTTTAGATTAGTTTATAAGAGAAGAAACACTCGACGGTGATGAGAAAACAACATGTTCGAAATGTAAGGAACGAAGACGATGCACTAAATCATTCTCAATTCATAAATTTCCAAAAATATTGGTTATTCACCTGAAGCGCTTTTCGCAAACAGAAAGATTTAGTGGAAAACTTAATGTTGCAATAGATTTTCCAATAGAAGGGCTTCATATGAGCCATTACGCGGCTGATAATGTGGCACCTTGTATGTACAACCTCTACGCTATATCAAATCACAGTGGAACCACTTACAATGGTCACTACACAACATATTGCCGACATCCCTACACGGGACAGTGGCACGAATATAACGATTCAATAGTGCTATTAATATCGTGGAAATATTTAGTCAGTGGAGAAGCATATGTTCTCTTCAATGAACAAGATGACGCAAAATCCAACCTTTAAGTTTAATAATTTTTTTATTACTAGTTTTTAAATTGTATATTTTCTTTGTGAACCAGTGTCTTATTTGGTTTTTTATGCAAAATTTTTTATATATTTATATATACGTTGTATACTTTATCTGTTTGGTGTCATCTCTATTGCATGCAGTTGCAATTGTAGGGAGAAATCTAGGTACTTTTAGTTTAACAACACATTTTTTTGTAGAACTAACCTTCTTGTTGATTCCTGATTTTTGTTAATGCCATTTTTTTCAAGTTTTTTATTTGCCTTGCATAATGTCACACAGCATGCGAGATTCATCACATGCAATATTTTGACCTTGCAATAGATTGCATGCAATTACTTGCAGATTGTATTGCTCCATTTTAAGCGGCCTTTATGGAAGTTTATTCTTGACAGAATGGGCTATCGACCTTGTGGTCTTTCTGCCCGTTTTACAGTTAAAACATACATTATGTAAGGTTATATATGAGTGTTGTTTACAATATATCAGTTTTAAATTAAATTCATGTTA
This sequence comes from Galeruca laticollis, assembly GCA_963921935.1. Lineage (NCBI taxonomy): Eukaryota > Metazoa > Arthropoda > Insecta > Coleoptera > Chrysomelidae > Galeruca > Galeruca laticollis. The sequence continues at coordinate 7,432,028 of OY998183.1, forward strand.
CATTTGTTCATATTGATTGTGGCTTCGTCCATTTTCTTGTTTAGCATAATTCCACAGCGTATCTGCGAAAATTGTGGTTAAAAAATGGCATGAATATTTAAAGATTTTCAATGCCTTCCCACAATTCGCGATAATTTATTTTTTTCTTGTTATATTTGTCGAAAAGTCGAAAGTTGATGTTACACAATTTTTGAAACTAACGTTTAATTACAGTTTTATTACCGACATCAATACCAACCGAGGAAAGAAAAATCAAAATTGGAGTTAATGCGACGATAATTAATTGAAGCTTAATTGTGCTTGGTGGAATACAATTGAAATTTGATTAGAAAATAAATTTAATAGCTAATTCATTGATAGGTAATAATAATAATAATAATAATAATAATAATAATAGCCTTTATTGCCCAACAGATTTATACAAATCCCTTTACAGAGCAAAAACAATGGGGTATAAATGCAGTTTCCGGGTTTTTTTGTATTGAAATTAACTGTCTCGACCCTTACTTCGTGGAATCTGCTCATATTAGTGTTTTAAATGAAACTCACGGTTTCTAGTTGATACCACAATATAATAAAAATTGTTGAGAATTCTAAAAAATTGACAATTGTTTCGATAAATCAATATCATCGTCAGAATGACAGAAGTTACATTTCATTTGATGCCTACCTGGTATTTAGTAGTTATTTTTGGCTAGACCAAGAAGTGACCTAACTTGTTATTGACTTAATATATGTTAATAGAAAAAAGAAGAAGATGTGATATTACAAATATTGAAGCTTAGATATTATTAGCCCTATGGTGATATCCTGGATATCATTTTTCCAATTAAGATCTGTATAACTGTGCAATGATATAGAAAACCAGGAAAAATATACAATTATCATATTAGTGTTTGTAAATGAAACTCAAGGTCTCTAGTTAATTCCACAATATAATACAAGTTATTGAAAATTCTAAAAAATTGACAATTTTTTAGAATTTTCAATAACTTGTATTATATTGTGGAATTAACTAGAGACCTTGAGTTTCATTTAAAAACACTAATATGAGCATATTCCACGAAGTAAGGGTCGAGACAGTCAATTTCATACAATTATCACTTAAGAAGACAGTTTATTAGTGAAGAACTCCTTAGATTTAACTGTTCATTGACAACTTCATATTGTGGGTTTCTTAAATGTCTTCTAATTTCAAATTCTTCAAGGAAATCCAGTTCTTGTTTCTTTTCACAAATATGCAGCACTTCTAGTTTTGTGTTAGGTGTGAATGAATGATTGGTGTCAAGTAGATGTTTTGCGTAGTGGGATTTATCTGGTTGTTTTAATCTGTATGCTCGTAAGTGTTCACTGTATCGGATTTCAAAATTCCTAAGGGTCTGACCCAAATAGACAGCATTACATTCTGGACATATGAGATTATATATACCTGACTTCTTTAAAAATACCACTATTAAAGAAGTCAAGTATATATAAACTCATGCTGTCCATTTGGGTCAGACCCTTAGGAATTTTGAAATCCGATACAGTGAACACTTACGAGCATACAGATTAAAACAACCAGATAAATCCCACTACGCAAAACATCTACTTGACACCAATCATTCAATCACACCTAACACAAAACTAGAAGTGCTGCATATTTGTGAAAAGAAACAAGAACTGGATTTTCTTGAAGAATTGGAAATTAGAAGACATTTAAGAAACCCACAATATGAAGTTGTCAATGAACAGTTAAATCTAGGTAGTTCTCCACTAATAAACTGTCTTCTTAAGTGATAATTGTAAAGATCACCAGATATAGTTTTCCTGGTTTTCTTATATCATTGCACAGTTATACTGATCTTAATTGAAAAATGATATCCAGGATATCACCATAGGGCTAATAATATCTAAGCTTCAATATTTGTAATATCACATCTTCTTCTTTTTTCTATTAACATATATTAAGTCAATCACAAGTTAGGTCACTTCTTGGTCTAGCCAAAAATAACTACTGAACATCAGGTAGGCATAAAATGAAATGTAACTTCTGTCATTCTGACGATGATATTGACTTATCGAAACAATTGTCAATTTTTTAGAATTTTCAATAACTTTTATTTTATTGTGGAATTAACTAGAAACCGTGAATTTCATTTAAAACACTAATTTTCTTGTATTACTAAAAATTTTAGTTTATTGGGTAGATTATGTTTGTAGAAGCATAAAAATGAAAAAAAAATCTTGGTGGTATCTTATTTTAATGAAAATATTCACTTTTAAAAGGTTCACTTTTGGAAATTATACAACATCAATGGCAATAACAAAAAATATATTTCTGTCATAAAACTGTCAACTATTGTCATTATTGTTGTATTGTGTGTCTGTTTATTTTTGTTGCGCTTCTATTATGGAGGGTAGAAGTAAGGAGGACCGTCTTGTATAGGGGACAAGTTGAAAAAGTGTCCAGCTGTAAGAAGCAAATTACAGTTCAATAACCGACCACAATAGCGCTAGCGTAGCGAGTGGAAAGGACATGAAATTAGCAGTTGTAAACGGAGTGAAGTGCGCTGAGTTGGAAAATTTAATGTCTCTGATGACTAGTGTAGTTGAGCATATTGCAGTTTATAAAACGTCAACTATTTACGTATTCAAGTGTTGATTAGTAAATAGAACCTATAAGAAAACAAAAATGAACCGAAAAAACGCCAAGTTACTCTCTTGAATGCATGTACGGCTTATTATTTTAAAAAGAACTCTATGCTAAAGAAATATTATATTTAAACAATGTTATATTAAAGAAAGAATTTTATATACAATAAATTATATTAAAAAAATTTTTTTTTGTTCAATCATAAAATTCCTGTTACCCTTTTTCAGCACACAACACGGCCAGATTCCATAGATGGTTTTCGTTGGAAATGTAATGGACATATAAAAAAAATCAAAAGAAACGTATATTTTGTAATAAAAGGTAGGTATATATAAACTTCGGTTTTGAATATATGTAAATTTCGCACATAGTTTTCCTCATAGTGAAAGTAATATGCATTCATCCTTCCCCTTGAAAAATATCCAATACTTTGTAACGCGCACATCAGATTATTCAAAACGGAAAAGGGTGAATCCAATGATTATATTCCCTTCCCCTTCTTAAATAACTTAATATCCAATACTTTGTAACGCATATTAAGTTATTCAAGAAGGGGAAGGAAATTTAATCATTGGATTCATTCTTTCCCTTCTTGAATAACCTGATGAGCGCAATAGTTTGTAACGCACATTAAGTTATTTAAGAAGGGAAAGGGTGAATCCAATGATTATATTTCCTTCCCCTTCTTGAATAACTTGTTATCCAATACTTTGTAACGCACATCAGGTTATTCAAGAAGGGAAAGGGTGAATCCAATGATTATATTCCCTTGCCCTTCTTGAATTACTTAATATCCAATAATTTGTAACGCAAATTAGTTACCATGGCAACCAAAATATACATTATTTAGAAATAACCTACCCCTTAAATTTTTTAGGACACCTTTACGTTACAGGAGTTTTTTTATGAATCCCACTTGCCCATTTGGAAAATGTTGGGATTTATTCATCTGTGGGTCAATAAAGACCAGCTATTGCGCATGCAAAACGAGCTAAGACTCGCGCAACATACGTTAGTGGATTGGGCCAATTTTTACAGAGAAGTAGTCTTTGACGCATTTATAACCAAGGCAACGAAAATTGGAGGACCTGGTCAAATGTGATAGAGCTGCATACTCCTTATTTTTCTTATGCTTATTGTTTTATTATATTTTCAGTGTGGAGATTGACGTCTATTTACTTAAAAAATAAGAAAAACCGCCGATTAGTCGTAAAATTATTTTTTGTTTGGGGGAGGGGTTGATATTTTTTATGTTTATACAGGCTACTTAATTACGATATGAAAAAAATATAAAAAAAGCCGATTTTCAGGAAAAAAGAATTATTGGAGGGGGGGAAATTTTGATGAGACCGCCTAGTTTTTTTTTCATCTCTATGTTCAGGAGGCTTATTTAGTTACGAAAAACAAAAAAAAATCGAAAAAAAGCAAATGCCCGTAAACTGCATTTATTCCAACAATGGTTATATAATAAAAGAAGAAACAGCCTTAAATTAAATTAAGAAAAGAATAAAAAAAAATTAAAATTAAAAAATACATAGTTGTATAACGTTCAGTAGCACAAGCCTTAATAACTTTAAAATTATTTATAAAAATGTTGCATGTGTTGCACAATAAATTAAAATTATTACACATAACATTAATAGGTGAATGAAGTAAAACATTTGTTCGAGACCAATCACAATAAAAAGGTAAATGTTGTCTATTGTAGAACTGTGGTACATTAAAATTAATTTTATATATCAAGTCGGAACAATCAATTAAATTGTGCAAACACTTATATAAACAGGACAATGATTTACAAATTCTACGAAATTCAAGACTTTCAAAATTAAAAATACCTAATAAAATCTGATAATGAGAGCCTCTCTGTGGATAAATGCCACTAACCTTTAAAACTAAATATTTTAGAAACCTTTTCTGAGCGGACTCAACCTTGCTGATATGAACATTGTAATAGGGATCCCATACAACAGAGCAATATTCTAACTTAGAGCGTATATTCGAAAAATATAACATTTTTAAAGTACAAATATCCTTAAATCCACGGCAGTTTCTAACCACAAATCCATAAAATCTCGATGCTTCGGCAACCTTAGAATTAATATGTTCAGTGAAACTAAGTTTGGAATCGAATATCACTCCTAGATCTTTTACAGAAGTAAGACGAGATAACAAATTCTCATTAATGTTATAGTAGAAGTGAATTGGGTTTAGTTTTTTAGTGTAGGTCACTACTTGGCATTTTGATATATTTAATGTCAGTTTATTCTGTAAGCACCATTCGGATACTCTATCCAAATTGGATTGAAGTGTTAAGGAACTGTCTATGGATGTTATGGGAAGAATTTTTTTTAAATTATCTGCATACATGAGTCTACCCGAATCTAAGTGTACCTCCAGGTCATTAATAAATAAAAAAAAACAACAATGGTCCAAGGTTTGAGCCTTGAGGTACACCTGACTCACTAAGATATTTATTTGAAGAATGACCGTTATGAAGGTAAGATTGACAGAACTTCAACAAAGCGGAAGAGAAACCAAACCGATTCAGCTTTTCGATTAAAATCCCATGATCCATTCTGTGAAAAGCATTTGAAAAATCAGTGTAAATTACGTTTATTTGTTTACCGGCATCCATTATTTCTGATATTTCTTGGGCTATAAGAAGTAAGTTAGTTTCAGTTGACCTTTTGTTGAGGAACCCATGTTGTGCAGGTGAAATAAGGCTACGAATGGATGGATATAAGCTATTGTAAACCACTATTTCAAAAAGTTTTGAAAAATTGGACAGAATGGATATTGGGCGATAATTATTAATTAGAGACTTGTCACCTGATTTAAAAACTGGAACAACCCTAGCTTCTTTCCATTGATCAGGGAAAGTGGAAGATTCTAAAGCCAAATTGAATAATATTTTCAATGGACAAGCTAATAAAGAAATGCAGTCCTTTACGAAAAAATGAGATCTTGGTGGAACCGGCCATTAGTGTTTCAATATTATGAGTAGGTATTTACTTGAACGATTGTGCCCAACTCTAGATATCGAGAAAGTTGTTTTAAAACCGCTCCGTGATATTACCCACATATTGGGCTGTTACGAGTACTTTAAAACATAATACAAGGACCATTGTGTGCGATATTGTACAGGGAATCAGGTGATATCAAAATAACTTAATTTAGTAAACTGTAAGTAGGAAACCATTAATATTTATATAAATTTATTGTAAACGGTAGTGTGAAAAAGAAAGAACGTGTTGTAAAAACATAAACTGATAAGCTTTGCAGCAGAAAATAATAGAGTTGGGAACAAAGATCTGAGCCGTTCCAAAGTAACGAAGAATATTGAAATAACAATAAATAATTGCCAACAATGATAGACTCAGATGATTATACGACTGATGATGGGAAGAGGAAGGCGGATGAAATGGAAGAAGATACATTTAGAAGATCAAAAAAAAATATCGAGAACACCAAGAAAAGAGGATCAAAATGCAAACATGATGTAGGACATGTGGAAATTAATTAAACAACTAGCAGCCGATATGAAAGAGATAAAAGATCAACAAGGAAAAAATATGGAGAGCATCAAACAGGAAATCAAAGAAGAACAGAAGGAGTATATGAAACAAATCAAAGAGTTGAAGAGATGTAATGACCGAGTGAGTGAAGAAATTAATGAACTAAAGAAGCAAGTTAACTCTGTCAGAGAAAAAGTAGAGAAACTCGAAAATGGAAACCAAAGGAAAAATATAGTAGTTCAAGGACTCCCAATGGATACCAATAGACCGGAAGCATTGCGGGAGGGAAAGCAAAATTTTATAGAAAATGAGATAGGGGTTAAAGTAGCAGTAAATACCGCAATAAAACTGGGAGAGAATACATGCCAAGTAGAATTTAATAGTGGAGACGATAAGAGGAAGGTTATGCAAAATAAAAGCAAGCTGAAAGCCACACACAGAGAAGTTTACATAAACGATGATATGACCAAAAAAGAAAGAGAAATCCAAGCAAAAATTAGGAATCATGCAAAAGGCGAGAGAATTAACGGGGAATCAGTCAAGATTGGATTCCAGAAACTAATTATAAACGATGAAGTATGGGGTTGGAACTGGGAAAAAGATAGGCTGGAAATAATAAAGTATAAATCAAAAAACTAACTAAAGTAATATGTAATGGAACAACGAAAACAAACTGGCGCGAAATAGGAACAGGAAAAACACAAAATGAAAGAAAAAGCATAAAAGATCAAATAACATATAATAAAATTGGAACATGGAATATCAGAGGGTCATATGAAGAAGGAAAATTAAAACAGTTGGACCAGGAATCTCGAAAATATAATTTTGATATCATAGCATTACATGAAACTAAACAACTAGGGCAAGGCTCACAAGAAATGGCAGATTATGTATTCTTTAATAGTGGGGGCGAAAACAGAATGTTAGGGACTGGTTTTATAGTTAGGAAAAAACTAAAATGGATGGTCATGGACTTTAAATCCATCTCAGAAAGATTGTGCACTTTAAGAATAAGAGGAAAGTATCACAAAATTACACTTGTAAACATACATGCACCATCAGAAGAAAAGGATATAGAAGTGAAAGAAGAATTCTATAGTAATCTTGACAGAGTATTTGAGGCTATCCTCAATTATGATTTGAAGATCGTATTGGGAGACGTCAACGCCAAGATAGGTAAAGAAGAGACGTATATGCCAACAATTGGAAGATATAGTCTGCATGAGACAACAAATGAAAATGGCCGATTGTTGATAGATTTTGCGAAAGAACACAACCTCAGAATCAAAAGCACATATTTTCAGCGTAAAAATATTCATAAAGGTACGTGGATATCGCCAGACGGAAAAACAATTAACCAAATCGACCATGTTTTAATTGAACTCGAAGAAGACCAATGCATCACCAATATACGAACGTATAGAGGACCCGATCTGGACTCTTATCATTTCATGGTGGGAGTCACATTAAAGCAACTCATACCAATAAACAAAAATGAAAAGAGGAAACGAATGGAAGATAGAATAGTTGCAAGGTTATTAACAAATGAGGAGAAAGAAGGATATGAAAAAGTAATCAGCGAGGAAATGGATGACATAACGGAAAGAGATATAGAGCATCATTGGGAAACAATAAAGACAATAATGAATACTGCAACCAAAAAAAACGAGTAAAGATGAAAGAAAGAAACTGAAACCATGGTTTGATGATAAATACTTGCACGAAATAGATAAAAGAAATAAACTAAGATTAAAGACTCTATCAACAGAAGTACACGATGCCGAAGAAAAATACAGCGAACAAAAGAAAAGAACAAAAAGATTATTGAGAAGGAAGAAGAGGGAGTACAATGAGCGACTACTGCAAAATGTAGGAGATAATTACAGAAACAAAGATCTGAGAAAACTGTATCAAGGAGTCAAAAGAGAAAAAAGAGGATCCAATTCAAATCCCATATTCATTAGAAATAAAGATGGAGAAATGCTACTGGGCGAAAGAGAAATTTTAGAGCGATGGAAAACATACTTCTAACATCTTTTAAATGGGCGAAGAAATGAGGATGAAGAACTGGATAATGAAGAGAATGTAGGGACAAATTTCGAGCTGCACTCGAAAGAACCTCCTCCGAGTAGAGATAAAATAAATTATATTATAGCTAATCTAAAGAACAATAAAAGTCCGGGAAGTGACCACATAACAGCGGAAATGTTCAAATATGGAGGAACGCGATTAGGTGATGAAATGGAAAAGCTACTGCAAAACATATGGGAAGAAGAACGAATACCGACAGAATGGACCAACGCTATAATATTTCCTATACATAAAAAAGGGAATAAAAATGAATGCCACAACTATAGATGAATAGCAATATTAAATATGGCATACAAGATATTTGCCACTTATATCAAGGATATTTTAAAGGAAAATTTGGAAAATATAATCGGAGAATACCAATGTGGATTTAGACGAGGTAGGAGCACAGTGGAGCAAATCTTCATGCTACGAGAAATACAGGCTGAGAGCTATCAATTTGGAAAACAGACGATGGTGCTATTCGTCGACTTGAAACAAGCATTCGATAAAGTAAAAAGAAAGGAACTGTACAAAGCTCTGGAAGACCTAGGATTAAGCAGGAAACTGATCAGAATGATTCGACTAACACTACAAAGTACTGAAAATTAAGTAAGAATAAATAACGGTGTGTCAGAGAAATTCATCGTCACTGAAGGCGTAAGACAAGGCGATCCACTGTCATCTATTCTCTTTAGTCTGTTATTGGAAAGAGTTTAATTCAAGAAGCAGGAATAAATAAGTCTGGACTTGTATATCATAAGAGACATCAATGTTTAGCATTTGCAGATGACATAGCAGTATTAGTGAGAAGTAAGGAGGAAATAAGACAGGTAATAAAAAATATTGCAGAAAAAGCAGAAAAAAGGGCTCTATATCAATGAACTGAAAACAAAATACATGGAATGGACAGATCGAGACTTTATATAAGGGAATTATTTAACAGTAGAAATGGCCAAAGGAAAGACATATAAATTTGAAGAAATAGATCGATTCGAGTACCTTGAAACAATAATCACACGAAAACCCAATATAGGGGAGGAAATCCAAAACAGAATAATGCGTGGCAATAATTGCATTTATGCCTTGAATAGATTATTGAAAAGCAAAAATATATCAAGGAGTGAGAAAATCAGGATTTACAAGACTGTGATTAGGCCTATAGTTACATATGCCTCAGAAACATGGACATTAAACCAAAAAGAACAAGGAATGCTACAAATATGGGAAAGAAAACGATTGAGGAAGATATTTGGGGGAAAGTTACAAAATGGAATATGGATGAGGAGGACAAACAAAGAGCTCGAAGAATTATATAAAAGTCCGGATATCATTGGAATGATAAAATCTCAAAGACTAAGATGGTTAGGACATATAGAAAGAATGGGAACAGGAAGGCTACCGAAAATATTGATATATAGTTCTATAGGAGGAAGGCGAAGGAGAGGTAGACCCAGAACAAGATGGAAAGCGGAGGTTGAAGAGGACCTATGAAGACTTAATATCAGAAATTGGAAAAGTAAGACAAATTACAAGATGGGATGGAGGCAAGTCTTCAACCAAGCCATGGAAGGGTTAAGTTATTAATGTGCAAATTGGAAATAGGTGCAGAACACAAGAAATTTTGGAACGAACCGAAGTAGTGGGCATTCGGATAGTCTGTGCGAAAGTGGCAAATGAACTTGTCGCAGAAGAGTTTCGTATGGAACTCCGAGCACCCACCGCTAGTGTTGAAATATCAGTCATGGACCTACATGGTCTGTAGTGCTAGTTAGTATACATACATACATTTACTTGAACAAAAACAAGTTGGGAAGCGTCACAGTGTGGCGTACACGAAGACTTTTAAACAGTAATTTCAGTTTAATGAACAATTAAATTACCGAATTTGTCTAACAATTAATCTTTTTTTTAATATTATGAGTTCATAATATCTGTCTTTAAATGCATTTGAAAAGAGGCCATTAATAAGAATAAGTATGTGGACAACTAAAACTAATAAAATTTACTGCCTCAACCCTTACTTTGTGGAATCTACTCATATTACTGTTTTAAATGAAACTAACTGTTTCCATATAAATCTACAATATATTGATAAAATGTTAAACATTCTAAGAAATTGATAATTGTTTCGATACTAAATATCATGCGAGGTAGGATGTGTATTTTTTATGTGGTCACATTATTAGGAATACTTAAATTGTTTTGACTATAGTTACCTTGGCCATCAAGTTTGCATGATCTGATTCTTCTTCTGTATCCAAACTATCAATAATACTTTCTCTACTAGCCATAACTTTCTGCAACATAAAATAGGGGGCATATTTAAAATTGATATTCAACATATTATGGCACAAAAAATGAGTAATATAAAGTACCGTGCCTACTTTGGACAGCACGGGTAAATTCGAACAACGGGTCCTCGTAATATTTAAAAATTGAGAGGGGGTAGGGCTTTTCCAGAAATCCGGTTTTCCCGCATTACTCAATAGAACTTTAAATGAAATCGAAGCAACATATTTCGGGTTTCAGGGCAACCGGAATATGGCCTTTAACCCTGCAGTAGACGCGCCTAATTTTATAGATAGATAGATCTTTATTCAATTAGGAACAATAAATACAAAAAAATAAAATTGAAGTACACAAAAATAAAATTAATTATATAGATAAAATTAAAATTAACAAAATACACTAATAAAATATGTTATATAAATTTGTCATTAATTATAATATATTTAAACAAAAACACTTTAAAATTGAAAAATTGGAGGAACGACATAAAGCTACAAATTTTTGATATGCTCTTTAAGCAACATTTTAAAATTTGAAAGCGTGGTATATTTTTTATAGTTGGATGTAAATTATTAAATCTGTGAAAACCTTTAAAAAACAAAGAGATCATTGTACTTCGATAAACAGTTCTACATATATGTATGTCATTCAAACCTCTGGTATTATATGAATGATTATTTTTGTTATAAGAAATGTATTCCTGGAAATATTCAGGTGATAAACCTTTTACTATTTTAAAAACCAAAATCATGGTAAAGTAATACAGTTTGTTTTCAATAGATAACCAATTTAGGGAATTTAACATAATTCTAATTGGAGTAAGACGATTTGTTTTTAAAATTATTCTCATTCCACGATTTTGCAACTTCTGCAACATATTGAGTTTGTTGAGATAGAATATGAATAGAATTGATGAGCAGTAGTCAAAATGAGGTTGAATAATAGTATTATACACCGTGACTTTGGTCTCCATTGACAAGTTTTGAGATATTCTGCTAAAAAAGTATAGTTTCTTCGATATTTTTTTTGGATATAATCAAAATGAGTATCAAACCTCAAAGTATTGTCAAGCTGAAAACCCAAATATTTAAATGATGTGACAATTTTTATTTCGTGGTGAAAATCATTGCATTAGTTTTTTTTTCACATTTAGCTTTAGTTTGTTTATTTTCAAATATTGATTAACCTTATCTAAGATACTATTCATTTTCTGGTTAGCTACATCCAAATCTTCATCACTACAACAAATTAAGGTATCATCGGTAAAAAGGTTAATGAATTCACAATTAACGAAAAGGTCAATATCGTTGATGTTCAAAATAAACAGAAGTCTTTGGTCTCCATTGACAAGTTTTGAGATATTCTGCTAAAAAAGTATAGTTTCTTCGATATTTTTTTTGGATATAATCAAAATGAGTATCAAACCTCAAAGTATTGTCAAGCTGAAAACCCAAATATTTAAATGATGTGACAATTTTTATTTCGTGGTGAAAATCATTGCATTTGTTTTTTTTCACATTTAGCTTTAGTTTGTTTATTTTCAAATATTGATTAACCTTATCTAAGATACTATTCATTTTCTGGTTAGCTACATCCAAATCTTCATCACTACAACAAATTAAGGTATCATCGGTAAAAAGGTTAATGAATTCACAACTAACGAAAAGGTCAATATCGTTGATGTTCAAAATAAACAGAAGTGGGCCTAAAACACTACCTTGTGAAATTCCTGCATCATTATCCATCTCCGATGACACCTGATCTTTAAAACGCACTCTCTGTTTCCGACATTCCAAATAATCTCCAAACCACTCAATAACTGTACCCCCTATACCGTACTGCTTAAGTTTAGAAATCAATGTTTCTCTGTCGACAGCTCTTTTTAAGTCTAGAAATACAGCAATAACATATTTATTTTTATCAAAATTACGTTTTATGTGGCAAAGAGTAACATGCAAAGCTGATTCACAAGAGAATTTTTTTTTCTGAAACCTGATTGATTATTTATTATAATTTTATTTTTCGTCATATGGTTCAATAGTTGTTCATAAACAGCAATTTCTAATAGTTTTTCTATAGGAGGTAAATTATTGATCGGCCGAAATTCTTCAGCTTTATTGATAGTAACTACTTTTTGTATTGGAGTGATATTACTTATTTTTAATGCCTTAGGAATCTTACTTGTATTAGAGAGAGATGTATTAATACAATTTAGCACAGCATGTCCAATTGTTTCAAAAACTTCTTTCACCATTCTGCAGTTTAATGTTTCATGTATTGAGAATTTATTATCTAAACTGCATACCATTTTTCGCAGGTCCTGCATGGACAACATTTCAAAATTTTCAAATTTTAAATATAAGTTATTATTTACATTAGACCACGTTACAGTATTCTCAATACTTTGAACAATACTTTCTATAAAATATTCATTAAAACTGCTTGCTATTTCTAGACTGTTTGTTAACAATTTCCGACCGGCTGTAGTTTCAAAGATTACAGAGTTTGCATTATCTCGGCTATTATCATTAATAATTTTTTTTAAAGTTTTCCACATTTGTTTTGGATTATTTCTATACCTATCTATTTTATTAAAGTAATACTGCTCTTTCTTTATTTTTAACACTACCACATTTCTATGTTGCTTAAAAACTTGCCATTTATGTTGTTTTACACAGTTAGATCAATTCCTTCTTTGTAAACAGACGTGCGTTCGATCTAGTGCTAAAATTTAAATCTTATATCTTTAAACAATATGAATAAACTAGTTATTTGGTTTGTTAAAGTAGTAGAAAAACATTAGTTTGTGATTAGTACCCAAAAAATAAATTTCAAATGAGTGCTAATAGCGGGGGTCAAACCCCCCGTAAACACGAATGATGTGATGAATACAAACGATAAAACAAATTTCCTAGACGTCCCTGAAAATGAATTCAAGGGATTTACATCACAAGAATAAAATATTCAGATAAGTAATAAAATATTTTCAATTTCAACCTTATCATGCGAAACAAATGATAATGACAAAAACGTGAAAGATCAATTAGTAAACAAATCGCCAAGTTTACAAATTAAAAAACCTAAACAAGTTTTTCTATATCAACAATCTGACCTCGGCCCATATCATGTATATGTTGAAAATAAATCGAGCGAATTTAAAGGTAGATTAAATCCTTTAAAAATAGGTGATATCATCCTTTCAAACTTTGTTCTTCTTGACGAAAAAATCTCAAGTATCGATTCCATTGGCAGAAATAAAATAAGAATCAGGCTTAAAGCTTACAAATCAGCAAATTATATTATCGATCAAAAAGACAATCAAATTTTTGTTAAAAATAATTTAGAAATATATGTCCCAAAATTTCTAATAATACGTCAAGGCATAATTAGATATGTATCCACTGAATTTAGCGAAGAATATGTTAAAAATAAAATAAAAATGCATGATATACATACATTGTAAATTTCAAGTACTAGAAGTTAAGAGGCTAAACAGGAAATGTGTGAATGAAAATAATAGAGTATGGCCCAACAAAAACTTGCGTAATAACTTTCAAATCCCAAACTCCCCCAAAATACATTACAATAAATAAAGTATTGAAACCGGTGGAAGCATATATACAAAAAGTTATATTGTGCTTCAACTGCTTAAGATATGATCATCAAGGTAGACAATGTAAAAGCAAGCCCCGATGTTTTAAATGCAATGAATCTCATAATTCACAAGAATGTAACGAAACAAATATTGAACCAAAATGTTTAAGTTGTTCAGGTGATCATCTCACCACAAACTTAAAAGCATGCCCCGAGTTCAGTAGATAAAAATGAATCAAAGAGGCTATGTTCACATCAAACCTAAGCTATCATGATGCAAATAGAGAAATTTCAAAAAACTGCTACTCCAACGTGGTTTCAAGGAACAGTCAACTTGAACCATCTCAAATAGTAAATGTCTTTTGTCAAAAATCCTTTCCCCCATTAACTTCGCATCTCACAAATCTACCTTCACATCATGTCTCTATACCCCCACAACTCTCACTCCCAAAAAATTCCTTCAGAACTTCCACAAACCAAAACTCATCACCAGCAAACAAGAGGCACAGACCAAACAGCCCAGACATAATAATAGAACAACATAAAGAGACTTCCCTTACCAAAAATTGGAGGAATAGTAAACCCCAATTACATAAAAAACAATAGTGAATCATCAAGCACACAGATTGCAGATCATAGCATTATAACAATATTAGAAGTCGTCATAGAAACTATCTGTAAAGTTTTAGCATCAAAAAATATAAATGTTCCAAAATAAGAGCTTATGCATATAATTAGTACACAATTTAATGTAAATACGGCCTCACATTCGCAGACATAACAAATGAAATAAGTATTTTACAATGGAACTGCCGATCAGCAGTTTCTAATAAGGAAAACTTAGAGTACTTATTAGACAAATATCAATTTTCGCTAGCACTCTTATCCGAAACTTGGTTTCATCCTGACAGATATTATAATTTCAAAAACTCCAATAATGTTCGGGCAGATCGTAACGACGGTTATGAAGGATCAGCCATTTTAATAAGAGATGGATTAGTTTTTAAGGAAAACGAAATACAAATGTATTTCCGTCGAAATACCTTATAAAAACAAAAAAATACATCTAGCCTCGGTATATATTGAACCACGCTCCCGGATAACTTCACAGCAGTGGATTCATTTTCTAGAACATATTCCAAAGCCCTTCATACTGGGAGGTGATTTCAATGCTCACAACCTAGCGTGGAACTGCAAATATGATGACGTAAATGGTAAGGTACTATTGGAAACGATACAACATTGTAACCTTATAATACTAAATGATGGATCACCTACCCTAACACACCATCAAACAGCAATAGACCTAACACTATGTTCCCAAGATATAAGTCATCTAATTACATGGAATCTCATAAAAGAGCCATGTGGATCAGATCACCTGCCAATACATATTAAGATCGCTTTGAACTCCTCACCAACAAATATCTCCACAAGGGTACACAATATATGGAATCTGAAGAACTCCAATTGGGAACTATACACTTCAATATTAGATTCTATTGAACCAATACCAACATATGTAGCCATAATTAATAACATAAACAGAGCCGCGAGTATTGCAATTCCTAGATACTCTTCGTATACGACAAAGCGAAACCACACGTCTAAACCATGGTGGATCAGAACTTGTGATATAGCGGCAAAAACCCGGAAAGAAGCTTACGCCCAATATCAACAAAATCCAAATGTTCAAAATCTGACAGAATATAAACGATTGGATGCAATCGCCAAAAAACTTCAAGGAAATGAAGAAGAAAAGCTGGATACAATATTGTCAAAGCTTAAATCAAAATACCCCAATCAGAGAAGTGTGGCACAAAGTTAACAGATGTAAAAATCGTAAACAAGCAAATAAAACACCTATAGACCCTAAAGATGCATGGATAAACGACTTTAATGCAAATATTTCACCTCCATGGGTAGAAAATGAGATAATGCAAGAAATTTACACAGTAAACAGAAACAACACACATTTGCTACTACCCTTTAATTTTTGGGAGCTCGAACAATGTTTAAAAAATACCAAAAACACCTCACCTGGGGTAGACAATATATCATACATAATGATACACAAAATGCCTCTAAAACACAAAAAGGCATTATTAATTTTATACAACTCTATTTGGGCTGGCAACATCCAATTCCCAACAAATTGGAAAGACTATATAGTACTGCCTATAAAAAAACCAGGAAAACCACCAGACAATCCAAACTCATACCGTCCCATAGCTTCAGCATCTTGTTTATTTAAAACACTTGAAAGATTGATCAGAAATAGATTACAACATTGGCTGGAAAGAGAAAAACTACTTCCGGAATCACAATATGCTTTCAGAGTGTCCAGATCCACTCAAGAACCCTTAACAGTTTTAACAAATGATATCTACTTAGGTTTCACAAAAAATTATCAACAGTAGCCGCATTTATAGACATTACATCAGCATTTGACAACATTCAACTTAATATTCTTTGTTAAAAATTCACCAAGATCGGACTGCCAACCTTCTTAGCTAATTTTATAAATGTAGCATATTCTGAACGCTCAACCTTTCTCAAGATAAATCATGAAATTACTCAGCCCAGATGTTCCAAATTCGGACTACCTCAAGGCAGCATCCTCAGCCCTCTTTTATACATAATCTATACCATGGACTTAGAAAACATTATCTCCAAAAACTTCAACATTATACAATTTGCTGATGACATAGTAATATACACATCAGACAAAACTGTAGAAAAATGCACAGACACATTAAAGGCCGAATTTATAGAAATTCAACAATGGTGCAACGTAATAGGACTTTCCATCTCTGAACCGAAAACTGAAATATGCATTTTTTCTAGAAACAGAACCAATTACCAAGGACAACTTACAATAGGGTCATATAATTATCCCATAAAAAATACAGTCAAATTCTTGGGCTAATTACTTGATAAAAAATTGATATGGAAAGATTGTATTCAACAAACAATATGAAAGAGTGAAAACCCCATAAATATACTAAGGACTTTCTGTAAAACTAAATGGGGATCAGACCCAAATATTACACTTCTATTATATAAATCAATGACAAGATCAATAATAGATTATGGAAGGCATTTGTATGGTGCAGCATCTGAATCTCGCCTACATAAAATTGAGACCCAAAAAAACAAATGCCTCAGAATATGCCTAGGTTATCTAAAATCAACACCTACTAATGTCATGGAATCAGAATCTCGAGAACCTCCCCTCAAATTGAGGAGACAATTACTTTGTGATAATATAATCCCACCTCTAATCAATAGTATTACTAAACCTTGCGGATTGCAAACATCTACTATATACCAATCATCACCTACCTTATTATTTACATAAACTGGAAGAATTGTTTTGTTACAATATACCCTGCAAATAATTTGAGCCGACAGTAGATGTAGCCCGCTACATTCCGTCAGCATTCAAGGATGCGATGAGAGCACACTGGTCTGATCATCCGCAGATATATACACGATATGGTGGGCTTGCAGCACATTACTATGGGTAGTTAGAATGACAGTGTCATCAGCAAATGTTCCTATTGTGATGTTTGGTGATAATGGGACATCTGAAGTAAACAAGATATATAATAGTGGATCAAGTACACTGCCTTGTGGTACACCCGAGTTGATAGGCAGCATAACAGATACGTCTCATTTTATTCGTACTCTGAATTGGCGATTGTTTAGATAAGATTCCAATAGTTTGAAGAATGTTGGTAAATGATTTTTAATCTTGTACAATAGTCCAACATGCCAAACCCTATCGAAGGCCTGTCCAACGTCGAGAAATACTGAGGTACAATATTCTTTGCTGTTTAGGGAATTTAGTATTGTATGGGTTATGCGGTGACACTGTTGGATTGTGGAGTGGGCTCGTCGGAATCCAAACTGAAATTCAGGTATCCAATTGCTGGCATCAAAATCTGGATCAATTTTTCGAAGAATCAGTTTCTCTAATAATTTTGATATAGTTGAAAGCAGACTGATATGTCGATAAGATTTTACTTCATGTGGGTCTTTCCCAGGTTTAAGTATTAGGATGATTTCAGCAATTTTGAGTTTTTCTGGCCAATATTGGATTCGAATAATTGCATTTAATAGGTATGTGAGGAGTACTATACCCTTTCGCGGTAACTCTTTTAACATCTTTGGAGTTATTAAATCCATTCCAGGGGCTTTCTTAATGTTTAGAAGTTTTATTTCATTTGCTATGTCTTTTGGTCTAATCAAGTCTATTGTTTGGTTTGTTTGGATAGGGAGTTCTAGAAATTCTGTAATTTCTATGTCTGTGTTGTGAGGTTTGTAGATTTCTGAGAGGTGCTTAGCGAATGCATCTGCGTTTTCTTTATCTGATTTGGCCCACTTTTCTTCAGCATATGTCTGTGTTTCTAGTCGTAGTGGAGGAGATGTTAATATGGGTTTATTTTTAGACTTTACTGGCTTCCAAATAGAGTTATCAAAACGATTTAAATTAGACATATATGTTTTAAAGGACTCTTCTTTAATTGCTTTTAATTTGGTTTTCAATTCGTTGCTGAGTTTATTAAAGTTCCTTTTATCTGCAGGATTATGACTTCTTTGCCATTTTGCTCTCGCTCTTCTTTTTTTAGCTACTAGTGTCTTAATTTCTAGAGGTATATTCATAACGTCTTTTTTAACTACTATTTCAGGAGTTGTTTGTTGGGCTGTCTCTTGCAGTAAATTTATGAAATCGTTTGTGGCTTTCTCGATTTCATTTGGGTTTTTGCGGCCTATTTTTAAGTGTATTTCTTCATTTAGTTTATGTTTATAGTGGGTCCAATTGGTTTTGAAGTTGTGTAGTCTAGGTGTAGTTTGAATGTGTATGGGGCACGAACTGATAGTCAGAATTACTGGCGAATGATTCGAAGATAGATCATAGCTTGGGATAATATCTGTGTATGCTGGGGAGGTGCCATTAGTGACGAAGAAGTCTAGCAGGTCTGGCAGTTTATTTATATCGGTTGGCCAGTATGTTGGTGTTCCTGTGGACAAAAAGGAGTATCTTTTTTCCTGTATTACTTTAGACATTTCTCTTCCTTTTGTGGTAGTTATTCGAGATCCCCACATCTGATGTTTAATATTGTAGTCTCCACCAGCTATAAATCTTGAACCAAGTGTGTTGAAAAATGATTCAAACTGATATTTTTTTAGGTTATGCTTCGGGGGACAGTAAACTGCAGTAATCGTTATCTCGTATGGCATTGTATTTACTCGAATTGATGTGGCTTGTAGAAATTCCTCCTCATATTTTGGTAGCTCACAGTGTTTGATTGTTTGTTTAATTAAAATAGCTGTGCCCGCATGCGCGGTACCATTCGGATGATTTGTGTAGTAAATTTTATAGAATGGAATCCTAAAATAAGATTTATTAGTAAAATGGGTTTCACTGATTAGAAGAATGTCAGTTGAGTTTTGTCTAAGAAATAACTGGACTTCATCCCTGTGTTGAACAAGGTCGTTAGAATTCCACAATGCAACTCTGAGAAACTTAGCCATTATTTAATTTGTTGATAAGCATTGTCATCATGTTGAGAACCATACTATTCTGCTGTATTAACTGGTTAAACATAGCTTTAAACTCATCTAAGAATTTATTTAATGTCATTGAAGATTCTTCACCATTAGCTCTATTATGTATTTCTACTCCTGCAGTTGCCTGCACGTAGCTCCTATTGGTTTGTCTGGGCTGAGGTTGTTGGCCTTGATCAGTTGATTTTGTATTGTTTTGTGTCATAGTAATCCTATTATTATTTATCTTTACTTTATAGTTTTTTTGTAGAATTCGCAGCCCCTGTAATTAGCTGGATGACCATCTCCACAAAGACCACATGTAGCTGGCGTATTTTTACTTTTTTTACAATTTGCTGTGCTGTGTTGGCCATCACATTTAACGCATAGGTATGGCCTATTTCAGTAGTTTTTCGTATGGCCATATAATTGACATCTTGTACATTGAGCTAATTTGTTGCCTTTTTTTGGTGGTTCTATTTGTATGACACTATTTAGAAGCCTAGTTATTTCGTAAACTTTTTTATTGTTATCAGAAGGTTCCAAATCAACGTAAAACATGTTAAGAGGTTCCTTGGTTATTCGATGTTTAACATTGACTATATTTCTTACATTGTGGCCTTTTTTAATTAATTCATCCTTTATATCTTTCAAGTCTATTGAATGGTGCAAATATTTAATTACGACACGATAGGATCTCTCTTCCTTGGGTTGGTACGTATGATGGATTATATTATTTTTTCTCATGTAACTAGCCAGTTTTCTATATGTATCCGGATTTTGACAGCAAATTTTTATAGTATCATTTGCCCTGCTTGTTGTGTATTCCACGGCTTCAATTATATCACTTAGTTTTTTTTTCATCTCTGGTAAATTGACTTCTCCATATACAAATATGGGAGGAGGTTTATTAACATTGTCAGTGTTTTCACCATCATTATTGTTATTATTGGAACCATCTGTTTGTGAATTTAGTACTGTGTACTTATTGTTAAGTGAAATTTCTTCTTCAGCATTTTTACTACTTCTGTATTTCCTTCTTTTAGTTCCTTTGACCACTTGCCATGGATTTTCTTGAGCAGAATAAGTGTTATCTTCATCTTCGCTGGTAGAAGTCATTCTTGAATACGGCGTATTATGTATATGAGTATTTGAATGATTACTAGATGATTGTTGCATATTTAAATATTGTTCTTGATTTGGCGGAATGTGATACTGGTTTGATTGTGAAGGACACAGCGATTGCATTGGATGAGAAGAAATCATTTGTGAAGGTATGCCATTGTTGAATATTGCATGACCCTGTATATTATTTGGTGTTTGGAACATGTGTTTGACCTTGTACATTATTTTGTGTAGGTTGAACTTGTGGAAAGCCTAAAAAACCCGGCCTATTACCAGTTGGCATCATTTTTTTGATTGTATTTAAATTATTGTTTGTACACAGTATAAAAAGTATAAACTCAGTTTACAGCACTATCACATTCGATTTTTAGTCCTTTTTGTTTTTATGCAAACTATTATCAGTAATATTTCATCGCGATAAATGCCATTTATCAGAACATGTTCACTCGACGAAAGTAAAACCGATACTTAGTATTCATTAAGAATAAAGTGGACCGAAGTATACCAAAATATTGTTTTTGTTTTAAGCTTAGAAAACTGGAAATATCAGATAGCTATATTTTATTTGAAAATTCTTTAAAACAACAGTCCTTGTAATTTAAAATTATCCTGTTATTTTGTTTCATTGGAGAGCTACGCGCTTTTAAATCTAATGATTGTTTTTGAATATCTTTTAATAATACGCCCAAACTAATAAAAGTGGGCATACACAATTATTGTAGCTGGTCTTTTGATCCACATTTTTCCCACATACCAACTGAGAATCGTGTCATAGTGACGCGGCAGTAGATTTCCAATAACTCAATCATCTTAAGACGACACAACCGTAATCAGTTGCTTTTTCTGACATATCATTGCCTGCTAGTACAATTTCCTTTCTCTTGATACTTATCCCAGGCATCTTGGACAGTAGATAGTAATGCATACGTAATGCCATGTAATATCAGCATCATCCCGCGTAATGCTAAAATAACGCCAGGACTGCCACAGTAATGAGTCGTAATGCATCTCAATGTGTACATGTATTGCCACCACTTGTACCCCCTCGTGTTGTATTGATATTTGAAGAATGAGTAAAATATAAAAGTTTTTTAATGTTGAACATTATTTTGTTTTGAAATTGTTTGAAAGGAGAGCACTGAAAAGCGTCCAAAGCTGATTTTGAATCGGATATCATTACTATACCTATTGTTTTTAGTTTTAAACACCATGTAAGTGCTTTTTCTATGTACATTTGAAATATGGTACTGAAGTACTGTATATATATATACAAGGCTATACACTCCGGTTGGAGTTGTAGCCGCTCAGATTGAGCTCTTTTGACCCTGCATCTTGTGGGGGGTCAGCCCACGTTTTTCTTGCTGTTTATCTACAATTTATTAGAGGTTTTTGCAGTTTCGACAATTGTTCTCCACTCCTTTCTGCCCTGCATCTGTCTCTCCCCGCCTTGTGCTCCCAAATTTTTTATATCTTTCACAACCTGATCTTCCCATCTAATTTTTGGTCTTCCCGGTAATCTTTCCTCATTCGGTCTCCATTCTGTAATTCTCCTCACCTCCTGTCCTTTCTCCATTCTTTTAACATGTCCATACCAACGAATACTTTTTGATTTAATTGTGTTTACTATGTCCTCATTTTCTAATATATTTCTAATTTCATAATTCATAAGTCTTCGGTACTCGTTATACCCTAGTTTGTCCGGTCCATAAATATTTCTAATTATTCTTCTTTCATATATCCTTAGTTGCTCTTCGTCCTCATTTGTCAGTCTCATAGTTTTTGCCGCATATGTAACTACCGGTTTTATCGCCGTCCTGTAGACTCTTAATTTTGTTGCTCAGCTTATTCTCTTAGTCTGCATGATGTTTTTAAATTTATTATATGCTCTATACCCTGCTTGAATTCTTTGCCTTATCTCGATTTTTGTGTCGTTTTTGTTACTAATAATTGTTCCCAGATACTTAAAGGTGTTAACAACTTCAAAAGTGAATTCATTTAACTTTACTGCTTCTGGTTGGTAGACTTCCTTCTTTCTTTTCATTTCCATATATTTTGTAAAGTACTGTATAATTATTGGAAACCTGTTCCAGTTTAATTTTTTGAACCATCTGTATAAATAACTGTGTGATATATAAATTTTTTTTATTAAAATTAACGTGCTCGGCGACTATGGCCACTTGCACAAAACGATTACATTATATAAAATACAATAATATCTTATGTAGATTTGGTTAAACTTTGCTGTAAAGCTGCACATCTTTGAGGAATTGCAGTAGGCTGTTAATTGGCTCTGGATTATTTAGCATATATCGTAGGCTTGATGAGAGGTGGTAATGTTGTCTCCTGGCTGAGAACTGGTGACATTCAGTTAAAATGTGTTTTATTGTCAAATGCGATTGACAAAATTGACAATAGGTTCGGCTGCTGGATGTCATTAGGTATCCATGCGTTAACTTAGAATGTCCGATGCCTAGTCTCCTTATTAT
Organism: Galeruca laticollis; assembly: GCA_963921935.1. Classification (NCBI taxonomy): domain Eukaryota; kingdom Metazoa; phylum Arthropoda; class Insecta; order Coleoptera; family Chrysomelidae; genus Galeruca; species Galeruca laticollis. Next base: position 7,455,301 of record OY998183.1, read on the forward strand.
GGCTAGATCTCGCCTTGTAAGTTCTGTAGGAGCAAGGAGAGGGCTATTGATTGACGGCTGTATTTCGTGTAAAAAAGAGCGGTTTGTATCCCAGTACTGTTGCCATATAATTTCCGTTCGTTTTTTGATGTGTGCCTTCAAGTCATCACATATTTGGATATTGTCAGTAATGTCAGTGAATGTTGAGGCAATTTTCGCGTAATGATCAGCGAGTTCATTGCCTGCTATACCAATGTGGGATGGTAGCCAAATTATAGTAACTGATATATCTTGGGAAGTGATAAGCTGGTGGTAAGTATCTTGGATGTTTTGGGCAATTGGATGTTTGGTAAATATATTATGGATAGTCTGGATAGAGGCTAGTGAGTCTGTGCATATAGCTACATGCTTATTTGTTAAAGCGATGTGTTTGAGGTCTTGAAGTATACTAAATAATTCGCCAGTATGGACGCTGCATAAAAGAGGGACAAGGGAGGAGTTAATATGAGAATGGGACGTTGTAACAGAGCAGCCTACTCCTGTTTCATTTTTTGAGGCATCAGTATATAGAACTAGATCGTATTTATTTGTTAGTATGATGTTGTTAAAAGCTTTCATTATGAGTTGAGCTGAGGACTGATAATGACCCAAGGGGGAGTCTGGGGTAGTGGGAGAGGAGTTGTTTGCCGTAGATGTATGTCATTAAGTAGCTGTGCTAGCACTGATGGAATGGGTTTAATTGATGATATTGGGTGTGCATTGTGTAAGGTGGATGTCGGTGATATAAAAAGGGGCTATACTGGATTATGGGGGTTCGAGGAAACGGAGGCTGCGTAAGAGAGAAGTAGCTGCTGTTGTCTTAACCAAAGGGGTGGTTCATTGGCTTCACAATAAAGGTTTTCAACAGGGGTAGATCGGAAGGCTCCTAGGCAGAGACGTAGAGCTGTATTGTGTATGGGGTTTAAGAGGTCAGTGTATGTTTTGGAAGCTGACATATATATGTAGCAACCATAATCTAGTTTGGAGCGTATAAGCGATCTATATACTTTAAGGAGGGAATTTTCGTCGGCACCCCAATGAAAATGTGAGAGGGTTTTAATTATGTTGAGCCTCTTACTATACTCACCTTTTACTTCTAGTAGATGTTGTTTCCAGGTAGGTCGTGAGTCATAAGTAACACCGAGTATTTTGCAGTGGCCAACTAGAGGGATACAAATGTTGTTGATCATAATACGAGCGGATGGGGAGGGAAGGCGTCGGCTGAATTTAATGATTTTAGATTTTGTGTAGGATACACCTAGGAGGTTAGTTCTGTATCGACAGCAGATTGAATTAGTTTCAATGTGGTAGAAACAGAACGTCCGTGGCAGTATATTATTAGATCATCTGCATATAGGACGTGTCTAATTGGTGAAGAAAGATTAGAGCATAAATCGTTTATCGCTAAATTGAATAGTGTCGGACTTAAAACCGAGCCCTGTGGAACCCCATCCGATTGGATGTAAGCTGATGAGAAAATGCCATTAACTGAGACTCTGTACGATCATGACGATAGAAAATTTTGGATAAACTGAAATATGTTGCCATTGATGTTATGAAGGGTGAGTTTGTTCAGTATAGAGTGGTATCAAAGGCACCTTCAATGTCAAAAACAGCGGCGGCGGCGGCGGATATGGCCCTTTTTTGTCCGTAAGTTAGGGGAGTTAATAATTGAGTTATCTCAGTTTCATTCGGGGTATTTGGTAATGTGAGTTGTCTGGGAGCACTATCGAGAGAAATATTAACCGTAGATTGTGATATAGAGTTGGCGGGATGTCGTCTTGTGTTTGGGAAGTAGTAGTATTTGTGCAGGAGTCAGCAGTATGTCCTGCTTGGTATAGGAAACATTCAAGCTTATCAGATGATACAAATATTCTATATTGAGTATTGTCATGAGTAATTAGGAGAGATATTTGTACGGAGAAGTGATCATTTTCAGGGATAACGTAAGAAACTCTACGAAAACTCATTATGTGAGCGTATTCATCACCTAGTACACCACATTTTACAAACGAAACAGGGGAGGCTAACTGTAGTCCAATATCTTCTAGAGCTTTTTCAATTATGGCGTGAGGAATGGTGGGAGATACATTGGATATGAGAATACGTTTTGCCGGCATAATAAGTCTTCGTATAGGGATAGTTGTGGAGTTAATGGAAATGCTCTGATGGGCATTGAGAAGATCATTGACGATATTACTCGAGGATAGATAAATACAAATACGGTTATTTAAGATTCGTGACGCAAAGGTAATATTTTTAGGGGTAACAATGTCCCCTACAGCTTTTACATATTCAAAGAGAACGGTGTTGGAAATTGCATGTAAGATAATGGCTTGATCCCTATTTGGAAAAGTCGGAGGAGGAGGTTTAGTTAGGGTTGCAGCAACATAAGATTTTGTGCGGTTAGTTGTGTTGATTTTGGTTATTAATGGAGCTCATTTTTGTGAGCGGTCCTGGTTACTAAAACCACTTCACAATAAATTTTATTAATGTGACAGACGTCCCAGAAGGACTCTGTGGGTAATATAAAAGGAATATATCAGTTACCTGTTGATTCTAATGCTATGCCACTGGAGAATTTAATTGTCCAACTGACTAATAGTAAGTATTCGTAGTTTGTAAAACAAAAACACTAATTGACTGTTAATTATCACATGTTGATTATTATTTACACAGTATTATCACAAAGAACTATTGATAATATTAAAGAAAAACACGTAAATAACGTAAAAAGTTGTCAGAGTAGCAGTTAACGATGTTCACTCGTTGGCTGACTCCGTTGAATGATATATAAATTAATTCAATATAGTTTTCATGATTGTATTATTTAATTAGAGAATATCAATGTAAAGTGAATATATTTTGTCTGCTTTAAAGGAGATATATTCAAATTTGCAAGCATATCTAGGACACATTCGGATACATTTGATTATTATTAGAGACATATATCATATTGTGGGTATCAACAAAAGCATCAGCTAGTAGTGGAGAGGTTTTTTATTCACTGGTTGTTGGTAAGATTTTGTATATTTGAATTTGTAATTTTTGTTACCAGGATGCATTAAATGCTCTGTATTTAATTACTTGTTATCATGAAATTTACTGTATTGACCCTTCCCATTTACTCATATTACTGTTTTAAATGAAACTAACTGTTTGTAAATAATTTCAAAATATATTGAAAAAATGGTAGAAATTCTAAAAAATGTGACAATTGTTTCGATATTGCTATCATCATCAGAATGACAGAATTTCCATGTAATTATTTAGAAACAGTTAATCTCATTTAAAAAAATAATACTATAAAATGGAATTTTGAAGTGCCCTGAAGTTTTTTCCTCCACATATTGAAATTCATTAAGACAAACAATTTGAGGAATTTGACAGTTCATTGATTTTACTTATATACATTATTATTAGCTTAATACAGAACTGCAGTCTTTATCATAAGTAAACCACCGTTTCTAAAGTTGTTATATGATACAAATTTCAAGCACATTTTGAAGGCAGCACTGTTCTTGGTTGTTTGTGTGAACTGTTGTAAAAGTACAACACAACAAAAAACCGAACTTTTACATGTAAATACAATTTACAAATGAAACTTTTGTAAGGGATTGCATTCAATTGTAAGGGATGATTTACATGGAACCTAATGTGACTGTACTGTACCATATTTAGTTTCTGCAAAACTCAAAGTTAAATATACGTACTAAAAAAGACTATAGACAGATACTTTTTTTATTAACAACTTATTAAGAGACATGTAGATTTTCTTGATTTGTTAATAAAGGTTCTGGTTAAATAAAATACGAAAATAAACAAAATACATCATGTTTTACCTGAATAAATGGATTATCCTGCCTTGATACCCTAAGATTTTCCATATCTTGATCAATATTTCTAATTCTCCCTGGAGTAAGGGTAATCGTAGACACTGCTGGTGAAGGAGGACATGTTACTGGCAAGTTTAAATAATAATCTACTGCAGAAACGCTTAACGTTGAGTGAGCCCGACCAACAATATTATTGTTATGAGAACCTGCAAATGTTTTAGGGATAGGTTTTTTACGAAAATCTCTTTATAATTTTATCATTACCTTTGCAACTTTTACGTCGGTTCATTGTGATTATTTAAATTAATACGGTGTAGTATCAGCATCACGATTTAAATGGGCGTTTTGTTTAAATTCAAATCATTTTATGACTGTGGAATGTATTGACTAAAATGTCATAAATAATGTCAACTCAGTTATTGAGCTGTCAGAATCTTCTGATTACCATACGCTCAAATATTTTTTGGATAAAATAGCGCATCCATCCATATGAATTACGAGCATTAAGCCTATGTCCCACTGTAAAAATTTTTATAAACATTTTCATTAACATCATTTCTATAGTGTGACAACACAGATTGAAATAAAATTATTTCTCGTAAAATGTTATTTTATGCAACGATCATATAACGACAGCCATTAATACACGAGTGTTGTAGAATAGGGGGTCGACGAGGTCTGTTCCTTTTCCAATCGGCGTAAAGTTGAACGGAATAGAGACACGGAGCCCATGGGATAGGTTTTGCACGGAAAGCCCTAGGGCATTGCACCTCTTTAAAAAATCATAAGACCGCTGGGTACTCCCAATATGATTGGGAGTGTGTGATCATAGATCGCACCTTTCACATGGTAACCCTGTTGCAACTAAACTCGGCGGATCTTGACCAGGAGGTCGATAAATATCCCCCAAGCTAACCTGTGTAGATACCATGGCGTTGGCTGAATGGCACTAGGGTGATAGATGCTTTATATAAACGGTTCCTTTCGGGTAACAGGTCGCACCCCATAAAATGTAGACCCTACCTCCGCATGCGGAGTTCTGTGGAGGTGGACTAGTTTCCCTAGCCCTCCATAGATCGCGCCATGGTCTGTGAAACCATATAAACAGTGTTTTCTGTTCTTCAATATATCCTCCCCTAATAGGTACCAGGCTAGGCACACTGCAGACCGTGCCATCTATAACTAAACTAAATTCAGTAGATTTCAAAAAATTCCAAAAAATTAACGAAAACTGTAACGTTAGTAATCAAATTTTATTGATTTTTATAACTGCGTATGTGCGATGCCATATTGCTCGTCCAATCATTTTCGTTTATCCTGTTGTGATCGTTTCGGGTTATCTGTTATCATTTCATAGTTCAAGTGTTGAGTTTAGTTTATTACAATGTGGTTTCGGTATTTTGGTGTATTTTTTAATTGCTATACTGTAATATTTATTTGTTGTTTTGGTGCTTTAATATTATTTTATTGTTATTAATTGAAAAGACAATGTCAAAGTGTATTGTGAAGGAGCGTAATAAGTGGTGTAAAGTACAGTTCGAATTTATACTCGGTACGATAAAGACGTTAGTTCTGAGTGTCGAATATAAACGGATATTATTAATATTGATAAAATAGTTTTGAGTTGGATTTTCAATTTTATTATTAGTGAAAATAACAATCAGTGACTGTAACAGTGACTATGGAAGACGATTCTCCCCCTGATAAAGGGGGATTAAACAATAATAATGTAAATAACGGGAAGGTGCCCTCACAAATCATCAACACTGAAAAAGTTGTCCTGAGTGGTAAAGAAAACAACAACCAGTTAGCCGAAAAAGTAATTAGTGATAAAAGACAACAAAAATAGAAAGGGTCAATGATCAAAATATATATATGGCCGTAGGTCATATCCTACACAAAAAACTTAATATTCAAAATATAATGAAAATTGATAATGTGGGCAAAAATAGACTTAGAGTTCAAGTTAAAAATGTGCTAGGTTTAAGCTTGTGATATAGACTTATTTAATACTTCCAGTAAAGAAATAAAAATGTGTTTTAAGTGAAAATTAAATGTTAGATATATTATTTTGAATTTTGTACAGTCACAAGTGCTGTAATTACTTGGCATCTTGTATTTACAGAGCTGAGCAGTAGTTAACTACTTTTACTATAAAAATATTTTAATTACTTTTGTTCTAACAGTCACAGTAATTATACTCAAATATTTTGTTTCACAGAAAGTTGCCAAAAATAGTAGTTAACTACTCATTGCGAACACTTTCTTTAATTAAGTAGTTAGCAGTTATACTCCAGTAGTTTGTCCAGCTCTGTTTGTGTATATGAGTATAATAATAAATAAATAAATTAATATAAACTTATCATAAATAATTTTCTACTTTTATCTTGATTTAACATCATTTAAAAGTCTAATGATACTCCAATCTAGAATGTATGTTACTCAAAACTCAATTATTGCATTGTTTTTACATTATAGTTTATTTATTGTCATTATGTAATTTGTGAAAGAAATTATTTGTTGTGTATTTTTATACCAAAATAAATAGTTTATATGATTATCGTTTTATTTTTTCCATTTTAAGCAATTATGGTCCATCATTTGATATTTCATTTAATTTAACTCAACATCTAATCATTATTGAGTTAATGGAGTTAAATTGAACGAAATGTCAAATGATGGACTATAAATGGTTATTTTGAAATAAAATAATAAAACACAGTAAATTTTAATGCACCGCCAAAACCTAAAATTACAGAAATATTTTTAACATCACTCAATTGCTTAGTCGACAGGCTCTTTAGATAGTGCCACAATCAGTGTTTTATCTATCTGTGGGTTATCTGTGATAGGTACCTAAAATCACAGTATTGTGCGGACCACAGCCAAGTGAGGTGTTAGTGAGTTATTTTGTATTGCGGTGTTAGATTCCAGCACGACCACTTCCGTATATGGTTTGCCATTCCGGCGCGACCAATTGGGATATTTTTGGACAGGTAGATTAGATTAGATTTTAACGGGGTTACAGTCCACTGAGATCAAAGGTTTATTGTACCCCCCCCCCCCTATCAGAGCTGTGCTCGCTACTACTACAGCTCGCCTTCCAGTTCCAAGTTTCGAATGAACTCTAGTATTTGGGACGGCTTCAACGAGGTTATGTCCTCACTCTTACAAGTTTCTTGTCCGAAGAATTTCTTGCGTTGGCTTACAATGGCGAGGCATTCCAGAACTAGGTGATCCGGAGTTTCATCCTCCTCCCCACAGAATCTACACTCGTCAATCTCTGCTAGACCTATTCTCATTAAGTGCTTCCTAAGGCGGCAGTATCCTGTAAGAAAGCCCGTGAGGAGATGTAGCTTATCTTTACTGAGGCCCAAATATTTTTTGGATCTAGCAGTGTCAAAGTTCCACAGGAACTTTTTGGAATGTTCCAACTCGGGAAGGCACCGCCAGAGTGCTTCTCTTTCGGTTTCCTCTTTCTTCCGAAACTTTTTCTTATAGGAGCATTTTGCTACACCACAGAAAGGCTCCGGGCCAATAAAGGGCATTTGTGCTCCTTTCCTGGCAAGTGTATTGGCCTCTTCATTTCCCGTGATTCACGAGTGGCCAGGAACCCAGAATAAAGAGACCCTGTTATTCTTGCCTAATCCATCAAGTTTTCTTCGGCACTCCCATGCCAACTTTGAGTCAATGACATAGGAGCTCAATGCTTTGATAGCTACCTGACTATCAGAATGGATCGATATGTCACATTTCTGGTAGTTTATTTCTAGGTTCATTTCCACGCATCTTTCGATCGCAAGTATTTCTGCCTGAAAGACGCTCGGGAAGGAGCCTAACGATAATGAGTATCTGGTGCCAGGCCCAAATACTCCAGCGCCTGTTCCAATGGTGGTTTTTGAACCATCCGTATACTATCTAATGGTGTTTTCTTTGAGAGTTTGGGTGGTGTATTCCCTTTCCCAGTCTCTCCTCGTATTTAGCATTGTCGTGAAATTCTTTTCGATGCTTACTTTCCTGATCCACCTCTTACCAGCTAGATTTCTGCACGCCCTGCACGCCACCAAAGCTCTTATTGTTTTACTAGCAGTTATTTCAACATGCTTATTCCACAGAAGCTTACTGTCTAGGGTTATCCCTACATATTTAACCTCTGATTTCCATTCTATGATTTTCCCGTTTAAGGATATGGGTTTCATGGCTGGAAGTGCCGGGTGAATGGAAATACTATGGTCTTGCTTGGGTTAATGTTTAGCCCCACTGACAAGCACCATTGCTCAATGATTCTGAGGCCCTTTTGTAATAAATCACACAAGGTGCTCTCGAACTTGCCTCTGACTATTAAAACAATGTCATCGGCGTAGCCCATACATTCGAAGCGAAGCTCCGTTAGCCTGTAGAGCAAGTCATCTACTATGAGGCTCCATAGAAGGGGAGATATCATCCCCCCTTGAGGTGTCCCCCGAGTGGCTTTAACTGAGGTGGTTTGATTCCCCACCTGTGTCTCAGCTATCCTCGTTGTCAACAACTCATACATCCATTTTACAATGGTTTAATTCACTCCTCGCCTTTTTAGTGCTTCTTTGACAGACACATGAGTTGTGTTGTCAAAAGCCCCTGATATATCCAGGAATGCGCACATTGCGATTTCTTTCTGGTTCAGAGTTCTCTGGATGACTTGGATCAGCTGATACAGAGCCGTCTCAGTTGATCGACCCGCTCTGTAGGCATGCTGACATTTATGAAGTGGTATATTCTCCAGATTATTATTATTATTATTATCTTTATTGCACTTAAGAAATTTACAAAATCTTATTGCAAGGGTCCTAACCACAAACAAAATTAATAAGTAAGTAATAGTATTTGACATTTCGATATTTCAGGTTGTCACTCATCAAATATAAATGATCTAAGTTTTAGGACATTACTAATAAAATAAGCTACATTTGTCAATTGCCTGGAGGTCTCAGTGTCAAAGATCTTAACCAGAGAGTCAATATTTGCAGATTCTCTGTTCTTATGTTGTTATCCACTACTTTTTCCATCGATTTGAGTAGAAACGATGTTAGACAGATGGGTCTAAAAGATCGGGGATCAGTCCCATCATTTTTCCATATTTTTGGTATGAAAGTTACCCTTGCCCTTCTCCATTTTATAGGTATTAGACCCATTGCTAGACTGCTTCTTGTAATCTTCAGCAGGTGAGGAAGAATCTCCTCTATCCCTTGCTGTAGGAGTGCTGGAAATATTCCATACATTCCTGGTGATTTATATGGTTGAAAGGTACTTATTGCCCATTCCACCGTTGTCTGGTAAATATTTTCTTAGCAATGTCCCAATCTTCCTTGCGGGATTTTTTGGTATAGTTCATTGCTATTTCGGTGCTTGTTGCTGGTTCAGTACCTGGTAAGTGGGTTCTAAGAAGAATAATCGATCGTTCCTCTTCACCTTCCGTGTATGATTCGTCTGGCTTTTTCAGCTACATTGTGGGGTTAGTTCCACCATTTGCCATGACCTTTTGTAGTCTGGCCGCTGTGTGAGTGGAAGTGATCTTTTCGTAAAATGCTTGAAAATTAAGCCTTTTGGCCTTCCTAATCTCTTTATTGTACTGAGTAAGCTTCTCAGCGTACCTCTGCCCATTACCGTCACGTTTGGCTCTATTAAAGAGCCGATGGACCTCTTTTCTGAGGTTTGACAGGTTCTCATTCCACCAAGGACCATACTTTTCTAAACGAACTTTTGAGAGTGGGCAACTGGAATGAAAAGCTTACATTATTGCCTCACTGATCTGTTCGACTCTTTGTTCCAGGTCGTAGTGCGGGTGATTTACCCCATTCACTTCGACGTGTTCCAAATTGTCCTTCAGATTGGTCTTGTAAAGAGACCAATCAGTATTTCTAGGATTTCGGATTGTAGGAATCGAGGTGGTATTTCCCTCTATCCTAAATTCGATGATCCTATGGTCGGAAAGTGATGGCTCGCTCATCACCCTCCAATATTTTACATTTTTCCTAGCAGCAACATTAACAATTGTTACGTTCAGGACCTCTTCTCTTGCTCTTGTGACAAAAGTGGGGGTTGTCCTCACGTTTAAGGTCTCAAGGTTATTTGCTAAGAGATATTCTAATAAACACTCACCTTTTGCGTTGTTATTGGTGCTTCCCCACACTGTATTGTGTGCGTTGGCATCACAACCAATTATAATTGGCAGCCGTCTGCCATTGCAGTGTCTCACGAGCTCTTGTACTTCTTCAGGCGGTGTCATCGGCCCGTCTCCAGCGAAGTAGGCAGAGGCAATGACGGTGTCTCGGTTGATTCCCCCAATGTTGAGGTGAACCATGATTGGAACAAGGTCCCGTGACACGTATTCTGAAACACAAATATATTTTATGTTATTTCTTATGATTACACAGGTACGCGGAGATACTTGCCTTTGATCATAAATCAATTTAGAATCCTTAAATGCCAAACCTTTCATTTGGCCTTCTTTGTTGATCCATGGTTCTTGGATCAGTACAATATCCAGTTGTAGTCTAGCGAACAACCTTGCAATCACGGCTGAAGCTCCCTTCGCGTGATGCAGGTTAATCTGAGCGTGAACGTGAAGGTGAATTATTTTAGATGAGAGAGGCCGAGTTACTCAGCCTCTATTCATTCCCCTCATTTCTCTCTCCCTGACCCTCCTCGACCACCATGGCAGTATCTCTCTCGGGAATCGAGCAGGTTTCTTGATCTCGAGCCAGACTCTCGACCCCCAGGCCGCTCTGCACAGCTTCCCGGGATACAGAGGCAGTCTCCGCATTCCCAGTCATCCCAGCAGAGCCGGAGGAGATCTCGGGCTGACCCAAGGTCAAGCTTTTCGGACAGGTAAGAATATGTTACAAACAAAAATTCGTTATTTGAATGAGTATTTTCAGCCATGTATAGCTATGAACGGGAACAACAACGTCTCCGGGCACTCCTAGAGGAGAGCGATATGCAAAATGAAAGTCCACGTTATTATGACGATGAATCGGATAATGAAGAGATTGATGACATATAAATGGATGATGTAGAAGTTTTTGACACGCTTTCCTGCCGCTTGCTTCTTCCTTCACCTCTCACACAGGTTCTTAACGACTGACGCGTCACTTTGGACACCCTCGATGCAAAGCTCTTTTGCAAACAAATGCTCGGGCGCCAGATTATTTTACCTGGTTTACTCCACGGCCCCTTGACCCTCGGCGTCAAGAGTTCCAGAGGTAGCCTCAGATGGAGGTTACGGACAATTCCAGGGGTCTCGTTGAATTTAACACACCTACAAAACCTATAAACCTTAGACGGTGATGCTACGGGATATTAAGAAAACACTGATCGTATTTATTGGTATATTACAAGACTTACTTAATATGTACACATACAGATTAATATTCAACAATTTCTGATCAAGCGGTACCGAATTAATACAATATATCAACAGTAAGCAAAGGTATTCAAGCCTTATGTTATTATGCACCATGCGAAATTTGCCGGTATTAAGGAATATGAGCAATGATACAATAAAACAGGTGTAAGCAAGCAAATACAATTTTTAATAACAGCGGAAGCGGTATAAGCAGTTTTGTAATTATGCGGTAAGCAGCAGTAAAACAATAATTACCTATCACGGTAGTCAACGACATAAAACTATCTTCGCGGTAGGGATAGTCAATCGGGATAGGTGGAAAAATGTGACCAGACCAGTTTATAACAAAAAAAACTAAAGAATTTAAACTAGATTATCAATCAATCAGTGGCAACAGCCTCATACTTGATTGAGAATCTGATTTTTATAGGAGAATTTACACTTTAAATTGTCAAATTATCGGTTAAAACTATTCTAAAATATTGGTCGGAGGATAGGACAGCGGTTACCCAAATACAAGCAAAATAAAAATGTGTCTTAGAATAGATAATTATGAAACGAAATTATTACCGGCTGAGAGTGGAACAGCTGGTGGCAACAGCCTCTGATCCGCCCCAAACTCAGTTTTAACTTTTCCAAATTGCCGGACAGACAAAACTATATACAATTTAGAACTAGAATAAATCAAGGTAATCTAGAGAAAATTATGCGCGTTCCGAAAGGGAAGCGGCTGGTGGCAACAGCCTCTGCTCTGTCTCACAGTCGGTTTTCAATTTTTCAAATTACCGGTCAGTTAAAACTATATATAATTTAGAGCTAAAATAAATCTAAGTAACTTGGAGAAAAGTGTGCGCGTTCCGAAAGGAAGGCGGCTGGTGGCAACAGCCTCTGATCCGTTTCACAGACGGTTTTCAATTTTACAAACTTCCGGTCAATTAAAATTATATATAATTCTGAACTAAAATAAATATAAGTAATCTAGAGAAAATTATTCGTGTTCCGAAAGGGAAACGGCTGGTGGCAACAGCCTCTGATCCGTTTCACAGACGGTTTTCAATTTTACAAACTTCCGGTCAATTAAAATTATATATAATTCTGAACTAAAATAAATCTAAGTAATCTAGAGAAAATTATTCGCGTTCCGAAAGGGAAACGGTTGGGAGCAACAGCCTCTGATCCGTTTCACAGACGGTTTTCAATTTTACAAACTTCCGGTCAATTAAAATTATATATAATTCTGAACTAAAATAAATCTAAGTAATTTAGAGAAAATTATGCTTTCAGATTTCCGGACAGTTAAAGTTATATAACATTCCTGAATAAAAATAAAAGATCACAGTCGAAATAGAATCCAATTATCGAGGGGATAAGCAAATGAAAATCTATTATGTATTTGGGTAATTTGAAACAGGACACTAGGTATAACAATCTGTATCGCAAAATTAAAATCAAAATGCTACTTCAATGTATTGAAGGCTCAGACCTGAATTCCAAAGAAACAATATACAAAACGCGGTGATAAAAACTGTAAATAACTTTGGTTTTTATCGTTTCAAAAAAAATATACCGACTTACCAGCTTTATCAAAATACGGAATTATATTTTCAAATAGCAGAATTACTAAAAATATTTTATAGAAATTGAATATAAAACTTCAAAACCCCGGTGAAATCTTTTATTCGGTTTTCGCAAAATTAAAATCAAAATGATATTTCAATCAGACCCTAATTCCAGAGAAACAATATACAGAACGCGATAATAAAAACTGTGAATAAGGTTGTTCTTTATCGCCTCAAAAAAACTACCGGCTGCCGGCTTTATCAAAATACGGAATTATATTCTTAATAACCAAACTACTAAATTGTTTGTTGAAATTAACTATAAAACTTTAAAACTCCGGTGAACTATTTTATCCGGTTTACAAAATAAATTTCCACTTACTCCGAAAATACTGGACGGTCGGACACTTCACACTATCTGTTTACAGCCAAATTCTATCTCACTCTAACTCTAATAATCAGTTCCAAAACTTAATGAATTCAATAGTTTAATGCCTTTTGAACGCTCGGTTTTCGAATTTATAATTTACTTCCTACCTAAATTTTGGCGATAACGGTGGTGAGGGAATTAACTTGAATCGATTTAATTACAACAAGAAATATTTCTACTTGTACTGAACGGCTTCGGTTTTAATCCAATACATTTTACATATTTCTTTAAATGGTAAATCACGGCTTTTGAGTTACTAATGAAATATATACTTAAATTTATATTACGGGACTGAAACGGTACCAGAAATCAAAGTTCGAAAGTAGGTAACGAGTTATATTCACTTATTTAACTTAAAAATACCATCGGAACATCAATCAAAATTGCTTCAAAAGAAATAACTCGTTACAAGTTCATGACACAGACAGCGAGCAAGACATTTCTGGGGCGAAAATGAAGATACAGAAACTGTCTACACCTGTCAAAATGAAGAGGAACAGACTATCCGCACCCGATTGTGATATAAAGGCCAAAGTGAGTAATTATTAGTATAAAATATTGGTCACCTTAAATATAAACTTCTCTATAGGAAAAAAAGACAATACCTATTGGAAAAAAACCAGCCACAAAAGCAGTCCGCACTAGGCAAGAAAATGTCATTAGAAAGCTGCCATCACCAACAGCAGAGACTGAGAATTTGAAGTCATACTTTGTCAATAAAGAAATAGTTAATATCATAGTTACCTCTACTAACAAATATATCACGTCATTCGCAAACAATGTCAGCACTATTTAGAATCCTTTAAAAATGTTTGCTGAATTTCGGGTTATAAATAATATGATAGGGCAACTTGTCAGGGTTAAACCCATTTAGATTATATATGGGGGCACCCCCTTCCCTCCTCTTTTTTGGGGGTCCAGCTGAGTAGTAAATACACGTATGTTATGTGACACTTTATCGGATGAACAGGCGGATGGCCTATGGGTGGTTACCGATACGAAGAAGTTTCCAGAGGGTTTACAAGAAGTAGAAGAAGTCTCTAGATGGTTAGCAAGTAATGACGGTAGCGTCTACGGGGGTTATGCAAAAAGTAAATAAGTGTGTATGTTGTTACGTGTATAAGGTATCTAGAGGGTGGTTTAGAAGAAGCGAAGGGGTTTTTAAGGGTAGCGTCTACGGGGATTACGCAAAAAGTAAGGGTGTATACAAGAACGGGGGTTATGCAAAAAGTAAATAAGTGTGTATGTTGTTACGTGTATAAGGTATCTAGAGGGTGGTTTAGAAGAAGCGAAGGGGTTTTTAAGGGTAGCGTCTACGGGGGAGGGTAGCGTCTACGGGGATTACGCAAAAAGTTAATAAGGGTGTATACAAGAACGGGGGTTATGCAAAAAGTAAATAAGTGTGTATGTTTTTACGTGTATAAGGTATCTAGGGGGTGATTTAGAAGAAGCGAGGAGGGTTTTAAGGGTAGTGTCTACGGGGGGGTTGCGTAAAAAGTAAATAAGGGTGTATATAAGAAGTAATTAGAAGAAAGAAAATATATGGAGGATTGTGTGTGTGTAAGAGATGAGGGGTAGTGCTTACGAGGGGGAGGGGCTATGCAGTTAGCTGATTTTTTAAGGGTTCTATATTTTGAAATTCTCAAAGGAATGTTATTAGATTGATAACCAACATTTTTTTTTAAAACGGATATGTGTGTGAATTCATATCATTTTATAGAAGGTTTTTTTTATATCGTAATAAATGAAATCTCACATTATATTAAATTCGCTTTGTAGGTAATATTTATGCGTTATTTCTATAGTTAGGAAGCACGTGCAGACCAAATCATTTATTCAGACAATAGTGAACTTGTTTCAAATATGATTAGATTGGAATGTCATGATTTCTGGTTTATAATTGTTAGTAACAGATTAGATTGTACGAAATCGTAGAAAATATAGTTTTCTGGAAATATGATGATGATATCAAAAATAACTCATTGGACTTGTGCATCCCCCTCTATAATAAAATATTCTTTTAAATAGTGCTCACAGTAAATACTAGGCAATAGACTGTACTTAGTGTTCCAGTGAAAAGTTGTCGTTTAAGGTTCCACAATACATAGTAAGTTATTTATAAGTTTACTATTTTTTTTTCATTCATCTTTAACTATTTTAAAAAACTTAATTGTTAAATTATTATTATTCTGTTATCTTTTCAAATAATTCTTTCCTTATTACAGATGAATTTTTTAAATGAGATTAATATAATAAGCACTGCTTTTGCAGAAATAAAACCCGTTATAAAACTGAAAGATTTACCAAAGGATACACCACATAGAATAAACAGCGCAAAGGTGCGCCAGGGGCAATTTGGAGCCCAAATACTTCTGGAGCTGGAAGAAAATATAGTATTTCTCCCCAAAAGAGTGACGGATGCATTTGCGTCGCATGTAAATCAATTTACGCCGGGAAAGTTCAGCATTACATTCCTGGGACTTCAAACTTTCCAAAGGGTTTCCCCTAGGACCCTCTTCAAAATAGAGGAGAATGTATAAAAAACATAGCAAAAACAGTACATATTGAATTTCAACACCTTGAAAAATAATCTGGACACACGTGAACAGCTTCAGTTTTCAAAATCGTAAGTTTTTATAATTTTTTGAAAATGAATTCTGAGGAAATAGCTCTCCTAACTGATAATATTGTTAAAAAGTTTCAAGCAATTGAAAATATTTTATTTCAAAAAAAAATTGTACTATTTATGATATAGAAAAATGGTCAAAACAAGCTAAATGTCACATTAGACTTTGCAACTTAGCAATAAGTGATGGGGATCTAACCATTGGTACATTACGTAAACTACAAACCAACTTGGGTCACTTAAAGCGGTTTAGAATAATAATTCAGAATCTAAGTAAATCTGGAAAGGGGCTTACTATTAATAAAAAAAGAAGTAATAGAGTAAAATGGGAAGATATTAATTAAATTTTTGAAAGTAGAGTTCGAACCGGGGTTATTATAAATAAATCTCATAAAGATATCTTACAGTTTTTTGATGATTCGTTGTTTCTTTTCAGCACTAGAATGAAAAACGCATTAAAAAAATGCAATATGTTGAAAGTAAATACTTGTTTTTGTGCAGAATTTATTAGAAAATCAGGTGATACTGAAATTACAGAAAATAAATATTTTTCTACAAAAAATGAAATAATTGATAAGACAACTGACTTTAAAAAATGGTTTGCAGTTAATGTAAGAGATGTCATTTTAAAAAAACTTTCAGAATATTCTGAGGATGGATCGGGGTGGGCCTTAAGTAAAATTATATCTCTGGAAATCAATATAAATAAATACGAGGTGGCTAGTGGAATATCATCATATATTAAATTACCAGACATAATAGCTAAAAGAAAGGCGTGTATCAACGTTCAGAATGACGATAATGCATGCTTTGCTTGGGCAATTGTTTCAGCTTTGTTCCCTTGCGTTATTAATAAAAATCCTACACGTACTTGTTCATATCCTCATTATAGCAAAGTTTTGAACATTAACGGTCTTACATTTCCTGTACACCCAAATCAGATTACAACTTTCGAAAAAAATAATGTTAATATTTCGGTTAATGTTTTTGAATTGGAAATTTTCAGACAATCAAATTTTAGTGTTGTGCCAGTACGTTTAACAAAACAAAAAAGAGAAAAGCATGTCAATTTACTGATTATTCAAAATAAATATTTTCCTAAAAAGAATGATTGTGAACCAGAGTCAGATAATGATGATTTTAGTGATGATATACAGTATCACTATATTTGGATAAAAGACTTGTCAAGACTTTTATCCAAGCAACTCCCTAAAAATAATAGAAAAAAATATATATGTGATAGATGTTTGAATTATTTTGTTTCTCAAGAAAAATTGGATGACCATTTCAAATATTGTGAAAAAATTGATAATAATTGTAAAATTGAGTTTTCTAAAGATCCATATGTCAAGTTTAAAAATTTTGTATACAAAGAAAAAGTACCTTTTATTATTTATGCAGATTTTGAATCACTACGTATTCCTTATATTGATGTAGATGCTAGAATAAAATCTCAAAAGGGATATGGTTCACAGTCGGTAACGAGAAGTGCTAGGTATCAAAAACATAAAGCTTATAGTGCTGGACTATATGTTAAATGTAATTTTAACGATAACTGGTCATTTTATGACGAAGTTCTGATTGTATGCTATGGTTTGTAGATAAAATTGAAAATATTGCAAAATTTGTAATGTCAAAATTAAAAAATGTTGAACCAATGAATGTTGAAGTGAATTTAAAAGATGCTTCAGATAAATGTCATATTTGTGAGGAGATATTTAAGGAAGGTGATAAGATTGTTAGGGAACATTGTCACTTAACAGGTAATTTTCGAGGTTTTGCTCACAACCACTGTAATCTTAATTATAAAAAATCATTTGTCATTCCAGTAGTTTTTCACAACCTAAGTGGTTATGATTCACATTTCATAATTAGAGATTTAGCTAACCGAAATTATGTTCAACTTTTACCTGTTAATAAAGAAAAATACATAAGTTTTACAATCTGGGATAATAATACAAATATTAGGTTTAGATTTATAGACTCTTTCAGATTTATGGGATGTTCATTAGATTCATTGGTATCAACATTAGAACCGGAAAATGTCATTCCACTTGGGAAAGAATTTTCGAATCTAAATACTGAACAATTTAGTTTATTAAATAGAAAAGGTGTTTTCTTTTATGATTATTTAGATGATATAAAGCGATTAGATGAAACTGCATTACCTAGTAAAGAATATTTTTACAACAAACTTAACGATGAACATATAAAAGATATTGACTATAGGCATGCAAAATTAGTTTGGTTAGCATTTAGTATGAAAACCCTTGCTGATTACAGTGACTTGTATATGAAAACAGATATTTTACTTCTAGCGTCTGTTTTTGAAGCATTTCGTGATACTTGCTGGAAAACATATGGTTTGGATCCTGGTCATTATTATTCAGTTCCTGGTTATACTTGGGATTGTATGCTCAAGTATACTCATTGTAAATTAGAGACAGTGCAAGATATTGACATGCTGCTATTTTTTTAAAGAGGTATAAGGGGTGGAATATCTCAGTGTTGTAATCGATACGGTGAAGCTAACAACAAGTATATGCCTACGTATAATGAAAACAAACCTGTGAAGTATCTTTTATATACAGATATTAATAATCTTTATGGTTGGGCTATGAGTCAGGAGCTTCCCTACGGAGGATTTAAATGGGTAGATCATAATATTGATATAACTCAAATTCCAGATGATTCCCCTGAAGGGTACCTGCTCGAGGTTGATTTAGAGTATCCAAAAAATAAACACGATCTACACAAAGATCTGCCATTCTGTGCAGAACATATTTCACCACCAAATTCTAAACAAAAGAAATTAATGACTACCCTGTATAATAAAAAAAATTATATTATGCATTACAAAAATTTAAAGCAAGCTATAGCTCATGGATTATTGCTTAAGAAAGTTCATAGTGTATTAAAATTTCAGCAAAGTTGTTGGTTGAAGCCTTATATAGAATTAAATACTTTGATGAGATCCCACGCAAAAAATAATTTTGAAAAAAATTTGTATAAACTTATGAATAATGCAGTATTCGGGAAAACGATGCAAAATTTGCGTAAACATCGGTTAGTGAAATTAGTTCGAACGTGGTATGGCAAACGAGGAGCTAGAAATTTAATTGCAAGTCCCACATTTCATAGTCGTGTTATATTTAACGATGATGTTGAGAATCCTTTATTGGCTATAGAGCTTAAGAAAACTAAAATTGTATTTGACAAACCTCTTTATATAGGATTAGCAATTTTAGATATTTCAAAAATATGTGTTTATGAATTTCATTATGATTATATGCTGACCAAATTTTCACCTGAACAATGTAAATTACTTTATACCGATACTGATAGTTTAGTATACGAAATTCAATGTAATAACATATATGAAGAAGTAATAAAGGCGGATATTCACCGTTTTGATACTAGTGATTATCCTGTAAATAATGTGTGGGATATTCCTCTAGCTAATAAGAAAGTACCCGGAATTATGAAGGATGAAAATAACTCAAAAATTATGACACATTTTGTAGGTTTACGTTCTAAACAGTATGCCTTCAGAGTGTTAGGTGAGGAAAACGATGTAAAAAAATCTAAAGGTATTAAGTCTAATGTGGTAAAGAAAAAAATAACTTTTGATGATTATATTCTCTGTTTGCAGAAATTTATAGAAAATCCGCAAGAAGAGTGTTTCATGCATGCAACTCAACGTTGTATACTATCAAAGTTACATGATGTATACACCATTGAACAGACAAAAATTGCTTTAAACCCATCAGATGATAAAAGATATTTGATACCTGGTTCACATGACACTCTTCCGTGGGGACATTATAGCATTATGGAGTTATAATAAATTAATTGGAATTTATTTTAAGATGAAGAGTTTGGTAGATCTATGTACTAAGATAATTTGTAATCGTATTACTAGAATTTCAAGTTTTCTTGTACAAGCTCAAATTCATCAGTTTTTGAAAATAAAAATTTCTCGAGAATTTCGTACCTATAAATGGTTGCAGATAAAAGAAGAAAGTGATAAATCTGATCACTGTGATGCTATATTGCTTGATTTTGAATATGAAACAAAAATTTCACCAGAGCTTCGAGATACCTTATTAAATTTCACTTATTTAGATGTGTTTACTGAACACGATCTCTACTGCCTAATTAGTAAATATTACCACATTTCTCCTTTGGGTCTAAAAGTTTGCGAAGAGTGTTTTCAGAAATATTTTAAACTTATGCCTAATATAAATTACACATTTCACGAAGAAATTAGTGTGAGCACTTCAGAAAATTTAACAGGATTTTATAATTCTGAACACTATTGGTGTCAAAATGATTTTGAGGCAGTTGTTTTCATATTACAAGAATATTTTGAGTGTCTAGAGGCTGCAGCAGATTTACCCTACTGATTTCACTGTATCTTTTATCTGTATAACTATATTTAATATGTACTGTCAAATGCATAATTTTCATTTTGCCTTCAATGTAATATGCACTGTTTTTTTTATTTGATGTAATATGTATATAAATACAATTAATAAAACAATATTCATATAACCTTGAAACTTGATTTTTTATCCTAGCTCCTTCCCCACAGGTTTTCAAGAATTTTTAACGTTATGACGTCGATTTGAAGTTTCATAAGTAGTACATGAGTAAGAAGTGCTGTTCCTTTAGACTGGTGTTTAAATTGTAAATTTGGAATTTTGTTGCCAAATATGCCTTTTCAGCAACATATGACGGTGATGCTTGAGGAAAATACCGATTTAGGTTAGTCTTTTTCCCATTTTGTTCTAACGCGATACGAATGTTCACCATCATGATCGTTTTCATTTACACTACATCGAGGTCGCTCTAATAGTTGAATAGTTGCAGGATTTAGAGTGCCATCTACAGGAAAATTTAATTTCTCTTGGAAATCTTTTAAAATCGATGACATATTTGTGATATCATGTTCCGACTTGTT
Source organism: Galeruca laticollis (assembly GCA_963921935.1). Classification (NCBI taxonomy): domain Eukaryota; kingdom Metazoa; phylum Arthropoda; class Insecta; order Coleoptera; family Chrysomelidae; genus Galeruca; species Galeruca laticollis. The sequence goes on from OY998183.1 coordinate 7,476,117, forward strand.
AACATATCCAAATCTTTCGATAATTTACATCAATTTTCTCAGATGTCACTAAAGGTAGAATTATTATTAATGGTAAAATAAACATCCTTCACTTTCGATGTTCAATACTGATTCCAAATCGACATAAAAGTTTTCATCATCAGCATTACTTGTGTTAGAGGTGAAATGAAACAAAGAATATTTTCATAATTTTATAATGTTAAATCATTGATTACATGGACTTTGTAATAGTACAGATATTCTCTAAGTGCTCTTCCTATTAAACTGCTGTTGTCATAAGAATAAATATCACAAACAGCATACATTAAATCTAAACAATTGGAAAAGCCACATATTGGATTCGATATAAATGTTTTTAATAAATTAATGATATTATAATAAAAATCGCAAAAGTTCACTTTATTTAAAATTGAAATGTGATGTTGAAGCAAATTCTCATGAACACGTTGAATTTCTACAACTTCTTCTTCATCGAGGAAAACTGTTACATCATCTTTCTGAATTTTCACAAATTTTTGATTATCATAAATAACTTTAGTTATTTGACAAAAATCTTGGTACAACATGATGGGATTAGAATCTACAACATCATCATCTGGAGAATTGAAGAATAACTCGTTACTTTTATGCAGCACTTCTATGATCTCATCCCATTCTAAAGTATTGAATGACATTTTTGAAGGTTCCACGATAAACGATGATAAAATGATGGCAGGTGCAAAAGTTCTGGCAGGACTCAGGCAACATCCAACTTCAAATCGATGACCAACATTGAAAACTGTATGCAATAAATAATGTCTTTCTTTTCTTATTGCAATTTCATAATTAAGTACAATTTGATCTAAATCACGATCATAATTTGGTTCTTCATCATAACTACTATTATCACTACATGACATTGTAACACTATAATACCCAGAATAATGACTACTCATTATGATGACTTCTAAACTAATGTCGATCAATTTATATGTTTATCTCTGTCCTCCACTCAATTAAAGTTGATTGGTTGCTGGTGATCTATACTACTACATCATCAGTGTTAATCCAACTGTTATGTTTTTCATCTAATCCTAACCATTTAACGTACATTTCGTTACGTTTCCTCTTCAACACCTTTTCAACGAGATAAATGTGGGGATTTTTGGTTTTTTGTAATTCTTCTTCATAGAAACAACCTCTAATAGACGATCCAGTCATATCTTCTATCAAATGCGTTACAGGATTCGTTATTTTGACTTTCGTAATTTTGAATAGTTCAGTTGTAAAATTGGGAGTGTAACCTTTTTCAAAAGCATGTTTCGCTTTACTTATTCGCACAATATCTCCCACATTTAATTTTCTGGGTCCGGCGATTTTCAAATAACTGAATTTCTTATTTAAAATCAATTTTTCGTTACTTCGATTCACCTCTGATGGTTTGTATCCAGTTTTACTATGTTTTGTGTCGTTGTATTCCTTTGTGATTTGAGGTAAAATATCGATCCATTGGTATTTCCCAATTAAGCTGAAATGTTTATAGAGTTTCGTTTTGAGCGTTCTAATAACTCTTTCTGCAATTGCAGCTTTCTTCGTACTAAATGTACTATAATGATTGATATTATGTTTTTTCATTAGAGATTTGAATTTACTATTGTAAAATTCCGTTCCCTGATCTGATTGTAGATTTTTTGGCGTTCGACTCCTGATAATACTCGAAAATGCTCGTGTTATTTCTTCGGCTGTTTTCGTCTTGAGTGGACGAGTCCACATGAATTTCGAGAAACAATCGATAACCACCAAAATCATTTTAAATCCTTTATTATGCTTTGCATAAGGTCTCATTTCGGCTAAATCCATTTGCCATAAGTCATCAAGACCTTTGATTATTGTTCGTCGACGTGGATAATTTCGTCGAATCGGTTTATGTAATTCTTTAACAAGTTGAATCCTGTCTGCAGACATGATGTATAGTGAATAAAGAAGGTTATTTTGTTATATATATATATATATATATATATATATATATATATATATATATATATATATTCTAAAGGTCAATTATTGTTCTTCTTCTAAATTACACTGTACGAGAAGATCCATACAAAAATAATCTCTACTACCCAATTTGAATTCTATTTTATCGTTCTTCTTTATGCTAAGGCCGTTTAACTGTTGATACTGATATTCCATATTATTCTTCAATAAAACGCTGCCATCAGAAGCATAATGTTTACAATTTTCAATTTTTCAATCAAAAGGGAATACAAAAGCCGTACCTTCCGTATCCAAAACGTAAAAGTTCTTGTTAAATTTCTTCGTGCCCCTAAAGCTGATTAGACACTTTGTGTGATACTTTTCTGCGAATTGGTGTATCTGTCTGCTGATATTTGTCGATGAAACGAGATTATCGACATATTTTTTTATCGGAATGTTTGTATTGAGAGTAGCAATCCTTGAATCATAGTTTCTATGTATTTCATCCAATGTATCTTTCATTTTTTTGTCAAGTATGTTTACTATAAATTTTCTATTTGATTCTATTGCATTATCTACATACTTTTGAGTTGATCCATTATTTATCAAGGATTTTATTTTATCATTTATTTGCTGAATACTTGTGTTCAACGACAATTGAGCTATTTCGATTTTTTTAAATCGTGCTTCGAGATTTGTATCATACTTCTTTTTATATGCGTCAGAATGTCGACCAAACTTGTCGAGACTCATTTTGAAAATGAACATAAATCAATCGATGGTTAATATATATAATCGGCTTCACGAAGTTCATGTATAATGGCAACAATCTCATTATCATTGGAAGTGTTACCTGCATCCTTGGAAGCTATTAACTCTCTAAGTCTTTCAACAATCTCGTTTACATCGTCCCAGTAAACGTACTCTATATCTTTATCATTATAGGTCATGATGTGATCATGTAATCCTTTACCTACGATGTTAGTGGTAGTGTTTCGTCTTATAATAAATTGCTTTTTAATAATATTAATATACTTCCACCGCTGAGAACCTTTTAATGTTCTATCTTTTTTTAAATGAACCCCCGTTCGTTCCAATAATATTTTGTATGTAGGTAAATCATCTTCGGTATATTTGGGACGTTGGTAGAAAAGTAATTGGTAAAGACCTGGAGTAGCAGGTATTCTATCCCATCCTTTATCTCCTTCTACGAATATATCTCCGTTTTTTGCGTCAAAGTTTATGCGTTTATTCCCCAGAGTCCACTGATCGTTTTCAGCATTATACTTTGGACCGTACAAATAATCGATTTGTGAGTCTCCGTTAAAGAAATCGATGACACATTGTCGACCCATTGTAGGATATTGTTCGATGTACTCGTTGACTGTTCGTGGTGAGAAATGTTCACTATTATTCACTTGAGGTTCACCGTCATCATCATCATCATCCGTAAATACTGATTCATTTTTCGGATCATAACTGTATAATTCTTCATCACTGATAAAATTGGGAACATGTTCTTTTTTCTCTTTAGATGATGTGGGCTGTGGTGGTGGTGGTGGTGGTGGAGGTAGGGTTGCTGTAATCTGCTTGTTTGCCTTAGATGTATTCATAATATTTACGATATCTTTGAGTGGATTAGATATAGGTTTGAAAATTCTATTTAGTGTCTCATCATGCTCAGTTTTGTTCAGTTTAAAAGATAAATACTTTTTTCTAATAATTCGTTTCAGATCTGCAATTTTTCGTTTTCGCACAGCGTCTGCATCAGATGACATCATAATGAAAAATGAATGGTTAAATAATTATTATATTTTATATACATATCGAATCCTTTACGATATCTACCATCTTGTAAATCAAAGTCTTTAACAATAACCAAAGCGCCATATTTATCATTCCAGCATTCAGAGCACATTTTCTTGAATTCTTCAAATGACATGTCGGGGGAAACGTGTTCGTTGAAGGCATGTTTAAGGTTAATTTTATCCTGTTTAAACATTACAATCATATGGCAGTTATCACGTATTAGCTGCTTTGGTATTTTCGAATAAGTCTGACATAGGTAGAAGACATCAATACTTCTGTGTCTACACATGGAAAAATATTCTTGAATTGTTTGTTGTTTGTCGCATGACACATCGTCAAAAATGAAAATCGAATTCGGTTTGGATTTGGATGAAGTAACAACAGGTACTACGACATCTAACACTACAATAAAGTTTGTTATAGATAGCATGGCATTGAAAGTTAAACACGTCTATCCTAACGATGAAATAAAATTACGTATGATGGAGCAAATAAAAAGTGATCGACCAATATTCCTTCCGTTCAGAAAATGGGAACTTTGTGTATTGCCTACGTTAACGAACGACGCTAAAAATGAGATTTGGTCAGTTAAAACGAGCTCGTCTGTCGAGAGACCTCGATATGTTATCGTATGCTTTAAAATAGATAGACGCAACAAGAAGACAAACGATCCTTCGCAATTCGATCACTTGAACACCAACAATGTAAGATTGGCTTTGAACGAAGATTTTTGGCCCACCGAACGATTAAAGATGGATTTCGGAAAAAACGACTATACTCTTGCCTATCATAATTACGCCTCATTCTATAGAAGCTATACCAATTCCAGCATAGTACATCCAACATTGGATTATGAAGCATTCAAAGATCGTGCTCTCTTTGTCATAGACTGTTCCAAACAGGAGGAGGGTATGAGGGCATCAACAGTTGATATAAAAGTGGAAATTGAAGTAGGTGTAGGATTTCCTGCAAATACTAGAGCATATTGTATAATTATACATGACTGTTTATTGGAGTATTACCCCCTAACGGAAATTATCAAAACGATCATATAATACCAGTGTTGAAATACACAGCTTGACAGTTACAAATAAACCACGATGAGAATAGCATTCATTGACATTCAAGGCTTCATTATCGAGGGTACATTCCATCCTAAGGAATTGTCCATCGAAATCGGATATAAACATAGACACTACATATTTAAGCCGCCACAACCCTTTCATTTGCTAAACAATCAAGATAAAAAAACAAACAACTTTTTGGAACACCATATCCATGGAATCAAGTATTCTTCTGGCGATGTTGATTATTCAAAATTGGACGAGATTTTGAAAAGTACAATGTCTAATGTCGATTGTATTTACGTTCGCGGTAATCAGAAATATGAATTTTTACAAAAGAAATGTGAAGAATATGGAATTTCTACGACAACTGTTGTTGATGTCTGCAAGTTTGATGGAACGTCCTCAGCCATGGAAAGTTTAAAAAAACATTCGAATGCTTGTCATGCCGATGGGACTTTCAATTGTACACAAATTAATGTAGAACGATTACGATATTGGTTTTTAAATGTAATACCATTGTAATTTTACTTAAATAAATAGAAAAAATTGATGAGTTGTTTTATTGAAACACATTGTATACTCATTTATGTCTATATTACATGAAGACTTAAACTTTCGTTTTACAATATTCAATATAATTTTCAATATTAAAATAAATACTGATGTTAAAATTATACATGTCATTGCAAAAACATTATTAATTTCATCCTTGATGGCATCCTGTTGTTCCCGAATTGTATTATTCATCATACTGCAGTCGGTTTAATTCTGTGGATATTTTTTGTAGGCGGCGATTTTTGAAGACGTTATCCTCCAAGCATATTCGCTCCAATTGCTTTATCAGTTTAATCTTATTTTCATAAATTGAAATATCTTTACTCAATTCTCGAACGCTTTTAGAAAATTCCTCCTATTTGCGTCTATACTCTTCCGATGACATTGTGATACAAACACTCAATTCTCTCATCCATTTATTATAAAAGAAATCATGCGCATGCTTTCAAGACTTTCAAAATACCCCGTATAAGAAAAAGACATCAGTTAAATATGATTTTAAAAAAACTGTAACATAAAATCTATTTTTATTAATTTGATAGAAAACTAAATTCTGCTGTTTCATGAATAAACTCAGTTTAGATTTTATCGTAAATGACTAATACAATATCATGTTGATATCATATATTTTTTAAAAGATACTAAAGTAATATTCTGTAATATAAAGTAACTAACAATTATAAACCAGAAATCATGACATTCCAATCTAATCATATTTGAAACAAGTTCACTATTGTCTGAATGAATGATTTGGTCTGCACGTGCTTCCTAACTATAGAAATAACGCATAAATATTACCTACTAAGCGAATTTAATATAATGTGAGATTTCATTTATTACAATATAAAAAAACCTTCTATACAATGATATGAATTCACACACATATCCGTTTTAAAAAAAATGTTGGTTATCAATCTAATAACATTCCTTTGAGAATTTTAAAATATAGAACCCTTAAAAAATCAGCTACCTGCATAGCCCCTCCCCCTCGTAAGCACTACCCCTCATCTCTTACACACACACACAATCCTCCATATATTTTTTTTCTTCTAATTACTTCTTGTATACACCCTTATTTACTTTTTACGCAACCCCCCCGTAGACGCTACCCTTAAAACCTTCCTCGCTTCTTCTAAATCACCCCCTAGATACCTTTTACACGTAAAAACATACACACTTATTTACTTTTTGCATAACCCCCGTTCTTCTATACACCCTTATTAACTTTTTGCGTAATCCCCGTAGACGCTACCCTCCACCGTAGACGCTACCCTAAAAAACCCCTTCGCTTCTTCTAAACCACCCTCTAGATACCTTATACACGTAACAACATACACACTTATTTACTTTTTGCATAACCCCCGTAGACGCTACCGTCATTACTTGCTAACCATCTAGAGACTCCAGAGAGGACCAAACTCCCTGATTTTTAATACTCTCATTGCCTGAACCTTTCTTAGATATTCCAAGAATTGCCTCTTGGGCAGATCTTTCTATCACCAGATGTAGAGGGGTGAGATCTGTAATGATCTCAAGTGCCCCTGTTGGACACGTTCTCATAGCTCCAGTGATGCACACACAGGCAAGCCTTTGAACTTTATCGAGGGTTTTCCTCGTGCTGTACTGACTTGCTTTTGTGTGCCAAACTATTGCCCCATACGTAATTGCTGATCTCACAATCATGGCGTACATCCATTGCAATATTTTTGGGTTACAGCCCCACCTCTTACTAGCTAGATTTCTGCACGCCATCAAAGCTCTTATTGCTTTACTAGCAGTTATTTCAACATGCTTATTCCACAGAAGCTTACTGTCTAGGGTTATCCCTAAATATTTAACCTCTGATTTCCATTCTATGATTTCCCCGTTTAAGGATATGTGTTTCATGGCTGGAAGTGTTATTTTCCGGGTAAATGGAATTACTATGGTCTTGCTTGGGTGAATGTTTAGCCCCACTGACAAGAACCATTGCTCAATGATTCTAAGGCCCTTTTGTAATAAATCACACAAGGTGCTCTCGAACTTGCCTCTGACTATTAAAACAATGTCATCTGCGTAGCCCATACATTCGAAGCCAAGCTCCGTTAACCTGTAGAGCAACTCATCTACTACGAGGCTCCATAGAATGGGAGATATCACCCCCCCTTGAGGTGTCCCCGAGTGGCTTTAACTGAGGTGGTTTGATTCCTCACCTGTGTCTCAGCTATCCTTGTTGTCAACAACTCATACATCCATTTTACAATGGTTTCATTCACTCCTCGCCTTTTTAGTGCTTCTTTGACAGACACATGAGTTGTGTTGTCAAAGGCGCCTGATATATCCAGGAATGCGCACATTGCGATTTCTTTGTTGTTCAGAGTTCTTTGGATGACTTCTGTCAGCTGATACAGAGCCGTCTCAGTTGATCGACCCGCTCTGTAGGCATGCTGATATTTATGAAGTGGTACATTCTCCAGATTCTCTGTTCTTATGTAGTTATCCACTACTCTCTCCATCGATTTGAGTTGAAACGATGCTAGACAGATGGGTCTAAAAGATCGGGGATCAGTCCCATCTTTTTTCCCTATTTTTGATATGAAGGTTACCCTTGCCCTTCTCCATTTTCTAGGTATTAGACCCACTGATAGACTGCTTTTTGTAATCTTCAGCAGGTGAGGAAGAATCTCCTCTATCCCTTGCTGTAGGAGTGCTGGAAATATTCCATCCACTCCTGGTGATTTATATGGTTGAAAGGTACTTATTGCCCATTCCAACCGTTGTCTGGTAAAATTTTCTTAGCAATGTCCCAATCTTCCTTGCGGGATTTTTTGGTGTACTTCATTGCTATTTCGGTGCTTGTTGCTGGTTCACTACCTGGGAAGTGGGTTTTAAGAAGAAGAATCGATCATTCCTCTTCACCTTCCGTGTATGATCCGTCTGGCTTTTTCAGCGACATTGTGTGGTTAGTTCACCCATTTGCCATGACCTTTTGTAGTCTGGCCGCAGTGTGAGTGGAAGTGATCTTTTCGCAAAAGGCTTGAAAATTAAGCTTTTTGGCCTTCCTAATCTCTCTATTGTACTGAGTAAGCTTCTCAGTGTACCTCTGCCAATTGACGTCACGTTTGGCTCTATTAAAGAGCCGACGGACCTCTTTTCTGAGGTTTGACAGGTTCTCATTCCACTAAGGAGCATCCATTTCTGAACGAGCTTTTGAGAGTGGGCAACTGGAATGAAAAACTTCCATTATTGCCTCACTGATCTGTTCGACTCTTTGTTCCAGGTCGTAGTGCGGGTGATTTACCCCATTCACTTCGACGTGTTCCAAATTGTCCTTCAGATTGGTCTTGTAAAGAGACCAATCAGTATTTCTAGGATTTCGGATTGTAGGAATCGAGGTGGTATTTCCCTCTATCCTAAATTCGATGATCCTATGGTCGGAAAGTGATGGCTCGCTCTTCACCCTCCAATCTTTTACATTTTTGCTGGCAGCAAAATTAACAATCGTGACGTTCAGGACGTCTTCTCTTGCTCTCGTGACAAAAGTGGGAGTTTTCCCCACGTTTAAGGTCTCAAGGTTATTTGCTAAGAGATATTCTAATAAACACTCACCTTTTGCGTTGTTATTGGTGCTTCCCCACACGGTATTGTGTGCGTTGGCATCACAACAAATCATAATTGGCAGCCGTCTGTTATCGCAGTGTCTCACTAGCTCTTGTACCTCTACTAGCGGTGTCATCAGCTTGTCTCCAGCGAAGTAGGCAGAGGCAATGACGGTGTCTCGGTCGATACCCCCAATGTAGAGGTGCACCATGATTGGAACAAGGTCCCGTGTCACGTATTCTGAAACACAAATATATTTTATGTTATTTCTTATGATTACACAGGCACGCGGAGATACTTACCTTTGATCATAAATCAATTTAGAATCCTTACATGCCAAACCTTTGATTTGGCATTCTTTGTTGATCCATGGTTCTTGGATCAGTACAATATCCAGTTGTAGTCTAGCGAACAACCTTGCAATCACGGCTGAAGCTCCCTTCGCGTGATGCAGGTTAATCTGAGCTACATTCGTGAACGTGAAGGTGAATAATTATGGATGAGACAGGCCGAGTTACTTAGCCTCTATTCATCCCCTCCTTTTTTCTCTCCTTGACCCTCCTCGACTACCATGGCAGTATCTCCCTCGGTAATCGAGTAGGTTTCTTGATCTCGAGTCAAACTCTCGACCCCCAGGCTGCTCCGCCCAGCTTCCCGGGATGCAGAGGCAGTCTCCGCTGGCCTGCGAGACTTGACCACAGACAGCCAGGAGACATTGGTATAACAGGTGATTTCGAGGTAAGCTCGAAATTTCACCCGGCATCGTAACCTTGTGTGCAATCCCTTAGCCACGATACTACAGCTGGGACAGGTAAAGTTGGTCCCGGGCAGGGTATTCGAGGGCTACCAGTTGAGTTTTTAGACACAACGAGCCCCAGGTATTTCCGCAGATCTCCTCCTCATATAAAATCATCTCAGAGGCCCTTCGGCTATCCGCCACCTGGAGACGCGCCGGGTTGGTACTTCACCCCTTCCACACATCAATAAATACCCCGACGAACAGCGACGAACTACGTACATATCTACTGATGTGGACCCGGTTACTCTTACTCACTTGTTGTTGCACGCACTCGTACTTGCTCTAATCTCATGAGCACACTCTCTTACTCGCATATACATTCTTAATATTTCTACTCGCACTCGTAGTAGCACTCACTTACATTTGTAATTATAATTTCATACAAACTAGTGAAATATTAAACTTGAACTTACTCCTATACCCATACTCTTGCTTACACTTAAACACTTAGTGATACCCTCTTTTGCGTTGTACATGCATTACAGCCTCAATCTCGTACCATATCCAAACACTGGGAAGTCCGAGGTTCCTGGACCGTTACTCGTAAAACAAACTGGTACCACACTTGTCGAACTAGAATCGCCTTAAACATTCTCTTTCTTCTCTCTCATTGTCTCATAGCTATATTAATTCCTCATATATCTCGTACCATATCCAAACACTGGGAAGTCCGAGGTTCCTGGACCGTTACTCGTAAAACAAACTGGTACCACACTTGTCGAACTAGAATCGACTTAAACATTCTCGTTCTTTTACTTCATTTACTCTTAGCATTGTCACATAAAACAAATTATATACAAACAGTATCATAAGTTAAAAAAGGTCTCTCGCACATTTACTCTTACATTAGTGGTCACGTTACTTGTACTTATACGATCATGTCATTTCATTAATTAATCACACATTACCTTTTCAAACATTGAACCATTACATTCTTACACTCAACCTCACTATACAACTCATTCCTCCGCGTAGAAAGGGAGTAGCGCAAGCTACACTGGAGTTTCACGTTCTCCGAGGAAAAACGTTCCCTTTCTTACCCAACACCATTCATTCTGATACAACAAAAACACCGGAAAATTACCCACATGAGCTTTCCATGTTCTCTCATGGAATTTCACATCCCTTCATAACTTGGCCACCCTTTTTTGTTTAAATATGCCCGAGGTTCCTGGACCGTTACTTCTTAAACAAACTGGTACCACTTATTGCTTTAACCTAGAGTCGACGCTTGGCGTGACGTAAATTGCTAGACCCCAATCGGACCGGGTAAGCCTCTGCCGGTGGCGAATTGCGCTGGTTCATAGATCCAGTAGGCCCGAAAAAACTGCCGCTTGGCCCTTTCCTATCTCTCTCATTCCTTCATCTCTTTTTCTCATAAAACTTAATCCAACCCTTACTCTTCTACAACATAATCATGTATTATTACTCTTTATATATATATATATATATATATATATATATATATATATATTACTCTTTCTCTCTCCTATTATAATACATACCTTCTTATCGTTTACAACTCTAGTCCATTTCTAGAGTATATTGCATACATTCTTATCGTTTACAACTCTAGTCTATTTCTAGAGTATATTGCATACATTCTTATCGTTTAACATTCTTTACATTCATGATGTTAGAGTCCTTACAACACTCTAACATCAAACCGTCAACATTAGTTACATTCATGACGTTAGAGGCCTTACAACACTCTAGCCTCAACCCTTCACATTCGTTACATTCATGATGTTAGGGTCCTTACAACACTCTAACCTCAACCCTTCACATTCGTTACATTCATGACGTTAGAGTCCTTACAACACTCTAACATCAAACCTTATCATTTCTTACATTCATGACGTTAGGGTCCTTACAACACTCTAACATCAAACCTTATCATTTCTTACATTCATCACGTTAGAGTCCTTACAACTCTAACATCAACCCTAAACATTAGTTTACACTCATGACGTCAGAGTTCTTACAACACTCTGACCCCAACATTAGGTTACTTTCACCACCCCTATACATTTACTTATACAATTATATTTACAAGTATAAATTTTCATACGCAATCCTTTTTCAGAACCCTATACACTCTCACGCTACCTAACCCTTTCATTACCATCAGCATTCGATGTCTGAGAGCAGCCATCTCTCACCTTTCTTCCATTCTTCCCGGGCTCCCAATATGTACGAATCTGATTTAACTACCAAATTCTCCTGGGATTTTTATTTTCAACTTCCCCTGTATAACACAATTCATACATTCTGCCCAAACCATATAACGAAATATATAATTCTTCTCAACATTTAATATTTCTTTACTTCAACAAAATTCCATTTTAACGTCACTATCAAATCAGAAATACAGATAAATATCGTCTTATGAATTTCCACTTAATATTTCAAAGTACCCGACACCTTATCGCTTCATAAAAACTCTCTTGCAAACCCCGTTATTTGTATCTACCAAACCTTTTTAGGCCACAAAAAATCACCCCAACTGCATACTTTTCACTCGCTGTATCTGACCGTTACACTTCAAAATCTTTTATCCCATTCGTCAAATCCTAATATTTTTCTACTTCCTCGCATCCACTTTATCCGACCTATAAATATGCACGATACCTTACTTTTAGTCACTTCCCAGTCGGCATTCATACAGTTCTCAGTCATCCTTAATTCTCTCTCTTCATCAATCATACGTCGTATACAACGTTACTAATCTTATACGACAACATCGGTATGAGACCGGTAAATAATTATTACAAGTAATTCATTCATTCACTCCATCACATACTGCGATAATTAATTAAAAGTGCAAATACTTCTGCTTCAGTGAAATTCTTACGTGTTCAAGCAAAAAGAACAACTTATATCTTTGAGCAATATGACTAACATGAAAGTGAAATCATGGTTTAATTTACACAACCGACATAATCCTACGAATATCACAGTGAACATCATATAAGGTCCTTAAAGCGAAGCAAAAACTACAACACCCCGTTCCATTTATTATCTCTAAATAAAAAAGTGATAATAAAACAACAACTTTATCAATACCTATAAAAATTAAAACCATAATTTGTTTCATTTTATTGTAATGATCCATTTGTAACATTACCGCACTGTTATTTTCTAATTGCTTAGTAACTGCCCACTATTCTGGAATGTTGAGCTTTGCGCATAAAAAACAAGGTCAAAATTATGTCACTTTTCCCACGATCGGAGAAAAAAGTACTTTTCCCGCATGCTGCACACTATACTTTTCCTAAAACTGCACAAACTTAAAGAATGCAAGTAAATAGTTTTGTAGAAAAAGTCTAAGCATCGAGGACCACCCACCGAAAACGGCTGGGCATCGAGTATAAGTTTCTGAAATTGGCTGGCCATCGAGGATCCCCTACTGGATTCTCCATATAAATGTATGTAGTGTGGGCAAAATGCCGTGAGAAATAATATTTTCGTGCAACCGGACGCAAAACAAGCATTTTGCAGCCGCAACAGAGGCCGCAAAATGATATTTTGCGGCCGTTACCCAGAGTGACGGCCGACAAACATTTTTACGGCCGTTCCCATAGTGACTGCCGGCAAACTGAACGCCACTACAGCATATAACATTTCTGAAATATGACAATAACAATGTATTTCGAACCATCTAGTTCAAATGTAGTCAAGTGCAAAATGTTAATGTCCAAAGAAAATAATACGTTTTCGTCTAATGTAAATAATGATTGTTCAGAAACAATAGATTTAGTTGCTTCATCTTCATGGATGAATATCAATAATAATATAAACAGTACAATCAATGTTAATATATATCAAAAATAAAGTATGTTTCTGTTGTGAATTTGGAAATAGTTTTTGGTAAGCCGAGATATTTTGCAATCATACTAGGTATTTTTCCAATCGTATGCACTCCAACAACCTGTGCCGAGCACTTTCCATTTTCATATCTCAGAAATAGACGACGAATAGCAGTATGTTTTGGTCGAAGAAGTTACATATTTATAGTAAATTCTTATATAATCTTGATTAGTAATGGTAAAAACACGCTTTTGATCAGTTTTAGTATCAGGAACAGTTACTATCAATACAGTTTTGTCTTCCTGAATATCTTCGAGGGTCATTCTCACTAACTCATCTCGTCGCAATGCTCCTGATATTCCCATTATCAAAACTACCTATAATAATAATTATTATGAATAAAACATCATACTTCACTTTTTTTCCATATTTATATACCTTCCACAGTAGATGATTTGCATCACTAGCTTGTTTGAGAAATGAATCAATTTGCTCGTGCGTAAAAACTTTTGATTTCTTTGCTCGATAACCAACTGACTTTTTCTTGAGGAACGGTACCAATTTTAAAAACTTCTTTACGTCAATTCCATCTCGTACGTTAAGCATAGTCTTTAACATAGAATAAATGCTCCATAAAGTTGAACTCTTCACAACTTTTGATCGCTGCATCAAATATCCTAATAATATGTTTTCTGACACCGTCTTGACATTTTGGTTGACACACCAATCTTTGAAGTTGCTGTAACATTTTTCATATTTCCGTTTAGATTTTTCGGGTATCAAATCAGAAAGTGCTGAGTCTATGAGATCTCTCAGCTCAGGAGGAGTGCAAGTAACTGAAATATCACTATCGCTATCGGACATCTTCACGACTTCACGAGAAATGTCAAATTGATTTGTATTGCTAAATATTTCATCTCCATAGAAACATTGTGATATTGACGTGTAATTTTCTCTATTCGCGTTGAAACGCTGACTTTTCTAAAGAGAGATAATGTTTATTGAAATTATGTAATTTTCACGGTTGCACGAAAAATATTGTGTATACTATGGCCGCGAAATGTTTTCGCGACCTCGAGATTATCTTGCCTCGGCCGGAGCGGCCTCGGCGATAATCTCTCTCTCGGAACGCGAAAAAGCATTTTGCGGCCTCAGTATACAAATAACTATTCTCACAGTGTGAGCAATATATGGTTTTGAAATTAAGTCAGCTATGAGAAATACGATAATTTTCATAGCAGTTGTAGAAAAAATTATTTGGAAAATGTTCATCCCCCATGGTACAGGAGCTCCTAAAACAAGATTTACCGTATATTATTCACACAGATAATTTCTTTACTGGTCTAAATTTGCTTTCCTATCTAAAGTTTCTCTGTTTTGGTGCAGTAGATACGATTCGGAAAAACCGAATACCGAGATCATGTCCACTAACAAATAAAAAACAATTTAAAAAAAACGTGGACACATCGAACATATTATTGACGAAAATGATGGTATTCTACTGGTCAGATGGATGGACAAGTCAGTGGTTACTATTGCCTGTACAGATGACGGCATACATCCATTATCAACTGTAAAGAGGTATAGCCAGCAAGAAAAAAAGCATCTAATGGTGTATCGTCCAATCTGTATTGCATCCTATAGCAACAACTTGGGAGGGGTTGACCTAATGGATCAAGGAATAGCCACCTATAGGATACGTATACGTGGAAAGAAATGGTATTGGCCAATATTCACCTGGCTTGTTGATGTTGTCATACAAAATGCATGGTATCTATGTAGGAAAAATCACAACGTGTCTAACCTGGAATTTAGGCGTGAGATTGTCCAAGTTTACTTAACAAGGTATGGGGTAAGTCCAAAAAATCCTGGACGCATAAGTCTAGCCAAAAACATTCGACCTGATATTAGGTTTGATAGAATGGACCATTTTGTTGTTTCGTGTCAAAGACGGCGTTGTGCTGGAGAAGCTTGTAATCATTTGGTAGGACCATGTGCCAAAAATGCAATGTTGGGCTTTGTATAAAATGTTTTGCTTTGTACCATCCGAAATAAATTTATTTTTTGTTCCACTGTAAAAATTTAAAAATGTGCAATAAAAATATCCTTCAAAGACCACGAGTACCATATGGTATCAATGTTTTTTTTTTCAACCGTGTATATTCAATTTTAAAAAAATATCATTTTTTGTTGTTTTGCTATCCATCCATAAAAAAATCAATAATCAAGCGAAAAAAATTAATTGCGTCCTTAATGGGTAAATACAAAGTGAAAATCGACTAGAAGAATTTGACAATTGACATCAATATCCACAACCAACCTCAAACAGATATCATCCTCGCCGACTTTTTAGTTGTTGGAGTTATATTATTTTATAGTAGAAAGTGTGCTTCTGTTTGATTGCCTTTTAATAGACATCTTTAAAATGGATCCAGGTTTCACCGAAGCTAATTGAACAAATTTTCCTCAAGTGGATGTGGACATGGTGTCTCAGTCACTCGAACTCTCCTAAACAGAAGAATAATAAAGCTGATGCGAAGATGTTATGCACCGGGTTATTTTGCCGACCAGAGGAGAGGTCGAGTGATCAGTGTTTAATTGCTGATTGTCTTACACACACGTATTTTGAAAGGAACACTTTAACTAACGAAATAATATATTAACATTGAATAATTACGCAGGAATAAAGAATAACATGAATTAACAAAATGGCGAACTTTTTATATATATGTCAAAATGACAATCTCTGCCGCTGTTCTATTTCTGCTGTCGCAGACCTCGTCGACCAATCGTTACAATTCTCCCCCTCTGCTTCACGAATCGTCTCGAGAGTAGGAGCAGGGAAGTTGGAGGTCGCTGAACAACAGGAACAACTTTTGGGTTTAGCGATTCTTCTCCTTGGAGGAGTTACGGTTTGGATCTGAGCCTCTTCTACCGAGGTATCCTCTTGTGACATATCTTCCGGAATAGGGGTCGCGAAGATAACTGGAGCTGTGGGAGTCGACATCTCAGTTTCCGGTACAGTCGTCTCTGATGTAACCAAAGGATTATTACGTGGTCGACCTCTTATTCGGATTGGTCGTACCGGCACTGAAACATTAGCATTGGCGAGGTTATGGTATGGAGTCAACGCTGATACATGATATTTTCCAACCACTTCAAAAGGTTTGCTAGCGGTACCAACCTCGTAAGTTGTCGGAGTAACCATACGATGGATTTGGTACGGTCCATCGCGACGCGGAGCGAACTTACTAGTATACGAGTCCTTGGATTTACTAAGTGCGTGTACATCTACGAGTACAGTATCACCTACTTGGAATGGAGCGACTGGTCGGTGACTTTTATCGGTATAGTCTTTGGCACGATCTTGAGCTTTCTCGTGATTTTCTCGGGCTACACTTAAGGTTGTTGCTAAAGTCTGTAGATATGGTGATATCTCGGGTACAAAATTGTCACAATCCAGGATAGCACGAGGGTCGCGAATAGCGTCATCTGGCGTTCTTAATTCGCGCCCGAACGTAAGGTAAGCAGCACTAAAACCGGTTGATTGCGAATGTACTGAATTCATTGAGAAACGTATCGCCGGTAATTTGTCTTTCCACTGGGTATGATCCTTTTCTGTCAAAATTGACAACTGACACTTGAGGTCGCGGTTTTTTCGTTCGACCGGATTAGCCGCGGGGTGATACACAGGAGTGAGAGTTTGCTTGAAGCCTAAGACATGGGCTACTTGTTGCATCACTTCACTTACGAACTGCATACCATTATCACTAATAACTCTCCTTGGAGTTCCATATCTTAAAATTATTTCATCGATTAAGCATCGAGCGCACCTTTCTGCAGTGGCCTTCTGTAGAGGGAATAGCTCAACCCATCTACTGGCAGTGTCCTCTATTATGAAAACCCACTTGTAACCATCCACAGTCTTCGGTAATGGACCAAACAGATCAATTGATAGGGTTTCAAACCTTCTAGACTGAACAGGTGTTTGCAATTGTCCAGCTGGTTTTAAGTTATTTGCTTTGTAGCGCTGACACTCAATACAATTCGACACATACTTCGCTATAGTTGTTCTCATTCCTGGCCAATAATATCGTTTAGCAATTCTTCGATAAGTCCTTTCAGCACCATAATGGCCTGCCAGTTCTGAGTCATGATATTCTGCTAAAATGGATGGGATTTGCTTTTTGGGTACAACCTGCTGAGCCTCTTCTTCATCGGCTTCGGGAACATATCTGTACAGTATCCCATTATTCATCACATAACCTCTCTCTAGCGATCTCTTGAGGTCAAGGTCATTATTTGATAGGCTCTCGAAAGAGATAATAATTTTAAGAAGATCTTCATCTTCCAGTTGCAGTTTGCGTATTTCGCTAACAGGCTGTCTGGGCATATCTACTGATACCAGGTTAGTCTCAGTGGCTTCCGCCACACTTGGGCGAGACAACATGTCCGCTACAACATTTAAACGGCCTGGGGTGTATTCAATTCTTAAATCATAAGATTGCAAAATTAAACTCCAACGTGCTAAGCGACCTGAAGGTGATCTGAGAGACATGAGCCATTTCAAGGGCTGGTGGTCACTTTGGATAATGACTGTAGAGTCTTCTAAGTAACCTCTAAATTTGGTTACTGACCAAACGACAGCAAGCGCTTCTCTTTCTGTCGTGGAATAGTTCTTTTCCGCTGTGGTCAACAATCTGCTAATATATTCGATAGGACGCTCATCTTCCAATGTCTCCCCCTGGAGTAAACATGCTCCAAGTGCGTAGGCACTGGCATCTGTCCTTAAAATGAAAGGCTTTGATTGATCAGCTTGTCGCAAGATTGGACTGGTGGTTAACCTAGCTTTTAATTGATTGAATGCCTCTATTTGACGAGGACCCCACAACCACTTTGCTTTCTTTTTAGTGAGCATGGACAATGGTTGGGCTATATCAGCAAATCCAGGTATGAATCTTCGGTACCAAGAACAGGTTTGTAGAAATGAAATTAGGTTCTGCACATTCTTAGGTTCTGGTATATTATTTATAGCATTAACTTTGTCATAATTTGGTGAAAATCCTAGAGGTGCAATGATGTGACCTAAATACAGGACAGAATCACATGAAAAAGAGCATTTATTTCGACTTAGGTGAAGTTTGAAATGGCGAAGACGATTAAATACTGTTTTTAAGTCCATTAAGTGACTACTAAAAGACGATGAAAAGACGATCAGATCATCCAAATATGCCAGGATATTAACGTCTTGAAGGCCAGACCGGAAGCGGTCAATGAGACGTTGGAAAGTCGCTGGCGCATTGCAGAGACCGAATGGCATTCTAGTGTACCTAAAGGTACCATATGGGCAAATGAAGGCAGTTTTATCTCTATCAGAAAATTTTATAGGAATTTGATGATAACCAGCTTTTAAATCCAGAGTAGTTATATACTCGAGTTGTTTCGTACTGTGAATTATATCATCAATCCGGGGCAGAGGATATTTATCCTTGCGGGTAATTGAATTAAGTTTACGATAGTCTACGGTAAGCCTTACCCCACCATCCTTTTTGGGAACCAATACCACTGGCGCTGCATACGGAGAGTCGCACTCTTCGATAATATTCATGGACAGCAATTTATCAATTTCCTTCCGAAGTAATTCTTTCTTATATTCCGAGAGCCTATATGGAGGGACTAAAATAGGTGTATTATCCAACAATTGTATGGAAAGTTCAGCATATGGTGTAGACTCTAGAATTTCCTCAAAGATGTCTCTATTTTCCTGCAACACATTGTTAAGGTCAGTTCTTTGAGAAGGAGTTAAATTAGTCGCTTCGGAATCTCTTAGATTGACTTCTGAGAGATTTATAGCATTCAACGTACAATACGGGTTGAGAGGTTCCTCTACAAATGGATACAATATCTCTGGAGCAACCCCATAACACCAACAACCACGTGGAATATCTAAAACAATGTTGCCTAATTTCAAAAAGTCAGAGCCGAGTAGCGTTCTACTAGAAGTATGCTCAGGAATTGAAATTAGATTTAAATTATGTTGTCTGTCTTGAAGTGTAACAGAGACTTCAAAAAACAGAGCCGTTACTAAGCTTACTTTTCCATCAGCTAGAATCATTTCCATGGGTCTAGTAGTATAAGGAATCTTGTCATTAAGTAAAATTTCCCGTAGCTTTGCTCCTGCTATACTGGATTGAGCGCCTGAATCAAGATATGTCACGCCTGTATGACCTTCAACTGTAATATATGCTAAAGGACGCAAGTTACCTGAAGCTTGAGGAAACGAGCTGCACAAAAATTCAGCTGGTCGAGTTGACGTTGATGGTTTTGAACATTTTGGACAGTTGCTTCGTATATACCCTGGTGTCTGGCAACCATAGCAAATTAAAACTTTGGATGAACCATTATTATCAGAAATGGTTTGATTATTAGGAGTGTCAGTAGATGCTTTCTTCTCACGGGTTAATAACTTACGACACTCGTCTTTATTATGTCCATAATTTTTACAATATGAACAGTGTTTTTGTTTTCGAACATAATTGTGTGAGTTCTGATTTGAAGCAACAGGTTTTGAAGCACCGTTGTCTTGTAAAGATATTTCTGCATTTCGCGCTGCTTCAATAAATTCGCGAAAATCATTAATTTGATCACGACAGATTTTACCTCTAATCAATGGATTTAGCAATCCATACAGCATATCTATCTGTACGTGCTCAGAGACAACTGAATCACCTTGTAATCTTGAAAATAAGGCACGTTTTTGACTAACAAATGTATCTGTTTTC
Source organism: Galeruca laticollis (assembly GCA_963921935.1). Classification (NCBI taxonomy): domain Eukaryota; kingdom Metazoa; phylum Arthropoda; class Insecta; order Coleoptera; family Chrysomelidae; genus Galeruca; species Galeruca laticollis. The sequence continues at coordinate 7,496,474 of OY998183.1, forward strand.
TCGTTACCTTGAGCAGTGGAAAATATATCTCTAAATATTTGGTATGCGGGCTTAGCAAATCTATAAGCATGTAAAAGAGCCTTAGTTGCTTCATCAAAAGAAGTAATGGATCCTTTAATCCCTTGCCACCATGTAGCTGCTGCATCACATAGTAACATACTGAGACCTTTGATAGCATTTTCATCTGAAATCTTCAAACATTCTTTGTAAGTTGTGATTGCATCTATAAATGCATCCACATCCGCTCCTGAAGATCCGTCAAATCTAGCTTTGCATGCAGAGAAATTAGCACTACTTACTGTTTGATTATCATCTTTTATGTTGATACAAATGCTTTCGATGATAGTTTTCAACATGTCGGGTGACATCACTATCTGCTGAATCGGATCTGTCATGTTTCTGTCTTGCTTCTTACGGCTTGATTTCATTACATAACACAAAACAACAGGGAGTTCAATAGTCACTACCGAAAATTCCTACAAAATTATTTCCTGAAGTGATGAAATACGGAGTGTTAATGAAACAACAAACGTTCTAAATAGTACTGACGAGCCGATCAGTGTCTGTTTAGAATTTCAAAACAATTAGCACACGTTACATACACGAACAATTCTTCTAGCCACACGTTGGGACGCCAAACTTGATGCGAAGATGTTATGCACCGGGTTATTTTGCCGACCAGAGGAGAGGTCGAGTGATCAGTGTTTAATTGCTGGTTGTCTTACACACACGTATTTTGAAAGAAACACTTTAACTAACGAAATAATATATTAACATCGAATAATTACGCAGGAATAAAGAATAACATGAATTAACAAAATGGCGAACTTTTTATATATATGTCAAAATGACAATCTCTGCCGCTGTTCTATTTCTGCTGTCGCAGACCTCGTCGACCAATCGTTACAAAGCTACATTTTCACGTGACGCTGGAAGCTCAACAATGAGCTTCAAAAGCTGTCACATGTCTAAATAGAACGCTAAAATTTGTAGCTTCCATGAAAAAGGTATTCCAGCGTTAAAATTGGAACGTCTAGCAAATAAAATACATATAAAACCTAAATTTAATTGTTCCTGGTAATAATTATATTGATAAGCAAGTGTAAAAATGTCAAATAAAGATCGATATGGAAAATATGTTGCTGAATATCATCAAAAATATACTGAATGATATAATCAGAATATACAGTATTTAGCACGAGTGTAAGGACTCAATATAAATCATAGATTCCAATTCTTCATTAATTTTACTCAATATTTATATACTTTTCGTTAACACATTAATAAACCATAGATCAAATAATACTTATTCGATTTGTCTATGGAGTAACACAGTTCAAACCACTGTTGCCAAATGTGTCGTTTTTCCCTCAAATTGGGGATTTTTCAACATAGTGACGAAATTATTAGGGATTTTAAATTTTATTGGTAGAAAGTGAGAACCTAGTAAATTTGCTTACTTTTCATTAAGTAAGGTACCAAGTTATATTCTGTTTATTTGTGATGAGATATAGAAGACTGTTCTTATTTTGAAGTGGTTATGTGCATTAAAAAATTGTTTCTTGATTTTATATAATTTTATACATTTTATAATAAAAAGTTTATTTGTACAAATTTTGTTACATTTAATTTAATATGTTGGCAACTTTTAAATCACGGTTGGCACAGTTTTGATAAGATGGTTGAGGATGTAAATATTTTTCGCCTGGCAACACTGGTTCAAGCTGAAAATCTACGCGGAAAGTTGGTTTAAAACGAACTTCCTAAAGCGAAGCTAAAACCCTAAAATTGCATATTTAGTTATGTGATCACCGGTTTGTTCGTCAAAATTTGAGCTTCAAGCGTCACGTGAAATTGTACCTTAAGCGATCCGACATTTTACAGAGAGTTTTTAAGCCCTTTATTTTGTCACGTAAGTATGGTTATCGTTATTCTGAGAATGCGCAGTATGAAAACTTGGAGACCTTAACTTTAATAACGATAACGGACTTCGTTTTACGGAGAAATTATTAGAGAGTTTTTAAGCCTACAAATATAACGGAGATTTTAGGTGTAGTTATGGTTAACTTTATCAACAATAACGATTACATTGAACAAGAAAAGGAGGTGTTTTTAAGCCATCTAAAAATAACGTATTCTGTTTAACAGTTACAGATTAATTATAATGACAGTTGACGAATTGTAAATATAACCCCATGTTATTTAAATAGTAAATACATCAATATTTTATAAATTTAACAATGGAAGAAGCTTTAAAAAATGTTATTGTTAGAAGGATCCTTACATATTGAATAATAATTTATCATGGATAATAATAATGAAGGTTAGGTTTTATGTTTGGCACAATAAATTCTTAACGTTGTCAGATTTTCTCAGAAAAAATATGTAACAGCTTTGTTGACAAAAAAAAATTATTTTATAAACTATTGTCTTCTAAAACATAAAGAAATATAGTAGTTTTCTTTACATTAAAGAAATTAAGTAGGTTTTAACAATTGTGTGTACCAAAATATATCAATTTTGACAACGTTGTAATTGGAAAAATAACCATAAGCATAAAAACCTTCTTACGGCATTTCTCCGTAAATAACGAAGTCCGTTATCGTTATTAAAGTTAAGGTCTCCAAGTTTTCATACTGCGCATTCTCAGAATAACGATAACCATACTTACGTGACAAAATAAAGGGCTTAAAAACTCTCTATTAAGGTTTTTATGCTTATGGTTATTTTTCCACTTACAACGTTGTCAAAATTGATATATTTTGGTACACGTAATTGTTAAAACCTACTTAATTTCTTCATATATACAGGAAACTTCTATATTTCTTTATGTTTTAGAAGACAATAGTTTATAAAACAATATTTTTTTATCAACAAAGCTGTTACATATTTTCTCTGAGAAAATCTGACAACGTCAAGAATTTATTGTGCCAAACATAAAACCTAACCTTCATTATTATTATCCATGATTAATTATTATTCAATCTGTAAGGATCCATCTAACAATAACATTTTCGAAAGCTTGTTCCATTGTAAAATTTATAAAATATTGATCCATTTAATTACTATTTAAATAACATGTGGTTATATTTCCAAATCGTCAACTGTCATTATTAAACGGAATACGTTATTTTTAGATGGCTTAAAATACCTTCTTTTCTTGTTCAAAGTAATCGTTATTGTTGATAAAGTTAACCATAACTACACCCAAAATCACCCTTATATTTGTAGGCTTAAAAACCCTCTATATATTTTCTATTTTGAAAGCATCATCACTGGAGTTTAAAACATATATTTCCAAATTTCTTTGACTACGAGAGAGTTACTTTTTTTAATAAGAGGCACCCGATTAGGAGAACATTATTTGGAACAGTACGTTTTGACAGTACTTTGCGTTTCTCTTTAACGGGTGTTAAAGAAAAAAGATAACTAGTCTACTTATAAAGCTTTCCCTCGTGACAACAGAGCAAAATTTCTTTGTTTGCCGCTGGCTCTAGCATATCACAGTCTACCACATGAATTCAAATTTCAATATTTTTTTTTCATTTTTATTTGAAATCGTAGAGTGGCGTTATTATAGTTGCAAATACTTAGTTCAGACCCAATATATCGTGTGACATTTTTATTGAAATTCATGAAACTAGCTCGTTACCATTAAGGAGGCAACATAGATTAAAAAATAAAAGGAGGTGATCTACAAATTACAAATTGAAAACAAAACCATACTTTTGGCCGGCTTCGGCGGAATTTGTAAATCGTTCGTGATTGGGAATAAATAGTTTTCAAAAGCTGTCCGCATCTGCTTGTTTTGAGTTTGACGTTTATACAACATAACCTTATATTACACTTAAAGTAAAATACAGGTTTCCCATTATATAGTTAAAATTTTCTAATTTTAGGATGATTTGATAGTTTAACAACAAAATGAATAGTATTAAATCTTTATCATTTTGTAAGCAATCTTTTCGTAGTATTATATTACAAAGCAAAGTATTTCATAATTATAAATGCCTGTCTACCAGTAATTTTTTAAACAAAATTGATCCCAATTTTGTTAATATTTTTGATCGCAAAACTAAAAGTCTGCAAAGAATACGAGCAGCTTTAGCTAAAGATGCCAATTTGTATGATTATCTAAAAGATGAAATCGGCTTTAGATTGGCTGATCGAATTTTTGACATCAAAAGAAAGTTTAAGATTTCAGCTGATATAGGTAATATAATTTCTGTACCAATTTTTTACTTTAATAATTTTTTATTAATTTTAGGATGTAGTAGGGGCTATGTATCTAGGCATATCTCACCAGATTCAGTAGAAGAACTGATACTATGTGACATTAGTAAAACAAATTTAGATGCTGCAGTTGTTCAAGAAGGTATAAAAACTAAAAAACAAATTCTAGATGAAGAACATATAGAAGTAAGAATTTAAACTACAGGCTTTTAGCTTTTTTAGAAAATAGTCCATAATATTCAACCAGAGACCTGAGGGTTCTGTGGTAAAGGTAATATTTAATAGACTGCCTACATCTTACTTTTTGTTAAGAGTGTGTATCTGGTTGGTTTTTGACAAAAACATTTTTGACTGTTTTATCTGTTAACATTGGAAACAACAGAAGGCACATCTATACATCTGAAGGCAAATTTTAATAATTATGAAATAATTTCCAATAGAAGCAAGGTTGGTAATATTATAAGCAAAATGCATACATGCTTCTACTAGCAGTATATTATTTTCAATTTTTCCTTAACAAGTGTTATGACTTGAAAACTTAACAACTTTATCTCCGAGTTTATCTTCCCTACAATGACTGAAACGTTTATTTTTGACATAAGAGCTATTTATGAAACAAGTAGCGAAATAAATGTGTTTTAAGCACGGGACGCAAAATTGTCCAACAAGGCAAAAGCCGAGCTGGACAATGCGCCTAGTGCTTAAAACACTCTTTTCGCAACGAATTTCATAAAAGATTTTTTGTGAAAGCAGAGAATTTGATATGTTTTCATGCTTTTATTTGTGTTTTTAAACATTTTTAAAAGTGGGCTGTTAATCTGTTTCTAAGGCATTGTGTAATATCAAGGTTCTGTCAGGTTCAAATGTCGTGCGTCGCCGTATTTACTACAAAGTTTTGTGAAAAAATAGTCAAAAATGAGTGATAATGACGAGTCTTTGGACATTAAACAAGCTGCTGAAGCTGCGCTATCCATGTTAGTGCCCAAAAAATCGAAAAACTTATACGAGACCACCTACAACAACTTTGAAATCTGGGTTTACAGTTTAGATATAGCTAGCTTATTTCCAGAAGTTATCCACTACTTTAAGGCCGTCAACTTCGTGGAGTAAATATTTGATGCTCCGCACCATGATTTACCTGAACAAATACATAGATATTAGCAAATTCACAAACCTTATTGCATTTTTAAGAAGAAAAGCTTCCGGATATACGCCAAAGAAATAAAAAATATTTGCAAAGCTGGAAATAGAACCCTTTATGAAAGAAGCCAATAACAAAGAATTTCTGTTATTTAAAGTTGTTTTAATCGTTGGAGTATTTAGAGCACGTAGAAGGGAAGAAATCACAGTTTTGACCATAGATGCCATTAAAGATTGTCAGTGATTTATTAGTGTCAAGATTCCGAATACAAAAATTCATGTTCCAAGATTGTTTACGATTACTGAGGGATCAATAGATGGTATAAATTTCTTACATGTACTTCGATTGCCGACATGGGGGTTGGAGATCAAGCTCGGTTGCTGAAGGTTACATCGAAAATTCGTGTCAACAGAAGACCGAAATATCAAAAAGAATCATGGGGAGAAATATACGCCAAATAAGAAATTAAAAGCAGTTCACGCAGAAGCAGAAGCTACCAGCATTGCCAGTACAACCAATTTACTTCTTCTAACTACTACCACTTGCATTGCTCTTAGAGAAGAGAAGTTGGATGCCTCTAGTATTCACTTTAATAATTTACATAATTGTACCTTTAAGATTTATAATAAATAAATATTTTCATTGTATTTAACGTTTCATTTTTACTTTTAGACACCAGTGCCAATTTCAAAACGCTTTCACAAAAACATGTTTAAAGAAAATTATTTCAGTTTATAAGTCTGACCTGGGTTCGAGATAAGTTAGCTAAAGGTTTGATTAGATTTAACATTGTTCCTAGTTTAAAAGTTAATAATATTTCTGTAAACAATAAAATTCATTCTTATAATTCAGTAAAGAGGATGGGTAGGAGCTCTCAATTCAAGGTACTGAGTTGAGTTCAATGAAACAATGTTGTAACATTTTATTTACTGACTATCCTTGTTGAACTTTTATCAAAAAATCTTTTCTCTTTTCTAAATCAACTTGCGGTCTGGAAACTATCAAATATCAAATTCTCTCTTTTACTCTGTCTTTCTAGGATGTCTATAATTTCAGTTAGTTGAGTAATGTGTCTTCCTATATAATTGTTTTCCAGTCTACAGAATTTCGTTGTTTTTACTTGTTTATATAAATTTTATTTATTTCTTTCATCAACTTCTTTAACATGTCTTTTCCTTCCTCTATGCTAGTTATATCTTCTACATTTTGTTCTATTGACGTTTTTTTTTCATTTCTTGTAAATTTGTCTGGACTCTCCTTATCTCTTTTTCTTCTAACCTTTCCTCTGGCATCTGTATCTTGCATCTATTTTGGCTATTCATATTTCATTCCGAGTGCGACCCTATATTTTACCAATCCTGGTGGTGGATGAAGGTACTGACCCACCATTCCAAGGCATTTCATTCATGTCAGTTTTTATCGTTTCCTGTTAATTCATCTCCCTATCACAACACCGCAAAGAATTTCTATGTAACTTTGTTTACTTTTTTTTTCTTATCTCAATTAGCCATGAAATCACATTTACATTATGTGGTTTTTGGGCGTCTATTAAGCCAGCACTGTCAACACAATCAAATCTAAAATAGGTAGGAATTTGATTTTATATTAATTTGTTGCGGTAAAACGAATTTTTGTTGCTCAAACCGTTTTGGAAAAATAAGGACAATGCCAACTTAACATCAAGATAGCATTGTCATATTGTTTATCAGGAGAAAACAGGGAAAAATAAATCTGAATTTGATTCTGCTGTGTTGACAAGGCTAGCTTAATGGACGTCGATTTCGTCACTTTTTAGTTTGGAATTTTTATCACTACATCACGATTTTACTGCCCGACTCCCTTGGCAACTCTATTCACCTTTATTTCCACAACCTCCGAAATCGCAAATGAATTGTTGGTCAAGGGCAAATAAGTACCACGGAACAAGGAAAAGATCACCAAGTTAAGCATTGTAATACCTAAGACTGACCATAAGGTACGAGATAAAAGTTTTGTGAACATCAAGGCCTGACATGACAGATATGGATCAAAGAAGGGCAGACAAAGAAAATGATGTGAGGTATACATGCAATATGGTCATGGACATTCTATCATTTGTACCAAGACAGAGATAATATCAACAGCTATTATGTCAGTAAATAAAGACATAACTGCTATCTGGCAGTCAAATGTGTTCTTACTTTTAATAATATTCAGTAGACTTTTTATCAGTGATTTAACTAAATTTACTGGTTCCATCAATATTGTTTTTGAGCTGCTATGTGGTTAACTTCATTTTAATTATTATTGGTTGATGGTTTTCAAGGAAAGAAGTGTGTATTTTAGTTGGTAACATTTATTTTGGCTCTATTTCACTTGCAGTTATATATTAAAACATCAGATAAGTAGTAGCAGTAGTAATACTATTATTATTATGCTTTATTTATCATAGATAATGTTAACAATAAACAATAAAAACAATGAAATACATACCTATTAAGCCAGATGATCAAAAAATAACTAGACAAAAAGAAAAAAACGAAAACCAACGCAAAGAGCAATCTGCAAGCTACCAAATACAAGCATACAAATATACAGGATGTAAGCACAAAACATAAATAGAAATAGAAATGTACAATTAGAAATATCAATAAAATAGTATAGTATAAGCAAATAAACAAACAAACTGTACCAAAATTAAACAGAAACACATATAAAGCAACCATGAAATAAAGTAATATATAATACAAATAAAACATGCACAAAATAAAATATAATAAGCATAAAAAGTACTATGTAAGCAATAAAATATAAAATTAAGATAAAAAATATAAAATATTACCAGAAATGTATATTATATACATGCCAATAAATAAATATGAATATAAACATGAATATGAACCACTAGATTTCAGTAGGATTACTTTTAATGTATATAATCAATAATTTTTTAAACATTTTTACGCTTTGACTAACTTTTATGTACTGCGGTAGATCATTAAATTGTACAACACCTTTGTGGAATAAATTCTTCAACGAACTTCCTTTAATGGTTGTTTTCACATAAAAATTAATTGAATTTGCTGATCTTGTGTTTTTGTCATGTATTTGTGAGATTGGAACTAGCTTACTATGTAAATATTATTGATAATTTTGACGATGAAAATCATTGTTTGTACATACAGAAACTTCTCAACTTTTAACCAATTTAAACAGTTAGTCATCAATTCCACACTAGTATACCTATTGCATCCCAGAATCACTCTTATCGCCTTGTTTTGAATAATTTGTAATCATTAATAAGCTCTAGAACAACCTGTATAAATTAGTGAACAACAGTAATAAAAATGTGGTAGAATTAATCTATTGTAAACCATAAGCGTAGTATGCATTGACAGAAATGGTGAAATTCTTCTCAAAAAACCAATTTTTTCCGAATCTTTCTACATATGTAATCTATGTGACTATTAAATTTTAGTTCATGATCCATCACAAAACCTAAATATTTTATTTCATGTACACTCTCTAGGTCCTGATCATTTATCTTAACACTCAAATCAAGGTTTAAAAATTTAGCACGCAAAACAGGACCAACAATGAACATAAATTTAGATTTGGATTCATTTACTTTTAGTTTATTGATCTCAAATATGTCATATTTTTTTTCAATTCTGAATTGACTGTTTGTACTACTTCAACAAATTTATCCCCGTAATAGTAAATGAGGGTGTCATCCGCAAAAATATGGATTTTACATTTCTCTAGTACATTGCCCAAGTCATTTATATATAATATGAAAAGTAGGGACCCAAGAACACTACCTTTTGGAACACCAATATTGTTTAATTCCGGATCCGATGCTGAATTGTTAAATGTGGTTATTTGATATCTGTTGCTCAAATAATGCTGAATCCAGGAATAAACTACCCCACTGAAGCCATATTCTCTCAATTTCAACAATAATATATCACGATCAATTATTTCAAAAGCTCTTCTGAGATCAATAAAAACTGAACAAATTCCTACTCCCGGCCTATCTAGAATATTCTTCATGTCAGATATAACCAGTTGGAGTGCCCTCTCACAAGAATGCGAATTACGAAAACCAGATTGATAACTGTGTAATATCTTATTTACAGAAGTGAATTTACTTACTTGATCATACACTACTAGTTCCAGTAATTTCTCACAAAAAGGCGGCATATTGATTGGCCTTAACTGATCAGCTTTGTTGTTATTTAATACTTTGGGAATAGGAACTATAGTTGAAGTTTTAAATCTTTGAGGAACTATGCCCTTTTCCAAACTCAAATTTATCATATTAAGTAAAGGATAGCTTATCACGTGAAACAAATTCCTAATAACATCAAGACCTAATTCATCTGTACTGTTTTTCTTTTTTTGGGATTTTATTATTTCAAGTAGCTGTCCACTGTTAATTAATTCGAAATATTCCATTTTTGAACCATTTAAAGGGACCGTTTGCAAAACAACATCGGTACCGGAATCAGGAACTATTATGTTACCCACAATATCGCAAATACTATTTATATAATATTGATTTAAAGCATTGGCCAAGTTGTCAGTGTGAACGATTCCATTACAGTCTATGCTGTCAATCTTATACAATTGTTTTTAGGTGCTTCCATATTAGTTTTGAATTGCCTTTATTCATATCTATATTTCTCTCGTAATACCGTATGTTCGAACTTTTCAATACCTAGACACATGAACTTCTCTTTTCTTCTAACAATTCCAATCGTCTACCGCATTATTTAATGAAAGTCTTTTATACGCTATGTTTTTATCTTTAATAGCATTATAACAATCAGTATTAAACCATGCATTACCCTTATTTTCAATATTAACGGTTCTACTAGGAACTACCGAGTCCATTGCCGATAATATATTATTTGAGAAAATATCAGCGACAACATCAACGAAAGAAGAAAGAAAGAAAGAAAGTAATTTATTTCACATAAAAAAAATATTGTACAAAAAAATTATACAACAGTTATAGTGAAACATGTCACAAAGTATAATAAAATGACTTAACTAAAGAACACAAAACACACACACACATATATATTCATATATATACACATACACATATATAATTGTTTACCTCAAAGACCACAGACAACCCTTAAAAATAATGAAAACAGTTCCACAAAAACAAAACAATTTTTGGCATATTCATAGCAGGTAACAACAGAAAGACAATTTATCAATTAAAAAACTCCTCTATGGTATAGTAGTTTTTTCCTAGTAAAAACTGCTTTAGTTTATTTTTACAATTGTAGAAATTACTGTTTTTTATATCCTCTGGGAGGATATTATAAAATTTACATCCTAGATACTCTAGATTCTTTTCAAAAAGTGCAGTATGGTGTCTAGGCACCAATAATTGACTTTTATTTCTTGTTTTATAGTGATGAGAAGCACGCTCGGCCACATAAATCGATCTATTCCTATGAATGAAAGTACATGCTTCCAATATATATACACCAGCCAGGGTTAATATTTTGTATTTTTTAAAAAACTCCCTACAAGAATCTCTTATTCTGAGTTTTGCAATAATTCTTATAGCATACTTTTGAAGAACAAATACCCTTTGCCTGGTAGAACAGGTCCCCCAAATTTCTATGCCATATTTTAGATGGGAGTGAAAATTAGCATGATACACTGTTAAGAGTGTATTTTTACTACAATGACTGGCAAGAAATCTAAGGCTATAGCAGCTTTTCCTTAATTTGTTACACAAGTTGTCAATATGCGAATGCCAGATAATGCCATAGTCGATAGTGACACCCAATAATTTAATATTTTCCTTAGATGTAATAGGAAATCCAGTGTTTTCAAACAATTGGCTCTGTCTAAATTGTCCATGATTATTAAACAGCACCGTATTTGTTTTAGTTTTGTTTAATTTTATGTTATTCCTCTCTGACCACATCACAACTTGATCATATGTTCTCTCTGTTGATATTTTCAGAGCATCCTCATTGTCTTCAATAATTACAATATTAATGTCGTCAGCATAACAAGTTGGATAAATTCCAGGGACAGCATTTAATGTAGTGAGTAAGTCATTAACAAAAACCAAAAATAAAAATGGACCCAAAATCGATCCCTGGGGAACACCTTGTGAGACTTCTAGTTCCAAACCAAGAGTATTATTCACTTGAACAATTTGTTTTCTATTTGATAAGTATGACTCCAACAAATTGAGTGGTATACCTCTTATCCCATATTTAGACAGTTTCAGCAGTAAAAGTTTGTGGTCCACACAGTCAAAAGCGCTTGAAAAATCAATAACTAAACCCATTACGTGCTTTTTAATATCAAGAGATCTAACAATTATATTATGGAACTCTATCAATGCCTCTATACCTTTTTTTGAAGTATAACCATGCTGTGAGGGCGTTAATAGCTTAAATTTAGCAAAAAAATTGCATAACTGATTTTTAATATTCAATTCATACACTTTGGAGATAGTAGACAAGATACTAATTGGTCTATAGTTATTAATATCATTAGGATCTCCTTTTTTGTAAATGGGAACTACTCTAGCCAGTTTTAAAGATTCAGGGAAGATTCCCCTCTCAGTTGACAAATTCAATAAGAAACTCAATGGCTTTGTCAATAGAACGGCACACTTTTTAATTAATTTATTATTTAATCCATCAGTACCAACTGCAATAGTATTTTTTAAAGATAGTATTAATTCTAAAACCTCCTCCTCTGAAACAGGAGCCATATAGAAGGTTTTAATATTAGAAGAGATATTTTCATTGAAAAATTCTGCATCACAAACTAAACTATCAATAGGGGGTTTAGTAAAATTTATATTGAATTTATTTGCTAAAACAGAATCACTTATTTGGTTACCCTGATCATATAATTTGAGTTGGCTACTTGATTTGTTAGTTTTTTGCAATTCCCTAATTATTTCCCAGGTTTCTTTAGTCTTATTTTCCGAGTTTAAAATTCGATTATCATAGAATTGTTTAGAGGCCTGTTCCAACCTAAGCCTATATGTATTATTTAACACTTTACTAATTTCAATATAGCGTCTATCGTGCTTAGCAAGAGTAGTATATAATGCCACATTATTTCTTAATTCCAACAAATCAGCACTCAACGTAAAGCCATTAGACTTCTTGTATTTAGTCTTCGGTCCTCGTGTAACTAGCTTTTTTGGAAAGGCAGTTTCAAAACAAGATAAGACAATCTCCGCAAATTGATCATAAGCTAAATTGGGACAGATCTGACCAACAACAGTAATCCAATCTTCAGCTCCCAGCAAATCATGAAACTGTTCCATGTTGTCTTCAGAATATGACCGTCTGAAAAATTTAACAGGTAATTTACAGCTTTTTTGAGCTGAATTACCAGTGTGGAAATCAATAAATTGAGCATAGTGATCAGATAAACAAAGGTCAACTACTTTTTTTTACACTATACTGATTTGCTGTTCTAATAAATACATTATCAATGCAAGTTGCAGAGTCTTTTGTAACTCTAGTTGGAGTTCTCACGCATATTTCATAATTAAAACTATACAATAAGTCTTCCAACAAAGAAAGTTGAGTAGTAGGTTTCATAAAATTTACATTGAAATCTCCTCCAATAATTATATTCCTGTTGTTTTCTGCGCATACATGGGTTAAAATTTCGTTGAAAACTAACATAAAATCATTAACATTTCCTCCAGAGGGTCTGTAGATAACTAAACAAATAGTTTTATATTGAGGTAGTTGTATACCACAACATTCTAAAATGTTTTCCTTAGAAAACTTTTTGATACAATATTCATTCACTCTTCCAGAAAAATTGTCGTTTTTATATATGACTACTCCACCATGTGTTGTTACAGTCCGACACATGTCCGTGACTAAGGTAAACTCAGTTAGTTTATATGTTTTAATGTCATTCTTTATTTGCCAATGTTCAGAAATCATTAAAACATCACAACAAAATCCATCATCAAATCTATCATTCAGCGTTAAAATCTTATTACTAATACATTGTATATTTTGATGCACAAAAGTTAAATTGTTAATGGGACATATAGCTTTTTTTATCAGTCTATCATTGTGATTACTTGAGGTGTTTCTAAAAAATTAGTAACTGTATTTTCTGCAGTTTGTATAAAAATTAGGTTTTTCTGGAATTGTTTAACTTTAGGTTTTGTTAAGTTGACAATATTTTGAGCTATTTCATATTTTTTCAAGTTAATCCCTTTATGGCTGTTAAGATCTAAAAAAGATATTTCACCCTCTGCAAATTGATTAATTTTAATATTGTACTCATATAATTCTTTGTTGAATCCATATATAAATTGATTGACTTTATTTTGATTTACAATGTAAGGCACTGATACAAGAATAATATTTGTATGGGTACACCTTTTAATTTTTTCATTGATATTTTTAAACAGTGGATATTTGCCTTTAACCATATCATTGAAATCTACTATAATTATAACATGATCATTCAAAGTAAAATTTTTACCTAAATTCAAAACATGATCAATAACGCTATTATATAAGGCATTTGGCTTGATAATAGTGTGAACCTCAGTCCCAATCATTCTAAAATTGAGCTTACTTCCCAGATCACTGCCATTTTGATCACATAAGATTAATAATTTGGTTTTCACGTATTGGCACTTTTCTTCCCCTTTCACCGCTTGTTTGATGCTTTCTTCTCTTTGTGTTAGACATTTCTTTTCATTTCTTTTACTAATTTTGCAATCATTGTGTTTTCCTTTCTGTGTGTCATTTCCATTCATTGTTGTTTTATTTTGCTTATTAACTATATTTTCATTTTCGATTTGCTCTAAAGTTGTTTGTGGTTCATTAGAATGAATGCATAATTTTTTCTTTAGTTCAACTACTTCTGATGCATAGGCGCCATTGTCCATAGTTAATGTTTTAATCGTACTCAACATAATATCTACATTTATACTCTCAAGTACTTTAATTTTACTTTGTAAGTCCTCTAGTTGTAACAAACCTTCTTTAAGCTCTGATCTTAGTTTTTCATTTAATTTATTACAAATATTTAAATCTTCTTTGTGTTTGCTTAATTGCATTTCTATACATTGTTCCCTTTCATAAACCTCTTCTTCAAACACCAATGAGTTTCTTTTTTGTTTCTTAAGGTACATTTCTCTTTCATAATTCTCTTGAGTCAAAGTCTCATTTTTCAGCTTTAATGTTTCAATTTCATCTTCCATGTTCATTTCCATATCCTCCATATACTGCCCTAGTTCTGTCTTGTCTGATTGCATTTTTGCTAATTCTTCGTAGAGTTTTGTCGTTTCATCATTTTTGACTACATTACTATCTTGACAGTCCTTAGAACAAAACATTACGTGACCATCTACAACCGTTGTATTTCTTCTTCTTAGAAAACAGCTATCATGAAATATTCCACAACATGTTTTGCAGCAATAGTAATTCATATCCTTGTTTTTGCAACATTTAAATTGCTTTTTGTCCATTTTATAGATTTCAACAAAACTTATAGAATAAATTTATCGTCGCGCCACTGGTAACTGTATTTATTATTTGTTTTTAGTGAATAACCCTAATCCTTTTCAATCAGCATTGTTTACCATTTCATCATACTTGATATCTGAACGAATTCGCTTAGTGTCATTTAAATTAGATGCAGTTGAACAATGCGTTTCAATTTGTATTATAGAATGGTCAGATATTACATAGTCTTTTTCCACATAGGTCGATATTGAGTGGTCATTGCTTATAACCAAGTCTATTATAGATTTAGAATTCCTGAAGATCCTGGTATATTTGGTAATCAACTGCCTCATCCCATTGTTTTAAATATATTCTTTTTTTTAATTCATTTAATGGCACTGGCCAAAACTTCGTATCTTGTAAAGTATACTCAAGATATTCTTTATTAGCTTATGGTTTGTCAATTTTCCCAGTATGGAAGAATAAACTATATCAATTGATTAACTCTTTTTCTGTTACAATTTTTTTTCAACTTTTTTCTGCACACATTTTTTTTCTTTTTAATTCATTTTTTTTTCAAATACATAGGCACTTTCAATGTGTTAGATGCTTCTATAGCCTTTTTTTTCTTTTTTTAAAATTTTTTTTTCCTTTCTTTATTATTCTTTTTTTATTATTAATCTTCTTTTAATTTTTTTTTATTATTATTTTTTTTGAGACAGGGACACTTGTTAGGAAAATTTAATTGCCGGAGGACCTACCGGACATGTGTAGACTTACACAGGTGTTAATCCTTGGATTGGTAAACATAAGAGTGGGAACCACAGACTTATTCTATATTTACAATTTTATACCCGCGTCATTTTTATATTGATGTAATGCAGTGAAACATTCCTGATTGCTTAGTAGATATTCCAGATTAATGGCTAATGGGATTTTTTTTGGACTAACTGATGAAAGAGCTTGTTGATCTGTAAGGTATTATTGCGACACTCTAGGATGACATGTTTTAGATTTCCTATGCTACCACATGTACAGTCTGGACTATTTACTAGTCCAATTTTAAATTGATACTCAGGATACATGGCATGGTTACTCCTCATTCTGTTTATATTTGTAATGATTTTCCTGTTTTGGTATGTTTTAAACCATACTTCATTTGGGATATTTGGTTGTATTGTTTTATAAAAGCGACCTTTGATGCTTTCTTGGAAACCTGTGTTCCATTTTTCTTTTGTTTGTTTTCAGAGTATCGAAAAATAGTCTGTAAATGGGTTTTTAAATCCTACTAGTTTTTGTCCGTTTTCTGCAGCGGATTTTGCTAACAGATCTACTTTTTCATTGCCCGTAATACCTACATGTGCTTTAATCCATACTAAAGAAATATGTTTATTGTCAAGTTTTATCTGACTGTGAAGAGTCAATATATCAATTATTATGTGATTTTTAACTGATATAATTGTTGTGGTTTTTATTTTTTCCAGTGAGCTTTTGCTATCAGTGAAAATGACTAAGTTAGTCTTACATGCGTTTAGGCACATTTTTAATGCTTCTCTTATTGCAGTGAGTTCTGCTGTGAATATTGAAGAGTGCTCTGGTAGTTTGAATGCCTCATTTCTATTTATGTTTTTGTAATATACAGCACATCCAGTATTACCTTGACTGACTGATCCATCTGTGTATATTTGTTCATTTGTCCATTTACAATTTATCTCCTGATTTATTATGTGTGGTTTTTCCATGACAATGATTGGAGGGTTATCAAATATTTCAAATTGTGTTATGTGACTTGCAAAGCTTTCTGTTTGATGTATGGTTTGTTTATATTCCTTGACTTGATTATATGATTCTATCAATAGTGGTTTTTTCTTGTCAGCCCAGTATTTGTGACTAGTGCATAACTGAGATAAAATTTGCAATTTCTCTGATATTCCATTATTTTTAGCTATAAGTTTTAATGTAAATTTTCCTGCCAGTAATACCCGTCTTATTTCCATTGGTGGTTCTCGAAATTCAGCCTCAAGTATATTTATTGGTGTACTGTTCAGATATCCACCGCAAATGCGAATACTTCTATTTGTTATTTTTCCAATTTTTTCTAGTTGGGTTTTGGCGATGTTATGATAGAATAATGAGCCATAGTCTAATATTGATCTTATTAACGATCTATAAAGTAAAATTGCTATATTAGGGTCTACTCCCCATTTTTGCCCACGTATTGACTTTAAAATGTTAGTTGCATTTGCTGCCCTTGTTGTGATGTATTTAATGTGTTTTTTCCAGTTAAGCTTCATATCCAGATATATACCCAGGAATTTGACATTTGTTTCATATTTAATATTGAACGATGACAGTTTAATGTAACGTGGTGGATTGTACCTTTTTCTTGTAAAAGTACAAACGTTGGATTTCTGTTTTGATATTTTTAAACCAACTTCCTCGGTCCATTTTTTAATAATTGCAATATTCTGTGAAAGGGTGTTATTACAGCTGTCTATTTGTTTTGATTCTGCATAGACACATATATCGTCAGCAAATTGTAATATTTTAGTGTCTGTTGTTAATAAATTTTCTAATTCCTGTGTGTATATTATATAAAGGAGTGGGCTTAAGATGCTTCCTTGGGGTAGACCTACCTGTGTCTGTTGCATGTCAGTGAGGCCTCTACTCGTTCTGATATAAAGCCGACGTGTTGAATATATCTTTAAAATATTTATTATAATTGTTTTTGGTATGCCGAGAGCCATCATTTTTGTATATAAGATATCCAGGTTTACATTGTCGTATGCTCCTTCTATGTCTAGAAAAATAGCAGAAATTGAGTTGTTTTTAGTGAAAGCTATTTGGATATCAGTGACCAAATTGGTTAAACTTTCTTGTGTAGATCGTTCCCGTCTGAAACCATATTGTGATTTAGGGAATAATTGATTTTTTTCTAACCAAAATTCTAAGCGATTTTTTATTAGCCGTTCATATGTCTTCAAAACACAAGATGCTAATGATATGGGTCTATATGATTTGTTAATTATCAGGTGGTTTGTCCTTTTTCAATATTGGTATTATTATGTAATCTTTCCAGTCTTGTGGTATTGGGGATTGGTGGGTCCAAATATTATTAAACTACCTGAGGATTTGTTCTTGTGAGTTTCTGCTCAGATTGGCTAACATTGGGTAGTGTATTTGGTCTTTTCCCGGAGACGAGTTGTTACTAATCTTAAGAGCTATAAGTAGTTCGTTTATCGTGAATGGTCTATGCAGAAAATCATTTGGTGCTTCAGGTAATTCCATATCAGCTTCCGTTTGTGGTACCCAATCTGGAGCCAGTTTACTATGAAACTTGGGAATCCACTTAGCATCTAAGTCAATAGTTTGATAATTTTCCTGCCTTCTACCTCTATATCTATTTATTCGCTGCCACACTTCTTTAATAGGGGTACTGCTGTTCATAGAGTTGCAGTAATTCTTCCAAGATTCTCTTTTCGTTGTTTTTGTTATTTTTTTAACCATAGCGTCACTGTGTTTGAATTCCAATATATTTTCAAGGTTAGGATTCTCTCTATATTTGTTATACGCTAGTTTTCTTTTCTGGACTGCTTCTTCACATTCGTCATTCCACCACTGCTTTCCTCTTGGTTTGATTGTTTTGACTGTTTGTTGGGGTATCGTTGGTGATGCTATTTTATTGATAGAATTAATTACATCTTCATATGTTAGTTCCTCATTGATGATTGAGAATATTTCTTCACTGGTTTCTGTATATTTACTCCAGTCTGTTTTTAATATCTTCCATTTTCTGCTGTTGTTGAAACTGTAACTATTTGGCTTAATGAAGCAGTCAATTATAATTGGTAAATGATCAGAACCACAAGGATCATCATGTGTTTTCCATTGGAATAAGTGTGATATATGTGGATTAGTAACTGTTAAGTCAATGGCACTGGCTCTTGAGTGTAGATTGTATTGAATTAAAGTGGGAGATCCATTATTTAGACATATGAGATTGTTGTCTTCTAAACAGCTTAAAAGTGTGTTCCCATAAATGTCATTCCACTCACATCCCCACGCCTGGTTATGAGAGTTAAAGTCCCCTCTAATAACAAATGGAGAAGGTATAGATGAAAAAAAGAAGTTCCATACATTTACATCAATATATGTAGCAGGTTTTATATACAAATATACAAAAGTAATACTATATGAATCACAATTAATAGTAATGCTATGTCTGCATTAGTCTCACTCAAAAGGTTTAATAAATTCTCTTTATTAGAAATTGCAGATCTGCAATTCCATTGGCAGATCTTAAGTGCTGCCATTGATAGGCCCATTATAGGTTCGTTCTTTTTCGTTTTTGAGTATACTAAACAAATCTAATTCTTGTATATCGTATGTATTTTTGGCTTTAAGTTTTTCAGCTATTGTTTTGATTATTTCCAGGAATTGTGGTGTATTTATTAATTCCTTTACTTCTTCATCCATTTCTTGATGTTGTGATCTGAGATTAGAACAATATGTAGCTGATTGGGAGATTCCCCCAGAAGTGAAGGGTAGATTGCATGGAGCTATAATTTTATTATGTGCTTCTAATGTGAGATTTGGTGAACTGGGTCTGGTTCTTTTGGGAGTTTTTATTATTGTTTGAGTATAATAGGATGACCTTTTTGGAGGAGATGGCTCAGTTGATGTAACTGTTGCAAATGTTGCATTTTTTTCAGACAATAATTTTTTAATTTCTTTTTGTCGTTTGAATTCGGGACATTCGTTAGTAGCATTGGTATAGTGTGACCCGTTACAGTGGAAACATTTAGGGGTTATTATTTATGTGCAACTATCTGGAGGATGATTACCTTTACACTTTAAACATCTCGTCCTTTACAGTGCTTACCCAAATGACCATATCTAAAACAATTATAACACAAAACCACTTTCTCAACATATGCTTCAACTTCACATATTACGTGATTAATTTCGATATATTTAGGCAGAGTTTGCGATTTAAATGTGACTAGTATCGTTACAGTTGGGACATACTTGACAGTTTGATCCGGCAATATCACTTTTCTGGATAACCTTTTTGTTGATTCTATTTTGAACCTACAATACAAGTCGTGTTCTTTGATATTATTTTGAATGTACTCATCTGAATAATCTAGTTCAACTTGTCTAATTAGGCCTCTTCTGTGCAACATGAATCTTGGGATGTATGCAACTAAATTACTCTTTGGCAGTTCTGAAGATTTTACTAGTGTATTGGCACTGTTAAGATCTTTACAATTTATTCTGATTCTATTTTTACCTATGGATTCTATTGACTTTATTTGGTTGTTAATTTCTTTGTGATATTTGTAAATTATTTCTCCAATTTTCATAGCACTTAATTTTCCAGTGAAATTTTCTGAAATGTTTTCAATATATAATGAATACGGGCCTGTGTCTGTAGATTTAAATAAGTATATTTCTCTTTTTTGTGTCTTACTAATTATTGTATTGGAATTAGTTTCATGGTTGGGTTTTTTGCTTTTGTTTACTTTGTTTTTATTATCATTTGGATGTTTTGTAATACTTTCAAAAAATGTACTAATTTGATCATTACTTACTTTGTTTAAAGTTGAGTTATTTTTTTTACATTACCGTTCGAAGAATTATCAATATCCATAGCATCATTATTTTGTTGTTCATTTTGACCAAAACCTGAAAATCCGTCCTGAATTCCAGGATCGGGGGGATTGGTTACTCATTATTTTTATTCACTAACTAAAATTACTTCAACTTATTTATTTTAAATGTAAATTATGTTTATGGTTCAAGACTACTTTTTATCGCACTCCGTAAAACACGTCTATGTACTACAAAATGTAGAATTGTACTGCAATATATTCTTGAAGTTTACGTTTATTATAATTATTATTTTCATAATGAATATAAAAATCACCTATAATTATTACCGAGTAACTACTATGCTTATCGTAATAATTATCAAACCATTTAAAGAAATTTTCAAAGAAAATATTGAGATTACCATTTGGTGATCTATAAACATCTGTTATACCATAAGAAATATTATTTATTTTTATATCTAGAGATAGAAGCCAAAAATTCATATCCACAACAACTGTTTTAATATTAGAGATTCAACAACCCGTTCTTACAAAAATCAGTACTCCCCCTGTATGCCGACTGCAGTTATATATTAAAACATCAGATAAGTAGTAGCAGTAGTAATACTAGCCTTCAATTGGTACAATCTAGTGTATAATATAAATAAATAATTAGTGTCACCAATCTTATGTAGAAGAAAAATAACAAAGATGGTAGATTATAAATATATCTAAAAAATACTTTGTTGCGTTGATTCTCAAGGAAACCATTTTCAAAAAACTATTGTATGTAAAGAAATTCTAATGAATACAAAAATATTTCAGTTCGAACCAAATTCACTTGACTTAGTAATATCTTGTCTCAGTTTACACTGGGTAAATGATTTACCTAAAGCATTCAAGCGAATCCTGGAGAGTCTTAAAGAAGATGGTGTTTTGTTAGCAGCTGTATTTGGAGGAGACACTCTTTATGAACTGCGTTCTTCTTTACAATTAGCAGAACTTGAAAGACGTGGGGGCCTCTCCCCTCACATTTCTCCATTTACTGAAGTTAGAGATATAGGTGGATTATTGGCACAAGCTGGTTTCACCATGTTAACAATTGATACAGACGAGATTGTTGTTAGGTATCCATCTATGTTTGAATTAATGTTGGATCTAAAAGGTAAGGAACAATATTTTCTACATTATTTTCAAAATATCACAGGGCGAGTTTTTAGTGTGACAATGATCAATAACTCCGTTATTATGGAAATAATCGAAAAAAGTTGTTAACAAAAATTGTAGGCAACAACATGCTCATTATCTGGAAAATATGCCAATATTTACAGGGTGGCACATAACTGTGTGACAAAGCAAACATGCGATTTTTAAATGTGACACCCTGTGTATTTCCTCATATTTAGATTTCCTCTATAATAATCGGTCTTACAATATGCATTTTTACCAAATTATATAGGGTATTTAAAAAGATGTGACCATTTTTATATCGAAATCGCTACGAAATAAATATTCTGTTTATCCGTATCAGGTCAAATTTTCTGTTTTGCTGGGATAAACCGCTACCGATCGATCGTGCATAGTTTTATTAGCAGGCGTTAACCTAAACATTTAGATATTTTCGTGATTTAGTAGTGATTGAGTTGTCGTTTATGATGACTGTGTTTTTTCAAGATGGCACCTGTAGAAGTAAGTAAACATATTTTTAGTGATATATTGTTAAAATATGTATGTGTAATCACTTTTAGTTACTAAATAATGTGTAATCGATGCGAATGAATTAATTGTTGCACATTCTATAGAAATACAGACTTCATTTTTTGTATACTTATGATCGCGATTTTCGGGCTTAAGTTTTACTTTAATTACTGATAACCAGGGAAAACTATGTTCCATCTATCACACTATTTTTCGTTGTAGAGAAACCTCTTACTGCTGACTGAGCTCTTGAATTGTTAAATGACGGAAACGATTCAGAAATCGAGGGTTTTTCTGAGGAAGAAGATAATAACGAGCATCGCCAAACATCTCAAGTTCGGGGCTATGAAAGCGACACCATCTCGATAGTGACACTGAAACTGGTGAGCCTTTATTGCCAGAAAAACGTTAGTGCAGACGAAAGGGAAGAAAAGAAAATGTCCACATAGGGTTTGGATAGAAAGCACTTTTCAGCAATTAAAACATGATTATCCTGATGCGGTTCCCAAACCTGTATGTACAGCTTTTCATGTAATTGACAGAGATACAGCACCAGAACGAAATGAAAATATTCTTTGGAAGGTGCAACCAATTATTGAAAAAGTAAAAAGAGCTTGCGATAGACTAAAGAGAAGGCCTGGTTTTTATTCAATAGACTAGCAAATGATTAAATTAACTGTCTCGACCCTTACTTCGTGGAATCCACTCATATTAGTGTTTTAAATGAAACTCACTGTTCCTAGCTAATTCCACAATATAATAAAAATTGTTGAATATTCTAAAAAAATGACAATTGTTTCGATAAATCAATATCATCGTCAGAATGACAGAAGTTATATTTCATTTGATGCCTACCTGATGTTTAGTAGTTATTTTTGGCTAGACCAAGAAGTAACCTAACTTGTGATTGATTTAATATATGTTAATAGAAAAAAGAAGAAGATGTGATATTACAAATATTGAAGCATAGATATTATTAGCCCTATGGTGATATCCTGGATATCATTTTTCAATTAAGATCAGTATAACTGTGCAATGATATAGAAAACCAGGAAAACTATATCTGCTGATGATTACAATTATCACTTAAAAAGACAGTTTATTAGTGGAGAACTCCCTAGATTTATTTGTTCATTGACAACTTCATATTGTGGGTTTCTTAAATGTCTTCTAATTTCCAGTTCTTCAAGGAAATCCAGTTCTTGTTTCTTTTCACAAATATGCAGTACTTCTAGTTCTGTGTGGATTTCCTTGAAGAATTGGAAATTAGAAGACATTTAAGAAACCACAATTTGAAGTTGTCAATGAACAAATAAATCTAGGGAGTTCTCCACTAATAAACTGTCTTCTTAAGTGATAATTGTAAAGATCAGCAGATATAGTTTTCCTGGTTTTCTATATCATTGCACAGTTATACTGATCTTAATTGGAAAAATGATATCCAGGATATCACCATAGGGCTAATAATATCTAAGCTTCAATATTTGTAATAGCAAATCTTCTTCTTTTTCTATTAACATATATTAAGTTAATCACAAGTTAGGTTACTTCTTGGTCTAGCCAAAAATAACTACTAAACATCAGGTAGGCATCAAATGAAATGTAACTTGTGTCATTCTGACGATGATATTGATATATCGAAACAATTGTCAATTTTTTAGAATTTTCAACAATTTTTATTATATTGTGGAATTAGCTAGAAACAGTGAGTTTCTTTAAAACACTAATATGAGCAAATGATTACCTTCTGAACTAGCCCGAGAGGCTTACGCCCAGTTCTTCAAAATAAGCTGCGGCCTCAAGGGTTAAAAATGTTTTTTACTACAACTTCTTCCAGTCTTATGATAGATTTTGAGGTTTATCAGAGAGCAAAAACACTGTTTCCTGATAAATCTCTAGGAATTGGAGCTGCAGTGATCCTTCATTTGACAAAATCAATTCCTCCAGATAGCTGTATTTATTTTGACAGATACTTCTCATCAATCCTGCTTCTGGAACGTCTAACTGAAATGAGATTACATGGAACAGGCACGCTAATGCTAAATAGACTACCTGAAAGGAACAATGTGCCAATTAAGAAAGACCGTAACATGCATTGTGGGGAAGCCCAACAATTTGTTAATAACAATAATAATGTTTATTTTAAAAAATGTTACAATTATTCGTACAAAAACAATTACAACATGTAATAAAATGACGTCAAACACAATGATATTTCAAAACTGATGTTTTAAAAAATCCTCAACACAATAGGGTTCTAGATCTACAAGTATCTTTTTGATGTTTTTTTAATTGATTGCTACTAGCAGAACGTCTTGCAAGTACTGGTAACTTGTTGTAAAATTTCATTGCCACATAATACGGAGATTTTTCAGTAAGTCTCAGTGTATGATACAGATAACTGAGGCCATGCCTCCTGGTGTTATATTCGTGTTCTGTGGCATTTATAGTAAAACGTTCTCTATTTTTAAACAAATACATCAAACGTTCAAAAATGTGCAGAGCATAAACAGTCATGGTGTTATTATTTTTTTAAAATGTTCAACAAGACTCCTTATGTTTGCAATTGATTATTCTCATTACTCTTTTTTGAATAACAAATATTCTATTTCTGTTCTTATTGGATCCCTAAAAAATTATTCCATATTTCATGACCGATTCAAAATTTACAAAATAAAGAGATAAAGCTGCTTGCTTGTCTAGACATTTACAGGTTATTCTTAGTCCATAGAACACTTTTCCAAGCTTCGAAGAGATTTCCTCTAAACGTTGTGACCAGTTCATTCATTCATCAATGTAAACACCCAAAAACTTGGTGTCATTCGATAACTGAAAAGTGATATTGGTAAATGATATATCATTTGGTTTTTCATCTGCTGTTAGATATTTTGCAAACATTATCACTTTAGTTTTAGACTCGTTCAATACTAACAATTTTTTTTAAACCAATTTATTGTTTTCTGAAAAATGTTACAGCAGTTCATCATCATCTCCGGATATGTGTCTCCCCCTGCTAGAAGGCTTGTATCATCAGCATAAATAGTTATAAATGGATTCTCTGCTAATTTAGATTTGCATAAATCATTCATAAATATAACGAACAACAGAGGACCCGCTACACTTCCTTGTGGTATACCTATAGATGTTATAATATCAGATTTGAAGTTTTTCGAGTCTTTAGTAATACTGACTCTCTATCGCATGTCTGCTAAATATGAACGAAACCATTTCAGAGCATTTCCTTTTATTCCATATTTCTCTAATTTAATTAACAAGATATCCAGACAGTCGTATGTTTTTGCCATTTCTCCATCAGACCAATTATGCTCTGTGCTCTATGCATATTGAAAGATTGCCGTTTGTGTTGATTTTTTTTGTAAGTAACCATGTTGATTAACACTGAAGATATTACAATCATAGAAAAACTGTATAACATTATTACACATTGCAGTTTCAAATAATTTGGAGAAACTTGGGAGTAAGCTTATGGGTCTGTAGTTTTCAATACAATCTGTATCTCCTTTTTTCTATAATGGTTGTATAACTGAAAGTTTGAGTTGCGAGGGAAAAATGCCAAAATTCAAGGAATTGTTAATTATGTATGTTAAAACTTCTTTAATTACTACTGTGCATTTTCTTATCAAACAGGTTGGAATTTGATCTTCTCCGCTTGCATATTTATTCTTCAATTTATTTGACATTGCAACCACATCATTTGGCGTTAGTGGTTGTATACACATAGATTGAGGGTTTTCCTCTATTTCAGAAGTGAACTGTTCATTATTACTCGGAACTAATTTTGAAGATATTTCGCTTAAATAATTATTGAATTTATTTGATATATCTCTTGGATCACCCTGTATATCACAGCTTTGCCTCTTTATTTTGCCGGTAATTTCGTTGCAGATACTCCACATACATTTTGCTTTGTTATCGGAATTTTTTATACGCTCTTTATAATTTTCCTGTTTTGATGATATCAACAACTTATCATACTCAGTTTTTGTTTTCAAGTATTCACATTTGATATTTCCATTCGTTTTGGATAGACATAATAATGTATCTAACCTACTTTAACATTCCTTAATTTTAGAATTTGAGTAATAATTTTTGTTTTTACGAAAATGTATGTATTTGATTGGAAAACATTCGTTAAAAATATTCATAAAGTTATTGATGAACATGACCCATTGTTTGTCTACTTGTTCATGTTGTATTTCATAGACCTCAGCCCAATCCTCATTGTTTAGTTTTTCAACAAATTCTTGTATGGCTTCCTCAGTGGAACATCTTTTGTGCGTACCTTTCATTTGGTTTTGCAGATTGAGTTTACATTAATCATTTGGGCTGTATGATCTGAAGCATGAGTCTCGATTACTTTTGTAATATAGGTATCCCTATAATTTGTAAAGATATTGTCATTGCAACTTTTGGAATTTTTTGTTATGCATGTATATTCATCAATAACTATACTTATCAAAGGAACTAGCTAGAGCTAGTAGTTTCAGTTCGATGTTGTAATCACCTGCTATAAAAGCTAATTTATTCTCACATGTGACTTTCGTTAACAAATTTTCCAATTTATCAAAAAATATACTCATTGAACCTCCACAAGGTCTATATAAAGATACAATTATCATCTTTTTATCAGAAAGGGAAACTTCAATACCTGTGTTTAAATTCGTGGATATTCTTTTTGTTCTGTTTGTAATCGAAGGACCAGCTCAAAGAGAGCTATAGATAAATGGCTGTGTGGAAGAAGAAACTATTATCGGAATGATTTTATATGAATTCGTGACGAAAATCCAATACTTTCTACAAAAAAACTTTATTTGTTCGTTTACCGTGACACATACATTTTTCTTGACGTTCTGTCTATCATGACATAACAACTTTCTTCTTTTTACACCTGGCTTGCAAACACATTCGACAGTCAATAAAAAAGTTTTCTTTAACAATAAGTACAGGTTGACAACACTCTAGTGCTATTCAACACTTCGATCTTGATTCCGATTTTGTTTATAATCGAAATCGTAAACGGATTGATGTTCGTTGAACGACCAAAAAAAAATTGTCATTTGTCATGTCATTTTACAAATCAAATCAATAGTGAGATATTCTCATCATTATTTTAGTTCATTTCACGTGTATTTCACACTTTTCACAAGTTCATTTAGTTTATTCACGTTTAATTTTATAGAAGCTGTTCTGTTAACTAAAAATGTAGCATACAATTGCAAAATATCACTCACATTACATAACCCATAGACAAACGGTAGTTTATTTAAATTTTTCGACCAATCACATGCTTCCGATTAACGATTGCTTTCACTAGCATCATAATTTTAGACCGATTATAATCAGAGTGATCGATTGATATAGAAAATGTGTTGTTGAACATGTTGTTTTTTAAATAACAGGAAATGATTGTAATCGATTGTCGCGTTGAATAGCACTAATGATGTATTTTTATAATATAACAAGAAACAGAGTAAAACTATAAACTGATCAACCTGAACATTCTAAATCCCCCGCAATTGACAGTTTAGATATATCCTTCAAACTTTTATAGTTTATTCCATGTTTACAATATATAGCACTTCCCCCATGTTTGTTTTCTGTAGGACAAAAGGATGCTGCTAGATTGAATTTTTTTATTCCAATACATTCCAGTTGGGTAGTTGATTTCCAATGCTCAGTAACACATATAAAATGGCAGTCACTATTGTTCGCCAAGAAATGTTCTATTTTCTCCGCACTGTTCCCTATGGATTGCATGTTTTGGTGCATTAGACCAATATCTCTAAAATTGACTTTATTTTGTGAAGAATTTTCTTCGATATTTGCTTTTCTTATTAAAAATCCTCTGGTCTAGTTATGTACTGATTGAATTTCCGAAATGCTACTGATTTGGGCCATGCTGAAGGGTTGTAAATACTATCTTTGAATTTATAATCAATCCCAAACATAAAACATTTGTTGTGACTCTCTTCTGTGGGGAGTGCTTTTACCGTCATTTCGGCATCTTCAAAAGAATCTTGGGCTTTTATGTGATTTTCTATTTTTTCAGGATTAACAAGCCTTCTTACTCTGTATAGGTACAGCCATATTTTCCTAGGGACACCAAAATCGTCTGAGAAATTACTTTCCCCAAAAGTTTTTTTCACTGGCCTCCATTTCTTATATGTGATATGCTGGAGATTGCAAAGTACATTCTGTTGGAGCTTGTGTGTTGAAAATATCTTGTATCCACGCATATTTTTCAAGATCATCTTCAGAAAAATATTATGCAAACCAGGTGCTGAGCTCTGAAAGGTGTTTTACGAAAAGAGATGGTAACACCTCTGAAATAACGACTTCACTAAAAGCCACATGTTTTTGCAATACGGGAAAACAGTCTTGACTGCCATCCTCGCTGATTTTTCTTTTCCACAACTGCAGTTTTTTCCGGAATGCTGAAATCTTCTCTATATGTTTCAAAATGTGCATATTTTTTCCCCTGCAGAGAAACATTCAACACATTGAGTCTTTCAAATACATCGCATAAATATGCCAATTTTAGCAAAGAGTTTGGCTCAGAAAACCAATTGGCATTTGCGTGACCTTCCTTCAGAAATGTATGGATTTCATCTCGTAGTTCAAACGCATGACAAAGGATGTTGCCACGTGAGAGCCATTTTGAGCTGCAATAGTAAAGAAGAGCCTTGTGTTCTGCTCCCAATGCTACCATGTCCTCACAAACTTTTTTGAAAAACCTAGCTTTTAGCAGCCTCGTTTTTATGTAGTTCACTACATTGATGACACTTTCTAATACCAAATTCAATGGAGAACTCAATGACTTTGATGCAAGTGCTTCTGTGTGAATGGTGCAATGGGTCCATAGAGCGAGTGGAGCTTTGCTGTGAATCAGCACCTGTAGCCTTCCAATTTTACTAATAAACTTTTTTGCACGATTGGTTTTTTGTATTAATTAACCAGCATTGTTACCATGGAAGTAGGTTGTAAATACAATTATAGGGCCGTAAGTGAGCTACTTCCGGCCCTCGGGCCTTTTATATGTAAAAATTTGGGATGCAAAAACTTTATTCAAAGTTAAAAAATAACTCAAAACCATCTAACAAAATATCAAAATAAACAAACCAACTCAACTTTAAATTAATGCATATTAAAATTAATGGAACGATTTGAAACATAATTATTAAAAAAAGGCATTTAACTTTGCTTGTGATGTGATCTGTGTTGATGGAAATCAACGGAGCTTCACTTGTTATGGAACTACTTGGAGTGGAAGTAGGAACTGACGTTGGAGCTGGCATTTGTTCGATGTTCATACGGACATTGTGATTATGTAAAATTTGATTAGCAAATTGCACTTTATTTTCAATCGACTCCTGCGCGTAACTCTTGGCCGCAGTGGAACTTTTCCATCCCCCATGTCACTTTAACTCCTTCATTAGCCAACAAGGTTGCCGATGTCCTTCTAAATGCATGTCCAGTGTATGCTTTAGGATTTCCTTTCTTTAAATATGAGTCAATTTTAAAAGGAAAACTTCCAAATGATTTTTTCCCCACCACTTGATTAACACATTTGCCATTTTGATATTAAAAAAAAATCTTCGGTTACTGGCATTTTTCGGTCGTAAACTGGCATATTTTCTGTAGATTTACAAAAAATTAACTTTTCTTTTTCTTGATTTACAACTGTTAAAGTGCGCTGTATTCCAGTTTTTGTGTTTAGTATGTAGTCCAGGAAAATCACACCCAAAATGATAATTTTTCGTCATTTTCGAGGTAACGGATGATACTTTGTAAAAAGTTATAGTCCGTTTTTAAAAGGCATGGAGTAATAAAAGCTCATTAGGTATGCTGATCCTCGTGGATGACCATTCCTCGCTGACTACAGTAGTTCTTGATACTGCAGCTTCCCTAGATTCCGCCTTGTTGCAGTGGGAGCAGTCTGTTGGGCACGGCCGTCTGGACAGGGAGTCGGCATTTCGGTGACTCACACCAGTTCGATGTTGAAATCGTACTCTTGAAGTCGTTCAATCCGTCTAGCGATCTGGCCCTCGGGATTCTTGAACTGCATCAACCACTTGAGTGCTGCATGATCAGTCCGGATTAAAAACTTCCCACCATAGAGATACTGGTAAAAGTGTTCCACGGACTTCACTACCGCCAAAAGTTCTCTTCTTCTAACGCAGTACTCTTTCTTGCCCTCCTTGCTTTGCGTTGCTTGCGTCAGTGTCAAGAATAAAGCCTCCTTCAGGTAATGGGTATCCTTATATCGGCGCCGTGGTTAAATGCCTCTTCAAGGTTTCAAAAGCCGTTTGACAGTCTTTGTCCCATTGGAAAGCTCTTGTTTCTTCTGTATGTCGAGTTAGAGGCTTGGCAATATCTCCAAACTTCCTAATAAATCTTCTATAATACGTGCAAAGTCCAAAGAAACTCATAATTTGATGTTTGTTGGTTGGTTGCGGCCATTGCTGAAGCAATTTTCTCTGGATCCACCGCCACTCCTTCATTGGGCACTACATGACCTGGATAGTTGACTCGGTTTTGGAACAGCTGACATTCTTCGGGTTTAACATGAGCTGGGCAGCTTGGAGTCGTTTGAATACGTCTTCCAAAGTCTTCAGGTGTTTGTCAAATGTCTTCCCCAGTACTACGATGTCGTCCAAATAGACCAGGCATGTCTTCCAAGAAAACCCTCAAGACATTTTCCATGAGTCTTTCAAATGTCGCAGGCACATTACAGAGCCTGAATGGCATGACGTTGAATTGCCATAATCCAGATCCGGTGATAAAAGCCGTCTTCTCTTTGTCTTCTGGGTCCATTTCCACTTGCCAATAACCAGACTTCAGGTCCAAGGCGGAAAACAGTTTGCTGCCGGGCAAAGTACCTAGCGTATCGTCAATTCGAGGCAGAGGATAGCTGTCTTTCTTCGTCACGTTGTTATCTTATTCTCAATCTTCTCGTCCATCGTTGTAATCTTATTCTCAATCTTATCATCCATCGTTGACACTTTATTCTCGTCCATCGTTGACATATTATACTCGATTTCAAATTTTAGAGACGAAATTTCATTTTCAACGTCAGCGGCAATGTCGTTTTTCATTAATAAGATATCGGCAGATATATCGTTCTTCAAAGCAAAAATCTGGTCGTTAATATTAGCAGAAATCTCGATCTTCATAGCAGAAATATCGTTTTTCACATTCGTTGAAATTTTCTCTTCAATGGCAGAAATCTTCTCGTCCATGTTGGCAGAAATGTCGTTCTTTATAGCAGAAATCTTCTCGTCCATGTTAGCAGAAATGTCGTTCTTCATAGCAGAAATCTTCTCGTCCGTGTTCTCTTCCATGGCAGAAATCTTCTCGTCCATGTTGAGATTAAGGTGGAAGCCTCGTCATTAAATAAAACTGTTTCTGGATCATAGCCGTCATTTTCCAGTGCCACTTTAAGTCTTTCTACTAATTCACTTTTCTTACCGGACGTTTCCAACTCACGATCTTCCAATTCTGCTCTTAACTCAGTCACTTTCAAGTCCCTTAGTCTCTTTGCCATTTTTACGTAGATGTTTATTTATATTACTCCACACCTGAGACCAATGTAATGTTTTTCTAATTTATTTAAACAGTAAACGGGTGGGATAAACTTTAAACACACGTTATAGCTACTTACTAATTTATTTAAACACTAAACTACTCACTAACACTTAATTTATATATACTTAACTATTAACTTAAATTTAATTTATATACACACAACCTTAATTATTAATTGATATCAACACTTTACTGTTCGCTATTTAGGTGTATTCTTGTTTATTTGTCGAGATCACTTTATCAACTAAACTGAACTTCTCCGCTGGTCGGTCCTTTATATATATTAGTGCCTTTTTACTAGATAATTCTAGATTGCGGTTTACATAAAAACAATTGGCTCTCGCATTTTCTAGATAAAACTGGTCACAAAAATAATGTCTAGATAAGATAGTCACAATCGTAAACAATTCTAAGAAATCCCTGCGCAACCGCCATAATTTTAACTTTCACACATGGCTTAGACAGAGCCGGATTCAGGGACCATACCAGTGTGCTGTTTCGTAACATTACCCCCTCCTTAAATGGAAGTTCCACCTGGAACTTTTGTGTAGCCGAGACTGGATGTTTGAATTGGCAACTGGCCTCATTTCTACACTTTCCGATCTTATGGAAATAGCAGGGCACCGTGTTCATCGGATACTGATAACTGGGATTGTAGCTGCAAATTAATATCTGGACATTGGTATCTCGAAAGATAATTTCTACCATGTTCCTGAAAACTCGCCGATGCAACTGGTTACTCGCTATCTTAGGCATAGACAGTTTCTTCACGCTGGATTCTAACACATGGTCTCGGAGG
The DNA here is from genome assembly GCA_963921935.1 of Galeruca laticollis. Classification (NCBI taxonomy): domain Eukaryota; kingdom Metazoa; phylum Arthropoda; class Insecta; order Coleoptera; family Chrysomelidae; genus Galeruca; species Galeruca laticollis. The sequence goes on from OY998183.1 coordinate 7,529,012, forward strand.
TTTCAAAGTGCTTCCCACACATCGCGGTAGGTAGATCGATCTTGACATTCATTTTTAGTTACCACGTAGAAGACGTACCGCTAATTATGTTTCAGTTTCAGTGTCTTGCCAGGGGCTGGAATCTGGTCTTCAAGTTTTTCATGATGTTTTTTGTAACACAATTATTTAAAATAAATACTTTTAACGACTTGTCCTACATTTGTTCAACAAATTGTTCTTCGATTATAAATGTAACTGTACTCAAACTCACTTGGGAGTGAATACTTAGTGTTTAAAGATATATCATAAAAAGTTTAATTTCTCGGAAAAAATATTGATATAAGACTTATCAAAGAAAACTGGACTAAAATGGAGTGTGAAATCCAAAATCCCTATTACTAAATTTCATAATTCCATATATTGTAATTTTTGAGAAACGGTTAAAGAGATTGATGGAAAACGTTTTATTTCTAAACGTCCGTTTTATATCACTACAAAGTTTCATGTCAATCATTTATTGTTCAACAGTGCTGGAAATCTTTATCAGTCAGCTCCTTCACAATGCCTTTTTCTCTTTCATTACAGATGTTCCAACACTGAGATTTTGTGTGTGATTAGATTGATAGACAATAATGATGGATCTGTGATTTATCCTACACAATTTGTTCCTTTCTCATCCTGTCATGCAGTTCTGCAATAACGTAAATGTAAAATTGTTCATTAATAGTTTGACCTTTAGGGACCTAATGATGGTATACAATCCCGTCAATATCTAAAGAAATAATCATCATTGCTATGAATTTTTATTTGTTCATTCGAGCTTTATGCTACAACTTGTGAATCGGAGATTTTCTTCAAAGCACTATTATTTCTTATTTTACTCACAATATTATTTAGATATCCCTTTTATTCAGAGATATGAGTATTATTAATAATACACTCGTTAATTTGTATTGTAATACTCTATCAAAAATTATACATGAGCAACTAGTCACAAAAAGTCTACAATTAATTAATTTGTTCAGTCTTTTATATTTTCAACTTTTACATAAAAAAGTTGGTGAAACGCCTGACCTGATCTTTGGTTCTATATTGCTGCTCTTGCTTTGATCAAATAATATACATAAACCTGTTTGGAAGCAACATTATTTGGGAGTAGGGGTAAGGATATCAAAGAGTCGACAATGACTCAACTCCATACATGCTTAATAAAAAAGAAACTCAATTCTTACTATTAAACTTTTATACACTGTTATACTTCTAGGTATGGCTGAAAGTAATGCGGCCCTTAACCGATCATTACATTTACACAGAGAAACACAATTTGCAGCTGCAGCTATTTATCAACAGCTTTATGGAACTACAGATCCCGAATCTGGTCAAGTCACAGTACCTGCAACATTTCAGGTAAATTTTAATGCATTTGTTCTTTCATTATTTAATCTCAGCCGTGTTCAGTGTGTGTTTTAGAACTACAGAACATTAATTACACTATAATCTAAGAACTTTCAGTTGACGGTGACTTTACTATCATGTCAAAAAGTTCGCTTGCATTGCGACGCTCTTAAAGAGACCCAAGAAGGTCGAAACCTGTCTGCATACTAAGCCCTTCTTGCAATTGTGAACCAGCAGAGATGTATGTATCGACAACTGGGTCGATCGACGTCACATTCTTCGAAGGGAATGTAATTCAATATTCTGCGTTGCATTAGCCAGAAAAGTAGTTGTTGTCTCTGAAGAACGGTCTGACTGTTTTTTTTTCGAAATTATTGATATTTCAGATTAAACGGAGGTGTATAGCAGAAAACCGCCATCTCTCTCTCTCTCTCTCTATATATATATATATATATATATATATATATATATATATATATATATATATATATATATAATAAACAACGAATAGATTGGTGGGTATTGCACGCAAATAGAAGAAGGGGCTACTGAAAGGAGTGGTAACCGCAGACATGCATGTTTCTGGCTCATTAGATGTCATCGGTACGGTACAACCAAGAAAAGATGTAAAACATGGGAGCAAAGGTGTTGAATGAAACATGAGAAATATATCAGAATTCAGTAGGATAGTCAAACACAATTCTGATATATTTCTCATGTTTCATTCAACACCTTTGCTCCCATGTTTTACATCTTTTCTTGGTTGTACCGTACCGATGACATCTAATGAGCCAGAAACATGCATGTCTGCGGTTACCACTCCTTTCAGTAGCCCCTTCTTCTATTTGCGTGCAATACCCACCAATCTATTCGTTGTTTATTGTTCATATGTCACGCACTATTCGTAGATCTTGTTTATATATATATATATATATATATATATATATATATATATATATATATATAAATTCACTTATGTTCTTCAACCTTCCGAAAAAAAAATATATATAGCTCTACCTTATACGAATCAATTATCAGAAAAACTAAAATATATATTATCTAAACATAATATCAAAATATGCCATAAACCAAATAATACACTATCATCACTATTTACTAAATTAAAAAGCAAAACTAAAAATAATAAGAAATCAAATGTTATATACTCCATACCATGCTTAAACTGTTCAAAAAATTATGTAGGAATGACTACACAATATCTAGAAAGCCGAATAAACGGCCATAAATACACTAAAAATGCATCCACAGCGCTACACAAACATGAACATAACGAAAATCATGAATTCGATTTCAAAAACACAAAAATTTTAACACAAGACACAAATTATCAAAAACTCAAAATCAAGGAAATGATATATATAAAACAAGATAAATTATCAGTAAATGACAAACAAGACATAAAAAACTTGAGTCAAATTTATTACAAATTAATTAATTAATTTATTTTTATCACTCCCAACATAATATCGTTGCGTAAATATCTAAGGCAGGTATTCTATTACTATTGACACTTCATTCATGACATTTTATTGACTTTTTCAAAATAATTTTTACAATAACTGTATTTTATGTACTTTAATTTTAATATTTATACATATTCTTTTGAAAATGCTCCTAAAATAAGAGCGAAACGTCAAGAAGTTTGATAAGTCTTTATTCGAAAATATATTTTAACTAATATATTTGTTTCATTCCACAACCTTTGAACCCAAGAAGATATAATTCTAAATATATATATATATATATATATATATATATATATATATATATATATATATGTAAAAATAAATTTCAATTCACCTCACGTTATTGTATATTGTCGCTGCGACAATTCTTGTACATGCAACTTAAAAATTTATGTAAGAAATTTCATCTTTGACAGTAGTTGTCAAAATTACGCCCGGCTGTAATAAATATTAATTTAGTATTTCTAAAAATGAATTTATATGTATAATCGACCTATTACTCTTCTCTCAGGGTGCGATCAAACTGTTAAAAAATTAATTATTCAAAATTTATTTAAATTTTTACGTATCTCCAAATTATCTGTTTCACTATTGTTCAGAACCTATAGTAACTGTATGTTTGATATTATAAAAGGCACTTCAAATATCTGATGACGCTTCCAATATTTCTGTCACTGAAAATTATCAACTGTCACTGATTTGATCGACAGTTTTATTTAATGAAAAATGTTTAATTTTATGGAATTATGTTATAAAAAGACTATATTGAGTAGGAATGCAAATTTCTATATTATACTACCAGATACAAATTAACAAATTAATATTCCCCAAAATTATTACAAACGAAACAACAGTCGTAATTTCTACGAAACTTAAAATTACTACAACCTATAAGCTATAAATTAATCTAATGAAAAACGTTTAATAAAAGTTCCAATTCTTGATCTAAATCTTGATGTGTATAAATGTCAAAATCAAGCTTCACTCAAATTTATCTAATTCCAAATTTTTCTTCTCTTATGTGAATTTCCTTATATGACTTATTAATTTTGTTTGCAATCAAAAATCTAATAGATGCATATATGTCAATTTTTTTCTAAAATAGGCCTTATTATTTCTCGAGAAATTATTGTAAAAAAACTGGATCGGACTCGCCAAGTAATGACTGGACAACTCGTACAATTCTAAATGACCTTAGAATTCAGGATACCTTCTAAATTTTATTTAGAAATCCCGTACCACATTCACTACACACGATGCAATTCTTATTGGAATTATGCACGCACTGACTTTATATTGAAATGGCTTTTGAATCTGGTTGTATAGATATACAACTTCTACTATCTACCACAAAATTGAGACAACTCTAATTATGAGGTTGCCTATTCGGGGATTCAAACACAACTGACTAAACTTTTGCAAAATAAATAAATCTCCTTTCCGTTGGTTACCGAAATTTCTTGTTTTTTTAAAAAAATTACTAATCTATAATTTTCAATAACCAAGTGAGATTTAAATTATTTTATTACACTTGTAGTGTTGCTAGCAGAGACCTCTATATTTTGAAATTTCAAATATTTTCTCCAAATCACAATATGTTATATCTATCATTAGATATATTCTACATAAATGTCATCAAAATCTGAAATGTCAAATATGATATTTCTACTGAATCTTTCAAAATTAGTGATTTTACATATAACACAGTGTGTATCAAAAGTATGGCAGCCAAATAGAAATGAATTTCCTTATGTTGTACTTTTCTTTTAAATTTCAAATAGAGGATCTATATTAATATATATATATATATATATATATATATATATATATATATATATATATATATATATATATTAATACAGTACTCCTATTTCAAATTTTAAAGAATTCACTTAATATATTTTGATGCAATACTTTTGGCAAACCCTGTATTGTCTATGTAATCAATATAATTGAAAAACCCTGTATACATAAAATTTGACACTATTTAATTTCTGATGACATTCCGATGACAATTCAAAAGATATTTAAGGTTAGAGAAATTAATAGTCATTTTATAGTATTTAGTTAATAAAAGAAATCCAAATCTATTTATAGTAAAGAAAATAAAAAACTTTTTTTTTGAAAAAAGAGGAAGTTTGGTAACCACAATATAATTTGGGTTGATTATTGATAAAAAATATTCAGTAACGTTGAATCCTCCGAAGAGAGAACTTCTAAGTAGGAGTTCTCCAAAGAGTAACATATAATTTTAGATTTATCCAAATTTTATTATAAGAATTGAACAGTGATTTAATATTAGAAAGCATTATTCGGTAACCCTTTTTTAAATTATGTGCGTGAGTGATTAAAAAATTTTTGTCAAGATTGAAGCAGAAGTGTAAGATCCGGAATTCTAAAGTTTTTAGAATTGTATGACCTAACTGTTATCAGCTAGTACTGGTGAGTCCGCTCCAGAATTATAATTTGATTAAAAGATTCAGGCCTTAAAACAAATAAAACTATGGATGCATCTAAATTTTTCATTTCGCATAGAATATTCAATAATTTGAAGATACGATAAAATAAAAACATTTCGGATATTTGACAAGTCGAGTGAAATTTTTGAAGTTGATTGAAGTCTTTCAAAATTTTTTATAAAACTTTTGGTATTAGAGATAAGGCGTTATAGTTTGTAGGTTGTTCAATTTAGTTTATATCTGGGAAGATACGAGTTTATTCTTTGTTATTGTAAAAAAAGGAAAACTAAATTTTAAAATTTATTTGATTTATAATTGTACATACTTTTTAATTTGTTACTCACATTGCAAAACATTTAAAGTGACAATTGTGTATTATTGGAGACAAATAAGTCATTTATACATTGTGAATGTCAAGAAAGAAATTGAATAGCCTTTACAATCTTGAACAAACAGTCACACATTACTAGATAGATCAATCAGAACAAAATTAATAACTAACAGATAAATAGGACAATAATTTGAAATTGAATTGAAATTTACATAAAATTTTTATTTTTAATAGCGCATTGAACCCACCCTGAGGTAAGAGTGATTCGAATATTTTATGTTAAATTTATCTTTCAATAAATTACAATTTTGATAGCCAGGAAATTTTTGACAACTACTGTCAACCTTTGAGATACATAATATACGCCATTTAAGCCGTGTGTGAAATATAATAAAAATACGCTGCTTAAGCTACGGATACAATAATTGTTGCTGCAACGTACGGCAATTCTAATACAATTAACGATATACTACTACAATTGTCTCCGCAACGTAGGACAAATAAAAAATTTATTTGTTATATTTCATTATCATTAAAGGTATAGTATATTGTAACATATATATATATATATATATATATATATATATATATATATATATATATATATATATTGTTACAATATACTATACCTTTAATGGTAATGAAATATAGCAAATAAATTATATATATATATATATATATATATATATATATATATATAAATTACATGTCACGTTGTTTGTCCGCGATGGACTCCTAAAATCAAATTTGCACACCGTGTGCAGTTTGATCCAACTTGAAAGATAAGATAGCGCTTACATCTTAATTTATAGTCGCAATATTATTTTATTGCAAATAATTTGTCTATTAATTGACATTCACAATTATCTGTTAACTCCAAACGATTTTAACAGATGGCGATATCTGTTGACTGGATTGAGCAAGTAATCAATAGATGGCGCTGCTATGTTAAACCTAATAAGCTACAATTCAATAACATAACCACCACGTGTTGTTGAGGCTAAAGTATAAGTTAAATTTATTTTGTAGTAAACAAAATACATTGAAATTCAATTGTTTTTACTTTTTAAATTTTTTGTGTTAGTATAGCTGGCCACATGAGGTACTACACCAGCAAGTGAGGCATGAACTATTTTAAAACTTGGAATTCTTAATGAAAACAAAATACCTGATCACATTGAATTAAAATGATAATTATTTCTTTTGTTCTTTTTTATAATTTATCCTTTTAGGCTTATTTCAGAATGAAATATATATATATATATATATATATATCTTTAAAAACACTTATTGTGTCATTAATCTTGGCCGTGTATATCCAATTTACAAATAAAATTCCTGGGAATCTGCCTGTTCGAATTTGGTTTTTAATTACCGAATTCTCCCGTGATTCTATTTCAATTTCCCCTGTATACTACAAATCGAATATTATGCTCAAAACATATAACTAAATACATCCTTATTTTCAACAGTTAATATTTCTTTACTTCACTAAGAAAGTCATTTAAATTTACTAACACCTAAGAAAAACAGATAAATATCGTTTTCCGAAATTCTACTGAATATATCAAAGTCCCCGACATCTTATCGCTTCATAAAAACTCTCTTCCAAACTCTGTTATCTGTATCTACGAAACCGTTGAAAACCCCAAAAAAACATATCTCCAACTGGCAAATTCACTTGTTGTTCGAACGTTGCATTTTAAAATACTTTTATCCCATTGGCTAGTTTCTACTATTTTGGTCATTCCTCGCACCTACGTCACTTCCCAGACACACTTTCCTCTTTTCATCCTTGAACGTGGTACACACAGGTACTGAGTTTAGAAGAGCACCCGGCGTTTACATAGCGGGAACAAACATGTGTATTTAAGGTTTAGTTATTTCATAAAACGTCATAGCATTCATCGCGTGAATATCAAGTGAATTCTTAATTGTCGACGCAAACAAAAACTTATAATTTCATGACAATATAAAATCTAAAGTGACATAAGTGTTTCATTGCATCGTACAGTACATCATACCTAAAGTGAAAAATATCCATTTGGTCCTTCGAGTTCATCGTATTTAATACAACGAAACTACATTCCCTCTAATTAACCCAAAGGAAAAGGGTTAATTTAGAACACTGCCATTAATTATTTATTACTATTTTGGTGATGTCATATAAAAAACATAAAAAATACTTTGCTACTACCACGCACGTTTCGGCATAACGCCATTTTCAAGTAGGTACAAAGTTACATAAAAACCTAAAAGAGATATCAACAGGTAGTCAACGAATACAATATACAAATTAATGAGACTCAAAAAGATAACAGAAAAAACAAACTTACCTGCAGAAACGTTGAACGTTGGGTTTTCTGCATGTAAGTTTGTTTGTTTTCTCTGTTATCTTTTTGAGTGTCATTAATTTGTATTTGTTGACTACCTGAATATATCTCTTTTAGGTTTTTATCTAACTTTGTACCTACTTGAAAATGGCGTTATGCCGAAACGTGCGTAGTAGTAGCAAAGTATTTTTTAAGTTTTTTATATGACATCACCAAAATAGTAATAAATAATTAATGGCCGATTCCCAGGAATTTTATTTGTAAATATATATATTGAAACCATCTAAAGTTGGTAAGTCCAATTGAAGGTTACATAAATAAAAAAGGATGTAGGTAGTAAGTTTATTATTATGTTTTCGTTACAAAATATTATAATAATTATTGATTTTGGGACACACTATATAGATGTAAGTCTAACAATATTTAAAAATGAAAAAGACAAAAATTTAGAAGCAATAGCAAATATGAAATATCAGAATTATCTTTATAAACCTATACAAATAGTTTAAACTTTAATACACTGTTTGCATATAGTGTAAATAATCTTTGTATCTAAACAAATAAATCCTTAATTTTAATTGGTGAAGTGACAGATAGTAGCCGCGAATAAACATGTGACATTATCTTTACAATGACAGAAATAAAACATAAGTGTTTTGTTGACAAAAAAATTGAAAAACGGCGTTGTTGGGGGATTATGAGATGAAAAGACAGCAGGACAAGTCATGAAATTGGATTCTTTTTAAAAAAAGTTGTAAATTAAAAATGAAAAGTTGAAAATAAAACCAGAACATTAATATAGTGAAGAAAACTAACTTGTGAGAGAGTGGTAAGACATTTATCATTTTTATTGACTGGAAATTATATCAACTGCCATATTACTTATTCCAAGTAAAGAAAGAAACATTTCATTTTCTACGGAAGTGTATATAACATCTGTGTGCAGCTCTGATGTTATTTTGTCCAATACAAAGACTTGGTGAATTTTATTTATATTATTAATCAAAATAACCTATAAACGAACACTCATAAATCAGCTGAATTCGCATTTATTTGTTAGTTGTATATTTAATAGTTTTAAGGGTTTTGTATAATTAGATAGGATTGTTGAAATTAGTATAAAAAAGGGAAGCTTACCTTATTTAATATTCCAAACATCACAATATTAATCCATATAGAAAAATAGATAACATAACCAACATTTAGAATTTAGAAGCACATGTTGACATTCCAATCAGTAGTTAGAGAGAGAGAAGGTACCAACGCGCATGACGATCATTCATCGTTGTCGATAATGTGGAAATTTTTACTGGTAATACAGGATCAGTACGATAAGTAATTCACTTTACACAAATCAATTTGAGAATAATAAAAATAGTATTTATTGAATATTTACAAATAACATCTAAATGGTAATTAATATTGAGTTGCAGAGGAATACTGATAATATATTGAGGTGAGGTTTATAAAGTTTAATTTATATATTGACAATTTGCATTTGATATATTAAAATCATTCATACAATTTTTTTTATTTTAATGATAAATGTTATATTGAGGGAACCGCAACCTGCGAACAAGAATCTCAATCATAATTATAGCTAGCCGGATAAGAAAATTATAAAACATAATAAATAAATATACAAGGTGATTTGTAGGAACAAAAAAAAGGAAAGGAGGTAAAATTTAAAATTATACATTAAAACATAGAACATACATTAATAATAATTAATAATTTATATATATATATATATATATATATATATATATATATATAGTATTAGATTAATATTAAGTGTGGAAATTTAATTGTTTAAATTTAATGTTCTTGAAACTTCCTATCAATTAAATTTTTAATTCGCCTCACGTTGGGCCGACAAATTTGTACTGAATATAAATATTTATCAATATGTGAATATAATAATTAAACTTTTATTTGCCCAACGTTGCTGGAGCCAAATTTGTATAGGTTTCTATATTATTTATTATTTGAAACTGAATAATTGTTAAACATGTATAAAAACTCTATCAAAGGGTAGGGTTCAATTGCGCCATTCAAATTTACTATAATTATTGGATTGTGAAATTAAAATGAACAAACTTACGATTTCAGGAATTTGTTTTAAAACATAGAAGAAAATGTGTATCCACTACAAAAAATAAACTACAAATTACTTTGGAAACAATAAAAATGTTAGATTAATTACTAATTATGAATGCATTCCTTTTTTTTAATAAAGGCCTATTTTAATTTAAAGATCTCTAATAAATTTATTTCGGTACCTTTTAATTTTCTAAACGTCGCTGCACCACCAAATTCAGATTATATATATATATATATATATATATATATATATATATATATATATATATATATATATATATATATATATATATACTTGAAATTTCTTCTGCCGTTCCGTCAAACAAAAATAACGACAGCTCCTCTTAACATATTTAGCAGGCAATATGTCTGCAGATATATCCTTTAAATTGAAACACTATGATCTTCTTCTCTTGAAATAGCTTTCTTTCTAAACCAGCTCAACTTTAATACACTCACAAATTTTGTTTAGTACCTTGACCAAATTTACGTTAATTGTAACAACAATTTATATTGGGAACTTGTAGGAGCTTCAAATTAAATTTCAAATACTATATTATCTTATATAAATATCTCTCTACTCTTCTCAGTTTAATACCTTTCAGTTTTGATTTCAATTATTTCTGGTTTTTCTTTCAATTATTTCTGGTTTTTCTTTCAATTATTTCTGGTTTTTCTTTCAATTTTATAACATAGACGAGTTAAATTATTTTTTTTATTGGTGCCTCATATTACCTATTTAAAACACGCCCAAGCGTGTTTAAATCGAACTTTCAAACACGCGCGTTTTTTAAAGTCCCCATGGTAACAACAACAACTCGAGAAACGTAAGTATCAATGTCAACTTTTTTTATTGTATATTTTCATTGTGAACCAATGTCTTATTGGGTTTTTTCTGCAACATTTATTTATATATTCATATATACATTGTATCCTTTTAAATATAAATAAAGATACTTTCTGATTATTGATCTGACAGCAGTACCTCGTAACGTCAAATAATAATAAATACTATTTAGGATGGACTTTCACGAAACTTGGCTGGGCATCGAGGACGGACTTTTATGAAATGAAACTTGGCTGGGCATCGAGGACGAACTTCCATTTTTTTGTAGTAATAATATAATAATAATATTTTATGATTACAAAGTGCACCAATAAAAAAAATAGCGTAAAGTATTCGTGGATAACTGGTCTTTCCAACACTTGCTCTATTTCGAGCACTCCGGCTGTGCCGTCGTGCTCGAAAAATCGCGCGTGTTTGAAAGACCTCTTTATCCACATATACTTTAATATACTAATATTATATTCACTTTGACGTTTTCAAAATCACTGTCGTTTTTCATTTTTATCATCATAATCAACCTCGTTCCGGGTTGTTAGCAAAACTTATCTATCTATACATTATGAATTATATAAACATTGTGTCTTTGTCGACGATTGGCTGTTTATATTACAATAAACCACTAAATTTTAAAGCCGTATATGATGCATGAAATAACATTTCAGTATTAGAAATGAGAATGTATATAGATGAGGATTTTTATACATATAAATATTAACATAACTTATTTACTATTTATTAAAAATTCCTGAAATCCCTTGCAGCCTTGATAAAAGATTCAAATAAATCCGAAACGTCGGCATAGTGGCAAATTTGTTTTCTTATTAGTTCTTTGTTACCAGATAGAAGACGTACCTCGAATTGTGTTTGAGTCCCATTGTCCTGCCAGAGGCTGCAATCTGATCTTCAAGTTTTTCTAATTGCCCAAATTTTTCGAAAGATGGTTGCCAACCCTCGTGTGTTTTTTATACTGGCAGGGATGTTGTACGCCTGTGAATAATTTTACGGTAGTGTGAACAAATATTGTCGTTGCTCTGACTCCATATATAGCTTTCCCGGTATCTCCATATGCGCTCATAAATTCTTCGAAGACAGGGTCAGGCTCTTTTCGGATATGGTTCGCTCTTTCCTCTTTGCCATGGTCTCCTTCGAATGGTGCTAGTCTGTTTTCCATTGGGATCCTGCTTATGTAATAAATGACGTCATTGATCCTCTTCTTGATTAAGTACGGTCCTTCCCAAGATTTCTGTAATTTTGGAGAAATGCTCTTTCTTCTCGTCGGATTGGGTAACCATACTTTGTCCCCTTTGAAACTGCCTCTTGTGTGCTGCGTGTCGTACCGGTTTTTCATTCTGTCGCTGGCAACTTGAAGATTAATTCGTATCAATTCGTGTACATCGTCCAAGCCAACGCAAATAGGGAAAGTTACTGGTCCCAAACTATTTGGTGGCTGGGACCTATTTTGGACAGGTATTTTCCAATGGTCCTGTTCATTATCTAGAGACCATTCCATCTGCTTGTGGACGCAACGCAACCCTGTTGTCCTGGTCTTTTTAATTCTCAGCTTGTCACAAATTTCCTGGAATACCTGGGTCTTAAAATTCGCTGTGGACCTCCAGAGCACTCCATATAGGCTGATGAATTATTTCACCTATACATCCGCGACATTAGTGGCCCACTTTGTCACATAATCCATTACAACCAGAATGTATTTACCACCATTTTCTGTCCAGGTCCAGCGATATCTAAAGCAATCTTTCGAAAGGGCTTCTAACATTATATTTTTTCATGGGTGCCTTTCTTTTGCGATATGGTCCATTACTCGTAGTACAAGTCGTACATTTCTTACACCAATCCTTCACATCGTCGGAATTGTTCATCCAATAAAACTTTTCAGAAACTCGCTGAAGGATTTTCTTAACTCCCAGATGATCTCCTGATGGACTGCCGTGTAACTTCCTCAGTATTTCAGCTACTCTCATTCTTGGGATAACTAGGTACCTTCTGTTCTCGGAGCCATCATCGTTTTCAAGGATTCTTTTCAACAGGCCCTCTTCCAGGACAAGGGAATCCTACTTGTCCCAATATGCCTTGAGTGTCGGTGAAAATATTTGACACTTCTTGCCAGGTTGGTTGCCGATTTTCTGCCTTCCATTGCCGGATCGTCTTTAGGCGAGGTTCAATCTACTGATCTTATTTGATCCTGGTGGGTCAGTATTCTACATTGACTACTGTAGTTCTTGTAACTACAGCTTCTGTAGATTCCACCTGATTGCACTGGGAATAATCTGTTGGACATGGTCGTCTAGTCAGGGAGTCGACATTTCGGCGACTCACACCAGCTCGATGTTCATTCAACCCTGTCTAGTTTTCTCTGTGACTGGGTTTCTTGGATTGCAGGAGTCCTGGGGCGCTAACACAAACTGCGTACAGGTCCCAGCTTGCCACAATTCCAGTATCTAATATTTTTCGGTTTCTTGTCTACCATACTTTTTATCAAGTTAACGATCTGGTCAAGTCTACCTTCGTCACCTTCTTTTTGGACGCTCCTACGTTTGTTGTATCCCGAAGCCTTCGTGACTGCTTCATATTCAAGAGCAGCAGTCAATGCATCGACCAATATTTTAGGATGTGCTAAACAAAGCGTCCTCTGCATATCGTGGTCACGTAAGCCGTCTATAGAGGCCTTGCTGCCCTAACATTCCTTCATATTTTTTGGTGTTGATGAATAATCAAATCGAACTAGTCGGGCAATATCCACTTCATACTCTTGAATGGTTTCGTCACGTTTCTACCTTCGGTTCTTCAGTTGGGATTGGTACTTGTGTTCTATTTGTTCGTGACTATATCGCATGTCCAACCTCTTCTTCAGCTGCTCGAAGTCATTCGTTTCTTCAGTGAGTAACGTTTGAAGTACATCTAAGGCATCTCCCCGAAGCTCGATGGTTGAGTTCACTGCCTTCTCCTTGCCGGACCAATTATTCGCTCTAGCGGCTGCTTCACACAGTTTTGCATAATAGGTCCACGATGTTTTTCCGGCGAACATTGGGGTCTTTACTCGGGCAAAAACTGCCAATATCTTCTATTTGGGGTGTATTTTTGGCATGCTACTGGCGTGTCTTGTGTTCTTAAATCTGCCATATTTTTCTGTTCTCTCTAACTCCTTGATGTTCTCGGCCATCGTTATCATATTATTCTCAATAGCCGATTGTAGAGACGAAATTTTATTTTCAACATCAGCGGCAATGTCAATTTTAATTGATAAGATATCGGCAGAAATATCGTTTCTTCGTAGCAGAAATATCGTGCTTCATAGCAGAAATATCGTGCTTCATAGCAGAAATTGACAAAATTAAGGTAGAAGCCTCGTCTTGGAATAAAAATGTTTCTGGATCCAAGCCGTCACTTTCCAGTGCCATTTTGAATTTTTCTACTAATTCACTCTTCTTTCATGACTTTTCCAACTCGCGATTTTCCAATTCTGCTTTTAGCTCCGTCGCTTTCAGGTCACTTAGTCTCTTAGCAATTTTTACGTACCTATTTATTTATATTATCCCACTTCCGACCTCAATGAAATGTTTTTCTTATTTATTTAAATAGTTTATCCTGATGGGTGGGATAAATTTATAGACACGGTATATTTACTTACACTCAATTTATTTAACTTAAATTCAACTAATTTATATTACTATTCACTCATTTATATTGTCTGAGCTCTCGCCTTATATATCAAAATCCCTTTCGAGAAAATCCAGTTTCCAAAAAACCAACCGAGCCCTTCCTAGCATTCCGCGCCTTTGCCAAACCTTAAGCATTATTTCGGTTCTATTAGACAGCGCCGATTTCGAGGACTACACCAATGTGCGATTTCGTAACAATACCTTTAAGGGTCAGGTGAACATCGGGACTAATGCATTTCGAAATATTAAATAATTTAACAATTCGGCAAAATATGACAAAGAAGCAGTTCCTCAAACAAAATAACATAGACCATCATAAAATGGTCATGGAAGGTTTGGGTGATCCTTAGGACTGATGCTTTTATAATATTCGTACTGAACAAGCTTAAACAACATCGACAAAACTTCTACTGAAGGCCTGGAAAGATAATATACTGCATTGAAATGTATGGCAATAAAAGATTTAAATGTAATAATGATTTGTAAAATAAAAATACAGCACATGGAAAGAACTTGAAATAGTTAAAAAACATAAACACAAATAAGATATATCAGGGACATCTAGATACTTACAATTAAAGCTAAAGGAGAAAAATTGAGAATGTGTTGGTATAAGATACATATTAACTCAAGTATCAGAAATAAAATTCCTAAGGAGGGGTTAAAATCTAATACAGATTTCTAAATAAAAGACATCATAACTCAACTCAAAAAGGTCTAGCTTGGAACAATGCATAGGCACTTTCACAAAAATAAGAAAAAATGAAGATAAGTTGTTAGTCAAGTAAGAAAATAGAAATGATGTTTAATTCATTTTCTTTAGACACCATTATCAATGTTTTGCACAGGCAGTAGGTCATAAGATTGTTTAGCTTATTTAATTCAGCAAACATTTTTCTATCGTAGTATATGAAACAATGTGAAATTAACTTTGTTAGCAAGGCTTACTCTTCTAAAAAGCTGTCTTTGATGTTCAGGTATCATGTGTTTGGTCCCTGGATTCTTCACCGTGTCTGTATTCGTGTTTGTGTCTATCACGTGAAACACATTAATGAAAACATGTATTTCAAAGATCGTTCTCAAAACATTGATATTGTTTTAAATATGCTTATTTTAACCTTTCTTATTTTACAGATTATAAATATGCTAGGCTGGAAACCGCATCCACAACAACCAAAACCTCTCAAAAGGGGTTCTGGGGAAGTGTCGTTAAAAGACTTACATAGATTGGATGAAATTATAAAAGACGTTAAAAGAGTTGAAATAGATGATGACAATGATAAACATTAACTGTTGTTTATGTTTTTTGTAAGAAACAGATGTTAATTATTTTAATAAATATTCTATTCCAAGTTAACTACTTATGTTTTTATCCCAATGAAACCTTCAATATGCCTTTGAATTCTACACTTATGGGATACATTGAATACTTAATGAAGTTTTCGATATGTAACAAATCTTCAATTGCCAATTTTGATCAATTTAATGGATATAAGTGTTAGGGTTTTGTAATTATGTAGGTTGGTACCTACGGGAGAGGAGGCTAGGAATGTCAATGTCAGTTGTTGTTGAATAAAGAGTGTCGAACGCAAAAGTTTATTTTAATTTAAATCAACGTTAATTACATAATTGAACATTGAAATCAATTACTAACGATGCAAATATAATATGGCGCACTCAGCAGTTAGCTGTACAAATACAAAAATCAGCAAGAGACTTACGTTATAGTTTAATAATTACAAAAAATAAAATGGGTGACAACAGAGGTATTGGATCCTTACAAACGGCAGGAAACATGGCGGAGAATTGGCGCCTATGGCGAGCACGTTTTGAAAATTATCTGGTGGCTTCAGAAGTAGCAAAAAAAGATGAAAAAGTACAGTATGCACAACTCCTGCATTATATTGGAGATGAAGGATTTAAAATTTTCACAACATTCAAGTTTGAATCGAATGAAGAAAATAAATTAACACCCTTGTTGAAAAGAAAAGAAAATATAACCTATGAGAGGTATAAGTTTTTTTCACATAGACAGACCAACCAAAACACGGATCATTTTATAACGGAATTAAAAAAACAGGCAGGTAAATGCAAGCTCGATTCTTTACAAGACAGCTTAATAGTCACTATGATAATTTGTGGCATATCTAACAATGCTATAAGGGAACGGTTGCTGCAAGAAGATGAAATAAGTCTAGAAAAAGCAATAGAACTCTGTAGGGTCATAGAATCATCCAAGTTACGAAGTGAATTGATGGGAAGTAGACTACCCAACAATGAAGAAAGTGAAATATTCGAAGTTAAATCCGCAAACGGTAAACAGGGGTATACAACTAAATTAATCAAAAACTCCTTTAAATGTGGTGGCTCACATAAATTAAATAATTGTCCTGCATATGGAAAGGTTTGTAATTTCTGTAAAAATAAAAATCACTTTGAAAATGTCTGTTATAAAAAGCAATTCAAAAACAGGAGAGTTAATGAAATAAACGAAACAAATGAAATTAGTGAAATACCGACATTTTCAAAAGATGATAATTCTCTGGTTATAGGGTCAATATCACAGGTTAGTGAACTTGGAATAAATTCTATAAATAAACCATGGACCACTGAAATTCAAATTGGCAATAACACTGTCATTTTCAAAATCGATACAGGAGCAATCGCAAACATACTTCCACTCAAGATTTTTGAAACATTACGGATATCAAAAGTAAAAGTAAACAAAACACAGGTAAAATTACAATCATATACAGGGGATAATTTAAAAGTGGTTGGAGAATGTTCAATTACATGTCATAAAAATAATGAATTGTTTGAACTTAAGTTTTTTATTGTAAATTCTAATACTCAAGCCATACTTGGTTTAGATTCTAGTATAAAGTTAAATTTGATTAAAAGAATAGAGTCAATACACGTTTCTGAAAGCTCAGACTACTCCACACTAATAAATGAGTATATAAAGATAAATAGTACTTACCACATAGATATCGATAAAAATGCTAAACCTGTAGTACACCCCACTAGAAGAGTGGCCTTACCACTTTTAAATAGCTTAAAAGAAACCTTAGAAGATCTTGAAAATCAACATATTATACAAAAGGTAACTGGTAGTTCACGTTGGGTAAATGCTCTTGTCGTAGTAAGAAAACCAGATAAATTGCGTATATGTCTAGATCCACAAGACTTAAATAAAGTTATAAGTAGAGAATATACTCCAATACCCACCTCAGACCAAATTACTTGTAAATTAAAAAATGCTAAAGTTTTCAGCACCTTGATGTAACTCAAGGGTTTTACCAAATACCTTTAGATAAAGAAAGTTCTGATTTATGTACGTTTGGAACACCTTTCGGGAGATTTAAGTTCTTAAGGATGCCTTATGGGTTGTGTTTTTAAAATTGAAGGAGCTGATATCTATATCGATGATATTATAGTTTGGGGAGAAAATAAAAAGCAGCATGATGAGAGATTAAAAAATATTTTCGAAATAGCGAGAGCCAATAATGTAAAATTTAATTTTAAAAAATGTAGATTTGGGCAGAACCAAATTAAATACTTATGTCACATAATTTCAGGTGAAGGGTTAGTACCTTCAAATAATAAAGTTGAAGCAATAAAAATATGCCCAAACCAGAAACGAGGCAAGATGTTCAGCGTCTCCTAGATATGCTAACGTATGTAAGTAAATTTATATGGAATTTTTCAATTACAACAGAACCACTAAGAATTCTTCTTAAAAAAAGATGTACCGGGTGTCCCAATAAGAATGGCTCTCTGCCATATCTCGGGAACCGTTTATAGTACAGCTTCGGGAAAAAAATTATAACAAAAGTGACCTCGTGAAAAACCTTGAAATTATTTACAGAGTTGTAGGTCCACCGCCAGAGGGCGTAATTAAATACCAAAAATTATAAAATGAATAATTTACAAATTTTGCTTAATTAAGATGCATTTAAACTATGATTATCGTATTCTTCAAGAAATTCAGCGTATATTTGATATTACAAGTTTTAGTCTATCTCTTCAAATAAGAGGGGTGGGGGGTAAACGGGAACTTTATTATGAAAAAACGCCTGTAATTCCAGTTCTACTTAACCTATCTATGCAAACTTAGTCTTTTTGAAGAGAGCTCATTTCTACCAATGTAAGAGTTATAATTCGAAACAACCTAATGAGTAACGTATACGCTAGAGGGCGCTATTTATTTATTTTTTTAAATCTAGCTATCCTTGAAAAAATGTTGAATGAAAACATGCAGTTTTAATTAAGGAATATAAAAGTAAACCAAATTAGCAACAGAATAGCGAAAACCGCATGTCGATATCTTTTTCGTATTACGAGATATCCTAAGAAATGTGTAAATTTTAAGCATTTTCCTTTAAACATAAATTATTCCGGTTTGACTGAACGGATTTTAACATTTTTTGACTCCTCAAAATTGTCTTCCCTTGTTCTATTGATAATAGTTCCAATTATTATGTCAATCTTATTTATCTGTCACCGGGAAACTGCGTTATGGAAGTTAAAATGGAAATATAAAAACAAGTAGTGGGCCATGAAAAAAACAAAACAAATTAATAAACCTTGTAATTTGTTCATTTACGTGTCATTGCGATTTGTGTGCATTAAATTCGATATAAAATTTACTTAAAAATTATATTTAAGATGATTCTTACAAACGAAGGAGCATTTGATATGATAGGCATTTACTTTGAATGTAGGTATGAGAAATGTAACTGTTGCGGCTAGGGTATATGCCATACAATACACCCAAAGACGTCATCCCGGTAGCAGAGTTTTTCGTCGACTCATACAACGTTTAAGAACGACTGGAAATGTAAATCTTCCTGTATTTAGAAGACGCGGCAGAGGTCGTTCAGAGGAAAACACAATAAATGTTTTGGCATATGTGCAATTTAATCCGCATTTAAGTATTAGAGCAATAAGTAGAGACTTAGGAATAAGCAGAACCACCGTTCAACGTATTTTGACAGGACACAGGTGATATAAAAAGATATGTTTCTTAATCAAAATATACCCGCATAATATTATTTGTGAGCATGGTTATATGTTAACATAATAATTTATTTATCATTCCGGAAATATATTTAATAGGACATTATATTTCTTTTAGATTTCATCCATATCATATAATACTGCATCAACAATTGGTTGATCGTGATTACGACAGAAGGTTGGATTATTGCAACTGGTTACTACATATGGTATATGACGACCCTCAATTACTGTCACGTATTTTGTGGTCAGACGAAGCTACATTTAGGGGTGATATGGTACAGTTAACCGGCATAATATGCACTATTGGTCACAGAATAATCCACGCTGTGTGGAAGAAGTTCAGTATCAGGGGCGATGGTCGGTGAATGTATTGTGTGGTATTGTAGATGCTCAGATAATTGGACCTTTTATTTTTGACAACGCAATTAACGGGGAACGTTACATAAATTTTATAAGGGATGAATCACCACTTCTTCTAGAAGATATATCACTAGCAACTCGTAGGTCTATGTTGTTTCAGCACGATGGGTGTCTGGCGCATTTCTCCAGACAAGTTAGAGAATATTTAGATAATGCTTACCCTGATAGGTGGATAGGACGTGGAGGCCTATTTTTTTGGCCAGCCAGGTCACCAGACTTAACCGTCTTAGATTTCTATCTCTGGGGCCGGATTGAAGACCTTGTTTGTGCAATTAGACCCACTACTAGTGTTAACATGATCTACTCTTCAAAGAATAAACGATTGTATCGAAAATGATGGGCGACAATTTGAACATTTAGGTCGTCACTAGCGAGGTACCTTGAGTTATATTTCCATTTTAACTTCCATAACGCAGTTTCCCGGTGACAGCATAAGTAATATTGACATAATAATTGGAACTATTATTAATAGAACAAGGAAAGACAATTGTGAGGAGTCAAAAAATGTTAAAATCCGTTCAGTCAAACCGGAGTAATTTATGTTTAAAGGAAAATGCTTAAACTTTACACATTTCTTAGGATATCTCGTAATACGAAAAAGATATCGACATGCGGTTTTCACTATTCTGTTGCTAATTTGGTCTACTTTTATATTCCTTAATTAAAACTGCATGTTTCCATTCAACATTTCTCAAGGATAGCTAGATTTAAAAAAATAAATAAATAGCGCCCTCTAGCGTATACGTTACTCATTGGGTTGTTTCGAAATTATAACTCTTATATTGGTAGAAAGGAGCTCTCTTCAAAAAGACTAAGTTTGCATAGATAGGTTAAGTAGAACTGGAATTACAGACGTTTTTTCATAATAAAGTTCCCGCTTCCCCCCACCTCTTATTTGAAGAGATAGACTAAAACTTGTAATATCAAATATACGCTGAATTTCTTGAAGAATACGATAATCGTAGTTTAAATGCATCTTAATTAGGCAAAATTTGTAAATTATTCATTTTATAATTTTTGGTATTTAATTACGCCCTCTGGCGGCGGACCTACAACTCTGTAAATAATTTCAAGGTTTTTCTCGAGGTCACATTTGTTATAATTTTTTTTTCCCGAAGCTATACTATAAACGGTTCCCGAGATATGGCCGAGAGCCATTCTTATTGGGACACCCGGTACAATTTAAATGGGAAGCGGAGCATGAAGAATCCTTTGAAAAATTGAAAAATACTTTAACTAATAAACCAGTCTTACAATTTTATGATGTAAATGCAGAGACTGTAATTTCGGTAGACAGCTCTAAGTCAGGATTAGGGGCTTGCATATTGCAGAACAATTTACCATGTGCCTATGCATCTAGAGCATTATTGGAAACGCAGACAAGGTGGGCACAGATCGAAAAGGAGCTGCTAGCTATCACTTTTGGCCTGTCGAGGTTTCATGACTATGGTTTTGCTAAAAGGGTAATTGTCGAAACAGATCACTTACCTCTAATATCAATATTCAAAAAACCACTCGATAAATGTCCTGCTCGACTTCAACGCATGCTCTTACAATTTCAAAAATATGATTTTACAGTTAAATTCAAACCGGGCAAACAATTGATAATTGCAGACGCTCTATCACGTGCTTATTGTAAAGATGAGACCGACAATAGTCTGGATGAAGAAGTAGAGTTCCATGTTTGCAGTATCATAGCAGATATAAACATAACAGAAAATAAAGTAAGTGAATTTAAAATAAAAACGGCAGAAGACTCTACCTTGCAATCATTAAAGGGATGGCCTAAACATTTTAAAACGGTTCCAGAAAATATTAAAATATTCTGGAAATATAGAAGTGAACTTACAATATTAAAAGATCTAGTTTTTAAAGGAAATGCCATAGTCATTCTAAAATTCTTACAAAAAGATATGTTAGATAGGGTACACTATAATCATTTAGGCATAAATAAATGTTTTAAATTAGCCAGGGACTCAATTTTTTGGCCAACCATGAAAAATGAAATAATTCAAAGAATTTTAGAATGTCACTTATGTAATAAATATTCTAAATCTCAACAATCTGAACCTCTTATGTCCCATGAAGTACCTGCATTGCTTTGGAACAAAGTTGGTTGTGACATCTTTGAGCTAAGGGGAGTAAAATATTTATTAGTTGTAGACTATTACTCTAAATTTATTGAAATAGAAAAACTAAGCAATACGGCTAACAGTTGCCGTATTATTGATATTTTGAAAATTCTATTTGCATGACATGGCATTCCACTGACAGTTGTGTCTGATGGAGGCCCACACTTTAACTCTGATGAATTTAAATCATTTGCTAAAATTGGGAGTTTAATCATGTAATGTCGTCACCTACTTATGCCCAGTCCAATGGGATGGCAGAAAGAAATATCCAAACTGCTAAAAATATATTTAATGAAGCAATTGAGGACAAAAAAGACATTAATATGGCCTTACTCTTGTATCGAAACATGGAAGTAGATGGTGTTAACTCGCCAGCTGAACTATTATTTTCACGAAAATTAAGGTCTATATTACCATGTAAAAATAGTAAGTTAATACCCAAAATTGTAAATAGAGAAAAATATGTTCAGTTTCTAGATAAAAGACAACAAGAAAGTTCAAAGTACTATAACAAAAAGGGTGTTAAAAATCTTGAACTATTATCAAACGGTGAAAGGGTTTATGTACAAACTAAGCCAGGTTCAATGTGGTCCCCAGGAATTATTTTGAACAGAGTAAGAGATAGGAAGTAAAAGTAGAAAATGGTTCAGTTTTATTCCGAAATAGAAAATTTATAAAGCCTTATAGAACAACACAAGAGAACCATTTTCTACTTGAAAATCCACGTACTATAAAACCTATTAATAATTTAAATAGTATTAAGCATTATATAGGTTTAGAAAATGAATTGGAATATTTGGACGAAAATACAAATGAAAAAGAAAGCCCTCTAAGAGAGAGCGAAACAGAGCTTGTGGAAAAAGAGAAGACAGAAGAAGGAAAACATAAAGGTGATTTAGAAAGAGAGACACACTGTAATGGTGATAGTAGCATAGATCCAGAGAATGTAACTTCAGAATCAGACTCTGAAAAAGATTATTTACTTCAGAATAAAGTTACTTTCAGTGGACGGAACGTCAAGCCACCTCAGAGACTGAATCTGTAAATTAATTGAGATGTTAGTAATGTAGAATAAACTTTGATGTAGCCGTTAGCTTAAACTAGTTTCACAAAATTTTGTAATTCACAAACTCGTTTTATTTTATAAAAAGGGAGATTTTAGGGTTTTGTAATTATGTAGGTTGGTACTTACGGGAGAGTAGGCTAGGAATGTCAATGTCAGTTGTTGTTGAATAAAGAGTGTCGAACGCAAAAGTTTATTTTAATTTAAATCAACGTTAATTACATAATTGAACATTGAAATCAATTACTAACGATGCAAATATAATAATAAGTTGATTAACCTTTTCACTTTCCCGCCCAACCTATCTAATATGCGAGAAAAGTATTGGTTTATCCCAAAAAACGTTGAAATTTTGGATTGATTTTTTTTGAGTTATTTTTACGTTTAACACAAAGAACAACTCAAAGAAACGATTTTTTGAAAAAAAAATCTATCCGTGTGTATGTCGTTGTCGTCGGCCACTTTTCGTAACATGGTGTTGTTAGCACGATACAGCCTGCCTCCGTAGTGCAACAAGAAAGAAAGTAATTTATTTCACATAAAAAAATATTGTACAAAAAATTATACAACGGTTATAGTGAAACATGTCATCAAGTATAATAAAATGGCTTAACTAAAGAACACACACATACATACATATTCACATATATGCACATACATATATATAATTGTTTACATCATAGACAACCCTTAAAAATAATGAAAACAGTTTCACAAAACAAAACAATTTTTGGCAGATTCATAGCAGGTAACAGCAGAAAGACAATTTATCAATTAAAAAACTCCTCTATGGTGTAGCAGTTTTTTTCTAGTAAAAACTGCTTTACTTTATTTTTAAAATTATAGAAATTACTGTTTTTTATATCCTCTGGGAGGATATTATAAAATTTACATCCCAGGTACTCTAGATTTTTTTCAAAAAGTTCAGTATGGTGTCTAGGCACCAATAATTGACTTTTTTTCTTGTTTTATAGTGATGAGAAGCACGCTCCGCCACATAAATCGATCTATTCCCATGAATGAAAGTACATGCTTCCAATATATATATATATATATATATATATATATATATATATATATATATATATGTTATATTCACAAATTCACGTTAAACTTTTTAAAAAACAATTTTTATTGAGTTACACAGTTTTATGTTATATAAAAAGAAGTAATTGGTTGAAATTATAATTGTAACTAACTATTTTACATAAAGTCAAAGAATTTATAGAATTTGTTAAATCAACGTCAGCGTTTATTTTCATGGAGAATTCGATGTAGCGTCGCTCCCATGAAAGTGCAGAAATCATTATTTTTCTGTAACATAATATTTGTGTTACTTAATGTGTTTATTTTATAAAAACGCAACGTAGCATCGTTCTCATGAAAATACGGAAATCGTAATCTGATGTTTGACATTGCGTAATATTACTTAAACATAAGCGTTTTTTCGTATATAACAACTCCCCCCTTAATTAAAATTGTTGTTTAATAAACAACAATTTTTGAGAATAAAAACCAAAATACATAAAATAAAAAATAGACAATACAATATATACAGAGATTTCAAGATTAAAAGGAAAATACGCAAAATACAAAAAATAAAAATATAAAGGTATACATTAAACCATGAAATTGTCAATTTTCGATTTCCACTTCCTCAGAGGCTTCGGTGTCAAGTTTGGGTCTTCTTTTTGGCAGAATGTTATGGATTTTGATAAAAACATCATTTGGTTGGTCCGGGACAGGCTTTCCTGGCGATTTGTTGAATTTAATATTTCTACACTTATGACAGGTGTAGAGGACGATCAAAGCAACGATGAGTGAGATCGTAGTATATGTGAACCACGAAATATTTTTCTCAACAAACGGTTTGTTTATGAGTTCATCCAAACTTTTTGAGTATTGGTCCAGTTTGTGTTTTGTCACTTGCAGATCATTCAAGTTAATGTTATTAAGATCTAGTGGTTTTATTTTGGGTACTTCTACTTTGTTTGGAATGTCTAGACAACAGTTGTAATCAACCATTACGGGATGAAGTACATGAGGAATGTTTATAGTTTTTCTGGTACTAGCTTGTATTTTAGTAATGCCAACAAAAGCGGAACATCCTGAGTATAGCTGTAAAATAGAATTTTCATTTACGGTTAATGTTTTCGTTTTTGTGTCTGGAAGACTTATGGTCACGTGTACCGGTTCGGCAATCGACACTAGCCACACGTTTTCTTCGAGTTTTTGCACATTATAACCTTGTCCGTTGACTACCGCACTTTTACAATTCGCAGGAAATGTTTTATATTGTCTTAACAAACGGGCTTCACATATCGCGTTATCGTCTATAGGGTACGCGTAAACATCGCGACACAACTTTTGATGCGTAGATAACTGTTTACACTTTTGTAAATCGTGGATTGGAATGTAGGATAAAGAATCATCATCTCGCGCTAAATATTTTTGTGAAAATGATAAAATGTGGTGAAATCCAGTTCTATTATCATAAATTGGTATTGGGTATAGGTGGAATAAAGTAAATACTTGTGGTTCAATCAAAGGTATTTTAAGAACGAAAACAAGATCTGAATTTGTTTGATATGCTTCGAGATCGATTATTTCCAAATACTGTGAAATTTCAGAATATTTTATTGGTAGCGGTAAACCTTTTCTTACTGTATTTTCTGATATTTTCTTAAGAGCAGTGATCAAATTTTCTGGTTCAATAATAGAAGTATGAATTATTTGAAGCTGTGCAAAAGTGATAGAGTTTAGAATATCATTAATAGTATTTTCAAGATACGAATAACTCTCCATTAGTTGTTCGCAAATTTCAAAGAAATTTAATTTGGCTTCGATAAGCGCAATTTCGTTTGTTGATTTTCGAATGGTGGTTTCAATTTTTTCTATATCTGAGTTAAATATTTTCTCATTTAATTTTAATTGTCCTATAGTACTGTTGAGATTTGTTATGACTGAGCTTGTGATTGACATTTGATTTTTTAATAAGTTTTCTATCTGGTTTTGATCAGTTTTTAATTTATTAATGCAGTCCATATAATATTCACCGTCAGACGCATCGAGATTTCCGGTTATTGATTTAAATATGGTGCCAATACCATTAATTAACCCTCGTTTTTGTCTTTTAACATCGAAAGATATTTCACTGAATTTATCGCCAATAGATTTTGTAATTTGTTGCAATAATGCCAAATGTGATTTTACTTCGGATCGGAAGGACTTCATACTGGAGTAGTTTGAAGTAAAGGTATTTTGAATTGTGTCAAGAATTCTATTATTTCTTTCAAAAGTTTGTTTAAAAGCTGATATATTTTTATGCACTAATAAAGTCCATTCGTCGTTCGAAACCATTATTTTGGTTTCGTCGTGGTAGTAGATTCCAACTGTATTGTTTATGGGTTCGATTTTATATTGACATGTTGCTGTTCCGATCAGCAGCAGAAACCTGAAAATAAGGTAATTTTCAACATAGGGTTTCATAAGATCGAAATTTATTTTTGATTTGTTATTTGTTTCTAAATTTAATACTGTTGCGGAATTTCTGTGTATCTCTAGTATTTCAAAAGGGCCATTAAACTTATTTTCTAACTTGTTTTTTATTTGAGTTCCTTTTACGTAAACTTTGTCACCTACTTCATAATTTGGTTTGTTTTCGGAGACATGTTTGTCAAATCGGTCTTTAGCTTTTTCTTTTTGCTTTATGGTTTTTTCTCTCGCTATTTTATAATAATAGGATATGCGGTTATTTAGATCTCTAATATATTTAGTAATTAATTCTTGTTCATTGTATAATTTTTCGGGAGGTCTACTGGACGTGTGTCCAAATACAAGTTCGTATGGTGTGAATCCGTGTGTTTTGTTTATAGAGTTATTATAAGCGATAATAGCAAATGGTAAAATACTGAAGGGGTGTTCATTGGGGTGGTCTGCTAAATGTAATCGAATCATTTCTAACAGAGTAGCATGTAATCTTTCTAGAGATCCGTTACTTTGCGGATGACCGACACTTGAATATGTTAACTTAATATCGAACATATTACAAAGGTCTTTCATTAACGCATTATTGAATTCGCGACCGGCATCGCAATGAATGCGAAGTGGTGCACCAAAATGCTGAAAATAAGCTAATAATGAAGTGACAACGGATTTGGCACTTTTATCTTCAAGCGGATATGCTTGAGAAAATTTTGTTAGTTCGTCTCTTATTGTAAGAGCGTAATTCTTTTGAGGTACCTCTAAAATATCAATATTAATACGTTCAAAAGGTGTTTTAGGCGTTTCAGTTATAACGAGGGGACTGTCCAAATTTTTGCGACATATTTTTGTCTCTTGGCATGCCCGGCATGACTTAATATAATTTTCGACATCTCGATTGAGCCCGGCCCAATTATATTTTTGTCGTATTCGCCTAATAGTTTCATTAATTCCGCGGTGAAGGTGGCTTTTGCCATTATGGAATTGATCTAAGATAATAGGTATTTGATTTTGTTCTGGCTCTTTAGTAATATTTTGACAAATAGTGAATTTTACGTCAACTTCCGAAAGTAGAAATGATAGTGTTTCTAGTATTGGTAGGTCAGGATTATTTTCGATAAAATATTTTTCTGAAGGTTTAAATAAATCTCGATTTCTGTAAATTGCAGCAAATAAGTATTCACTAATACTGTCTGGATCCCATGGTATAGCAATAATAAGGTATTTTCTATTTTTGACAGTTTTACTGCTAAGTACATTAATTTTTGCATAAGAAAAGTCGGGGTTTTCCTCAAATATATCGTCAATTATTTTTTCATGAAAATCTTGTAAATTGTTTTGTTGAAAGAAGGTTAAAATGTTTTTATTTTGTTTGTCTAGTAGATGATTATTGGAATATTCTATTTTAGAATAGTCAATCAGTGATTTTGTTTTATAAAGTTCCTCAAAAGACAAAAATTCTTCTGCAGCGGCATCCCAGTCAATTTCAGGTTTATTTTCAGTTTGTTGGGATGGCCCTGCATCTTCAAGAGCGGGATAAATTGGGTAAGGTAAATATTTAAAGTTTCCTAATTTTGAGCGAAATGAATCAAAGTCATTTATGTGGTTAATTTTTATTCGAGAAAGGACATCGGCATTTTTATTGGATTTGCCAGATTTGAATTCAATTTGATAGTCGTATTCCTCTAATTTGAGGCGCCATCGTGCTAGACGACTACCGGGGTCTTTTATAGAGAATAACCAAGTAAGTGGACGGTGGTCAGTTATAAGGGTAAATTTTCGGCCATATAAATAGGGTCTAAAGTGTTTAACTGCCCACACAATTGCCAAAAGTTCTCTCTCTATCGTAGAGTATTTGGTTTCTGCTTTGCACAATGTCCTAGACGCATAGGCTATCGGTAAATCCTTACCTATTGGGCCTTGTGACAAAACCGCACCGATTGCGAATGCGCTAGCATCGGTAGTTAAAAGAAATCGTTCTTCAAAGTTTGGGTATATCAATATCGGAGTAGAAGTAAGGGCATTTTTTAATTCTTGGAATGACTTTTGACATTCGGAGTCAAAATTAAATGGGACATCTTTTTGTAAAAGTTTTGTCATTGGTTTGGAAATTTTAGCGAAGTTCGGTATAAATCTTCTGTAGTAACCAGCGAGTCCCAAAAAGGATTTTATTTCCTTTTGGTTCGTAGGTTGAGGAAATTTTTGGACGCATTCAATTTTTGCCGGAAATGGCTTAACGCCATCTTCCGTGATTAAATGTCCAAGGTAGGCGACTTCTTTTCTCAAGAATTCGCACTTGTCTGGCTGAAGTTTTAAGTTAGCTTTTTGAAGTCCCTTGAATACTTCTGTTAAGCGGGTAATATGTTCTTGAATTGTCGGTGAATAGACGATGATGTCGTCCATATAGACAAGACATCGCTCGTTTTGAATTCCAGCAAGGACATTGTCCATGACCCTCTGGAATGTTGAAGGTGCATTTTTTAGACCGTACGGCATTCTGAGGAATTCGAAATGTCCGTTTTCAACTGTGAAGGCGGTCTTTGGTATATCTTCAGGCATTATTTCAATTTGATGAAAGCCTGATGCAAGATCTAGTGTCGTGAAATATTGACACTTACCAAGCTGGTCCAATAAATCTCCAATGTTTGGTAACGGGTATTTGTCGTCTACAGTAACCTCGTTCAGTTTTCTGTAGTCTACGACAACACGCCATTTTTGTTTACCTGATGCGTCGAGCTTCTTGGGCACAACTCACACGGGCGACGTCCATGGAGAATTGCTGGGTTGTATAATGTTTTGTGAAAGCATTTTATTGATCTGATCTTTCACCTCTTGTTTATGAATTTGGGGATAGCGATATGATTTTACATAAGTGGGCTTAGAATTTTGCGTATCTATGGAATGTTTTATTTCGTTGGTGAAAGTAAGTATGTCTCCTTCTAAATAAAAAATGTCAGAAAAATCATGACAAAGTTGGGAAATTAAGTCTCGTTCTTCTTCATTAAGATGATCAAGTCTTAGTTGATTTTTTAATTCCGATGTTCTATCGGTGCACATTTCTTGGGTGGTTAGTTGAATATTATTTACATTATTTATTTCATATGGTTCTAAGTTAGGTTTTGAAAATGTTACAGTTTTAGGTATACAATTAACATTTAATACTGAAACAAAAAATTCTCCTTTTTCATTTATTTTAACTAATGCGTTTGGTAGTTTAACTTTCTCTACTTCTTGACCTACCAGTATAGCATCAGTATTAACCAAATCGCATTTTAGTTTAAATATTTGTTCAGTCCTAGGTTCAATGGAAATTGTATTTTTGTAAATTTGTGGAAATTGGTTTTCAATTGAAATATTGGTAGTTTCATTATCTGTTACTTTAAATAATGGTACAATTTTGAAATCAGTAATAAGTTGTTTATTTTTTAGATCAACTATACAATTATAATGTTCTAAAAAATCCATGCCTAATAATCCATCAAAATCAATATCTAAATTACAAATGAATACTCTGTGTGGATCGTTAGGTTTAAATGGAATAAGGGTTGATTCGTTAACTCTTATTTTCTGGTTCGTTATACCTTGAATAATTACATTTTCAGGGGATCGATTTCTATAATTTTCGCAAGTTTTGGGTTTGAAAATTGATAATCCAGCACCTGTATCAATTAGAATTTTATAAGTGTTTGTTCTGTCTTTAATATAGTATAAGTTTTTAGAATTTACCGGTAAGGTATTTTTTACATGAACATCTGTTCGAGGCAGTCCGATTCTGGACTGTTCAAACTCATGGTTTGAATTTGTGAACTGAGGTCTGGGATCGACAAATTTGAAATTTGGTCGTTTAGCGGATCTGGGGGTTTCGTTTGTAAAGGGCCTTGTCGAAAATCCTGATAATAATCATGATTTGGATTTAGGAGGTTATCAGAATCAAAGTTATAAACATTTTCATTATTATAATTAAAATTGTCTTGTTCGATATGGCTATAATCGATAGTTTCGTCTTCATTCGTATTGCAAACTGGTATACCATTATCAGAGTTAGGATCACTATCAGCAGTATAATAGTTTTCCTCTATTTCATTATTAACATTATAATAATCAGGAGCACTGGGGTTAATTTCTTGGTAATATTCTTGATAATCAAGTGAATTATCGGAGTATTGTTCTTGATTTTCATAATAATTTTGACTATCATCTGTATAATAGTCATAACTGTTATGAGAGTGTTTGTTAAAATCACGATTTCGATTGAAATGAAAAGTTCTTTGTTGATTAAAATTTGTGTTGGGTCGATTTCCCGGTGGTCCTTGAGGTCTAAAACTTGGATTTGGTCTAATTACAGATGGGCGATTTTGATTTTGTTGGTTATTTTGAAATTGTGGCCTTTGTTGAAAATTTTGGCCTGTTTGGTTATGTGAATTAGGAGTTTGATTTGGTCTAAAGGAACCCTGAGCTAAATTTTGAGATTGTCTTTGACGTGTGAGACACTCATTTATAGTATGTCTTATTCTGTGACAAAAATTACATTGTTTTGGTGAATTTTGGCTAAATCTACGAGTAAGTATATTATTTGTATTACGATTAGTCTGAGGTTTGTGGTTTTCATAGTAAGTTAATTGAAGTTCTCTTCTGATTCGTGAAATAGCTGATAAAACACTTATTGGATTACTAGCTCTAACAATTTGACCGATTTTTGGATCTAGACCGGTTAATAAAGTATTTAAAGTTAATGATTCTATAAGACGTGTTTGTGCTACTTTTTGATCAATTGTTAAATGCTGTTGTTTACTTATAGCTGAATACATTTTTGCTTCCAGAGTTTGTAATCTCGAAACAAAAATTAAAGGCGATTCGTTTGGTAGTTGTTTCATTCTTTGAAGGTCTTGAATCAACGAATTTAAGTCGCGAGAATCTCCAAAGTGAGTGTTTAATAATGTTTTAATTTCTTCCCAATTTGAAGGGTCGCGTGAATTAACTAATTCAGCGGCTCTTCCTTTAAGTTTGTTTTTAATATGAAGAGTTAAAAGTACTTTTTGGTCGTTGCCGGCCATTCTGTAAGCTGTTTTACAAGCATTTATAAAAGTATTTAAGAAAATTTGATTACCGTCATATTCCGGAATTATTGAAAATATTTCGGATAATCTGTAAGGTTCAAGATTTGACGCTTGATCGGTTTGAGCAACTGGAGTATTAGCATTGGCATTAGCGTTTGTTGCACTACGTGTTTCAGGCATTTTGCTTTATATTAAAATGATTGTATTCAAAATAAAAGTAAATTATGACAATAGAACTTTGTAAAAATAAAAAATAAATTGCAAAATATTAAATAAAAATAAAACGAGATGATTCTTACGTAAATATTTTCATTCCTTCCTTGGCAGCTGAAATCCTTATCCGTGAGCTTTGCTACACCTGGTTAGCAGTTTGCGTGTTCCTGGTGCCGGAGAGACCGTCTGCTTCTTGAAGATCTGGAGCTGGTACTTGAAAATTCCTTAAAGGTTTAGGAACCACCACACTTAGTTAGGCAATCCTTGTTCTAAATGTGTTTAGGAATCCTACTGACTGCGCCACTGTTATATTCACAAATTCACGTTAAACTTTTTAAAAAACAATTTTTATTGAGTTACACAGTTTTATGTTATATAAAAAGAAGTAATTGGTTGAAATTATAATTGTAACTAACTATTTTACATAAAGTCAAAGAATTTATAGAATTTGTTAAATCAACGTCAGCGTTTATTTTCATGGAGAATTCGATGTAGCGTCGCTCCCATGAAAGTGCAGAAATCATTATTTTTCTGTAACATAATATTTGTGTTACTTAATGTGTTTATTTTATAAAAACGCAACGTAGCATCGTTCTCATGAAAATACGGAAATCGTAATCTGATGTTTGACATTGCGTAATATTACTTAAACATAAGCGTTTTTTCGTATATAACATATATATATATATATATATATATATATAATAAACATCTTGATATATATATATATATATATATATATATATATATATATATATATATATACCTATATATATAATAAACATCTTGATATATATATATATATATATATATATAAAAGATTTTTTATATAACGACTGAAAAATGCTATATAGGTGGGGATAACGGGGATTTCAGTCCAAAGAATCAACGCCAAGATCTTTTATTTACAAAATGCCGCCAAGCTTTCGTGTCCTTTTGACACTTCTTCAGGGCAATGTAAAATATTTTAAGTAAATTCAATATAAATAATCATTAAAAAATTTGTAAATGTAAAAATAAATATAATTATAATATAATATTCGTTGCTTATTGTTCATATGTCACGCACTATTCGTACATCTTGTTATTATATATATATATATATATATATATATATATATATATACACCAGTCAGGGTCAATATTTTGTGTTTTTTAAAAAACTCCCTACAAGAATCTCTTATTCTGAGTTTTGCAAAAATTATGATAGCATACTTTTGAAGAACAAATACCCTTTGCTTGGTAGAACACGTCCCCCAAATTTGTATGTCGTATTTTAGATGGGAGTGAAAATTAGCATGATACACTGTCAAGAGTGTATGTTTACTACAATGACTAGCAAGAAATCTAAGGCTATAGTAGCTTTTCCTTAATTTCTTACACAAGTTGTCAATATGCGAATTCCAGATTATGCCATAGTCGATAGTGATACCCAATAATTTAATATTTTCTTTAGATGTAATAGGAAAATCAGTGTTTTCAAACAATTGGTTCAGTCTAAATTGTCCATGATTATTAAATAGCGCCGTATTTTTTTTAGTTTTGTTTAATTTTATGTTATTCCTCTCTGAACACATCACAACTTGAACATATGTTCTCTCTGTTGATATTTTTAGAGCATCCTCATTGTCTTCAATAATTATAATATTAATGTCGTCAGCATAACAAATTGGATATATTCCAGGGACAGCATTTAATGTAGTGAGTAAGTAATTAACAAAAACCAAAAATAAAAATGAACACCTTGTGAGACCTCTATAGTTCCAAACTAAGAGTGTTATTCACATGGACAATTTGTTTTCTATTTGATAAGTATGACTCCAACAAATTGAGTGGTACACCTCTTTTACCCCGTATTTACAGTTTAAGCAGTAAAAGTTTGTGGTCCACACAGTCAAAAGCGCTTGAAAAATCAATAACTAAACCCATTACGTGCTTTTTAATATCAAGAGATCTAACAATTCTATTATTAACTCTATCAATGCAGTCTCTGTACCTTTTTTTGAAATATAACCATGCTGCGAGGGCGATACCCAAACAGCACTGTACGTATTAAATACGTACATATTAGGTCTTATATACGTCCTGTACGTACAGTACCTAAAATGTACGTATTTAATACGTACATTATGATTCCTAAACGGTACGTACTTTTAGGCACGTACCATGTACGTACTCAATACGTATCGGCTGTACGTATTTTCTGATACGTATAATGTACGTACTTAATACGTATCGTATGTACGTACTTAATACGTATTTTCTGATACGTATTATGTACGTACTTAATACGTATCAGCTGTACGTAATTTGTTATACGAAAAAATTGTGTAGGTACACATTTTTATAATATATAGTATATAGATCGAGGTATATTCATTTCAAAAATAACATCTATTTGTTGTTAGCGATGGTTTGTTCATCAATAATATTTTTAAACAGGTATACATTTTGTCGCAAAATTAGCACAAAATTCGACCTACATCAGGTGGGTGATTTGTGCCTACATCTATACAAAAACATTCCAAATTTTTTCTCAGTTAAGTTCATTTTGTTGGGAAAATAAATTATTAGTAAGTTTAGACTGTGACTGGATGCGTGCACTTGTAATATTTTTATTGTATTACACAATAATTGATTGATACTGTGCATATGGAGTTTTTCACAAAGTTTCATTCGTTAAAATGAAAACGAAGATAACAATTTTGTTTCTCATCCTGTCCTTGTCAAATAACCGAAAGTCGAATAATTCTGTCTTCCTCTGGATGTACACAAATATTTTGAAAGTGGTAAGTAAATCGATTTCTGGTAAGGTGTAAGGGTCTTCGGCCCTATTGCGTTCATTTACCACACTTGCAGAAGGAAGATTGACATGTTAGGCGGGAATTGTAAATTTTCAATATTCTATTCTAAGACGTATTCTGTAAGAAGATTGTTTTCCTGTTACTAATTTTAATTTTTTGACAATGTTTAGATTTCTTATGAAATATTTTTGTCATCTCGCATCGGACATAATCGATCGAGATTCAAGAATATACAGCCGCCGGATAAATAAAATTTAAAATTCGCGCCTATAAGTGTTACTCAACTTCGTGAATTGACAGAAATGTCTTTTGTAGTTGTGTCCTTGTGTCAGTTGTTTGTAAAGAAACAAACAAATCAACCATCTCTTCATAATTTTTAAACATGTGTTTTGATGTTATGCTAACCAGATGTCTATGGTATCTGAATAGAAATTATATATAAATTCTAGGAGTATCTGTAGCATTGGTGTTTTTATTTAGTTTAGAGAGTGCAATAGAGAAATATTTGGTGGTATTTATCTCAATATTCCACACATACCGATTGTGCTTGTTACTTTTGTGTATACCCATGATTAATTGGTAAGCTATTAACTAATTTCTATAACATCAACTTTTAATTTTATTTAGTCTCTAGTGTTTATTTAATTTATATTTTTTAAAGTAACAGTTAGACTAGTATAAAGTAATATTAGGTACTTTCCATAGTTGTTTTATTATAGTTTGTAGTGTTGGGACCTTTTGTAAGCAGTTTTTTTGTTACAATCTGTCTATTTGCAGTTTATAAAGACAAGTATACCCACCTATTATTTATTATTACATTAATCTACTAGTAAAAGATATCTTATAAAGTTAGTAAACATTACAAAAAAGCAACACTATATTCATTTTGGATTAGATAAATGTTTGCAAAAGGTACTTTCACAACATCCTAAATTGAGTGACGATAGTGTTGTTGAAGTTTTGATTAACATTGATGGACTTCCACTAACAAAAAGCTCTACAAGTCAATTATATCCAGTTTAATGAAGTATAAATCAAAACCGGGGATTTGTTGAGATTGTGGGTGTATATTATGGCTGTGCAAAACCCAATGAACCTAAATTATTTTTGTCAGATTTTGTTGAAGATGCCACTAATATTATAAATAATTGAATTCAGTGCAATGGCTCCAATTTTATGCTGTTAAAATAGAAATATTTGTGTGTGATACTCCAGCAAAAGCTTATATTACATATGCTAAAGGTTATTTAGGTTATATGTCACGCTCTTAGTGTCATGCAGCGGGATCTTATGATAATTGAGTTTATTTTCCTGATATGTCAAACCTTCATTTACATACTGATAGGGTAGTAAGGTACTTACTTCAAGTCTAGATATGGTCAAATCTTTCCCTCTTGATTACATGCATCTTGGTTGTTTAGGGGTTGTAAAAATGTTACTAGTATGTTTGTGGTTAACTGGAAAGCCTTCAGCAAAAATTCCAGATAGTAAAATAGAAACATTATCAAAATGTTTAATTGAACAGTCTTGTAACATTCCAACAGAATTCAATCGAAAACCCCGTAGTGTCAGTGAAAGTAAAAAAGGTGGAAAGCAGCATAATTCAGGCAATTTCTGCACTATACAGGACCAGTTGTTTTAGTTAATTATTATCAAAGGAAAATTTTGAACATGTCATTGTTTTATACTATGCAATAACAATATTATCATACCCACAGTTTTTAAAATACACTTATTATGCTAACAAACTTTCAACATATTTTGTAGAAATGTTTATTTTAATTCATGGTGAAAATTATGCCTCAGATAATATACATAATCTACTACATTTAGCTGAAGATGTTTGAATATTTGGACATCTTAATAGTTATAGTGCTTTTGATTTCGAAAAGTATATGCAAACAATAAAGAAGTTGCTTAGAAAACAAGACAACCCTCTACAACAATGATTAATAGAAAAACAGAACTAGATAATGCTAAACAAAGTGAACATATTGAACGTATTGAACAAAGTGAATATTCTCAAAATTTTCCGATACTCCACAAACCTCACTACAATGGACCTGTGCTAAAAAATTATCCAATAACAGATCAATTTAAACAAGTGAATTGCAAAAACTTTGATTTATTGCCTAAAGAACCTGATAGTTGTTGTTTATCCGGTCGAGAAATAATAGCAATCAGTAATTCGAAGATAACGGGCAAATCCTAATTTTAGGATAGAATATACAGAAAAAGAAATTTTTTACCTTAGGCCATGCGAGTCATCAATATTAAATATATGTTTAGTTGGTAAATGACTAGTGAATGAAAAGCATGGAAAATACAAAATGTTTCATTTAAATGTCATGTCATGTTAACATTCACTAACAAATTTGTTACTCTTCCGTTGTTACATAGTTTTTGAGACAACTTGTTGGTATTTATTATACATAATCTAACAATATATTAAGAGTTGGCTGTGTGCTGAATATATCGAACAACTTGCTTTGAGAGATGTTCAATATATTTACCAATTTTTTAGTGATAGACTTTTTGAAACAAGTTTTTAAGTTGCTCTAAATATTTTGAAAATTAACTACTCTATTAAAAAAATCATGTGTTTATTTTTTTTTTGGATTCAACTTTTCAGAAAAAATGGAAAATAATAATATTCGTGAGTTTTCTAAAAAGACTTGGATAAAAATGCAGTTTATCAATGACACGTCGGTAGCAGTGGTGCCCATCCACAAGATGGATTAATGTAGACAATTGTTTGTGGCCACCAGAGAAACTTATCGCTGCTATAAGGTCACATCAATTAAATTCGTGTTGACCTTCACTTGAGGTGAAGATGTTTAGGGATGGGACTTACGGTAATATCTACAAATTCTGTATAAATTGCAAACTAAATATTAATATTCATTTCTAGATTCATATGAAACTGCTCGTCTAAAGTGCAGAAAGGCGGAGGTGGAGACCTCAAATACCACATATGTGGACGAATCACATCCAAAAATAAGGGAATTTAAAACGAGGTTCCATTCTTCTTCAAAGTCCGACAGTGAGGTTAAAGAACTTGTAAGGCAAAAGATGGGGTCTAGACTGTCATCACCACTAAAAGCAGCTCGCACAATCATAATAGGTAATTGATATAAAAATAATGATTTTGACCTTCCCCAGAAATATTTCTTTGTTTTGTGAGCTTTTCAATTATTATTTAATGTCCACCATTGAAAAATAGTACTTTTGTGTAAAAAATTATAGACCAAAAATTGAGGTACTTGATCACTGTGTTAATATTTTAGATACTGCAGAGCCCGAAATGAGCCACGTGGAACAAAGCCGAGAGGCAGTTTTGAGTACTTCAGCTAGGTCCAGCCATCAAATTTAGTTGTTTTTTTATGAAATTTATAAATCTGTAATTTGAAGTTATTGGAAAAGGGACTCAAGGTCCAACAATAAACCACAGACATGGGATATTTGCAGTTTTTCATTTTAAAACTTACCTAAAAAACCTTTTTAAGTGTGGAAAAAGTGTATTAACCCTCCGAGGAGTTGGGTGTGAGTTTAAAGGAGTCTTGGGTGCTTACCTAAATTTCTCTGGTTCCTTATTTTGAATTCTAAATAAATATTGAAAAATCCACCCCTTCTTCGACTTGAAGCTAGTCGACTGGCGAGCACAGGTTGTTCTGCAGGGCAATCTGACATCTAAAGGAGCACAGGAGGTAGGTATTGTGAATAGGAGTCTCGTTATAAATAAATAATAAATACCTACAATTTATTATATTATATTTTCCTAACTAGTTAATAGTCAAAAGTAACTTTAATTAAATTTGCTTTCAAGTTGTTTTCAAAGTTTAATATTTTAATATAATCTAGTGTGGGCTTTCTGACGTGTACCTTAATTTATAAGACCATACAGTTGAACTCACATTTAAGTGATAAGGAACTTTATTCTAGCAACGTTATTAACATTGTGACAAGTAAACTCAAATTACCTTCAAAATTTTAATAATAAAGCTTCTTGGAACTAAATTGTGAGCTTTCAGCTCTGTAGTCTGTTTACAAAGTACGTACTATCGATACATACCAAGTACGTACAAACTATACGTACCAAGTACGTACAAACGGTACGTACAAATGGTACGTACGAGGTACGTACAAAATGATACGTACCAAGTACGTACAAAATGGTACGTATCAAGTACGTACCAAGTACGTACAGATGGTACGTACCAAGTACGTAAAAGCAGTACGTATTTGGTACGTACATTTTATTGGAAAATGTACGTATTTAATACATACCATGTACGTACTATGTACAGAAAAGTACGTACATAATACGTACCTTACGTCTCATGAGTACGTATTAAATACGTATTATGTACGTACTTGTGCTGTCTGGGTAATAGCTTAAATTTAGCAAAAAAATGCATAACTGATTTTTAATATTCGATTCATATACTTTGGAGATAGTAGACAAGATACTAATTGGTCTATAGTTATTAATATCATTAGGATTTCCTTTTTTGTAAATGGGAACTACTCTAGCCAGTTTTAAAGATTCAGGGAAGATTCCCCTCTCAGTTGACAAATTCAATAAGAAACTCAATGGTTTTGTCAATAGAATAGCACGCTTTTTAATTAATTTATTATTTAACCCATCAATTTCAACTGCAATAGTATTTTTTAAAGATAGTATTAATTCTAAAACCTCCTCTGAAACAGGAGCCATATAAAAGGTTTTAGTATTAGAAGAGATATTTTCATTGACAAATTCTGCATCGCAAACTAAACTATCAATAGGGGGTTTAGTAAAATTTATATTAAATTTATTTGCTAAAACAGAATCACTTATTTGGTTACCCTGATCATATAATCTAAGTTGGCTACTTGATTTGTTAGTTTTTTGCAATTCCCTAATTATTTCCCAGGTTTCTTTAGTCTTATTTTCTGAGTTTAAAATTCAATTATCATAGAATTGTCTAGAGGCCTGCTCCAACCTAAGCCTATATGTATTATTTAACACTTTACTAATTTCAATATATCGTCTATCGTGCTTAGCAAGAGTAGTATATAATGCCACATTATTTCTTAATTCCAGTAAATCAGCATTCAATGTAAAGCCATTAGACTTCTTGTATTTAGTTTTGGGTCCTCGTGTAACTAGCTTTTTTGGTGAGGCAGTTTCAAAACAAGATAAAACAATCTCTGCAAATTGATCATAAGCTAAATTGGGACAGATCTGACCAACAACAGTAATCCAATCTTCATCCCCCAGCAAATCATGAAACTGTTCTATGTTGTCTTCAGAATATGACCGTTTGAAAAATTTAACAGGTGGTTTACAGCTTTTTGAGCTGAATTACCAGTGTGGAAATCAATAAATTGAGCATAGTGATCAGATAAACAAAGGTCAACTACTTTTACACTATACTGATTTGCTGTTCTAATAAATACATTATCAATGCAAGTTGCAGAGTCTTTTGTAACTGTAGTTGGAGTTCTTACGCATATTTCAAGATTAAAACTATACAATAAGTCTTCCAACAAAGAAAGTTGAGTAGTAGGTTTCATAAAATTTACATTGAAATCTCCTCCAATAATTATATTGCTGTTGTGCTCTGCACATACATGGATTAAAATTTCGTTGAAAACTAACATAAAATCATTAAAATTTCCTCCAGAGGGTCTGTAGATAACTAAACAAATAGTTTTATATTGAGGTAGTTGTATACCACAACATTCTAAAATGTTTTCCTTAGAAAACTTTTTGATACAATATTCATTCACTCTTCCAGAAAAATTGTCGTTTTTGTATATGGCTACTCCACCATGTGTTGTTACAGTCCGACACATGTCCGTGACTAAGGTAAACTCAGTTAGTTTATATGTTTCAATGTCATTCTTTATTTGCCAATGTTCAGAAATCATTAAAACATCACAACAAAATCCATCATCAAATCTATCATTCAGCGTTAAAATCTTATTACTAATACATTGTATATTTTGATGCACAAAAGTTAAATTGTTATTGGGACATATAGCTTTTTTTATCAGTATATCCTTGTGATTACTTGAGGTGCTTCTAAAAAATTAGTAACTGTATTTTCTGCAGTTTGTATAAAAATTAGGTTTTTCTGGAATTGTTTAACTTTAGATTTTGTTAAGTTGACAATATTTTGAGCTATTTCATATTTTTTCAAGTTAATCTCTTTATGGCTGTTAAGATCTAAAAAAGATATTTCACCCTCTGCAAATTGATTAATTTTAATATTGTACTCATATAATTCTTTGTTGAATCCATATATAAATTGATTGACTTTATTTTGATTTACAATGTAAGGCACTGATACTAGAATAATATTTGTATGGGTACACCTTTTAATTTTTTCATTGATATTTTTAAACAGTGGATATTTGCCTTTAACCATATCATTGAAATCTACTATAATTATAACATGATCATTCAAAGTAAAATTTTTACCTAAATTCAAAACATGATCAATAACGCTATTATATAAGGCATTTGGCTTGATAATAGTGTGAACCTCAGTCCCAATCATTCGAAAATTCAGCTTACTTCCCAGATCACTGCCATTTTGATCACATAAGATTAATAATTTGCGTTTCGCATATTAGCAATTTTCTTCTCCTTTCACCACTTGTTTGATGCTTTCATCACTTGTGAGAAAAATAACTTCACCATCCCTGTCCTTTGTTTTCTGCACCTTCTATGAAATCAGTCCTTTTTCTATATCGTCTCTTTGTGTTAGACATTGCTTTTCATTTCTTTTACTAATTTTGCCATCATTGTGTTTTCTGTGTCATTTCCGTTAATTGTACTTTCATTTTGCTTATTAACTATATTTTTATTTTCGATTTGCTCTAAAGTTATTTGTGGTTTACTAGAATGAATGCATAATTAATTTTTTAGTTCAACTATTTCTGATGCATAGGCGCCATTGTCCATAGTTAATGTTTTAATCGTACTTAACATATCTACATTTATACTCTCAAGTACTTTAATTTTACTTTCTAAGTCCTCTAGTTGTAACAAACCTTCTTTAAGCTCTGATTTTAGTTTTTCATTTAATTTATTACAAATATTCATATCTTCTATGTGTTTGTGTAATTGCATTTCTATACATTGTTCCCTTTAATAAACCTCTTCTTCAAACGCCATTGAGTTTCTTTTTTGTTTCTTAAGGTACATTTCTCTTTCATAATTCTCTTGAGTCAAAGTCTCATTTTTCAGCTTTAATGTTTCAATTTCATCTTCCATGTTTATTTTCATTTCCTCTATATACTGCTCTAGTTCTGTCTTGTCTAAATGCATTTTTACTAATTCTTTGTATAGTTTTGTAATTTCATCATTTTTGACTACATTACTATCTTTACAGTCCTTAGAACAAAACATTACACATGACCATCTACAACTGTTGTATTTCTTCTTCACCAATTTTAATAATCAATTTGTTCAGGACATCTCACAGATGAACCCTATTGATTTTTATCTCATCAGATCCAGTACAACGGGAGCTATGGTACTAGATGAACGACATTTTTGGAGAAATTTAAGTTTGTTAAAACGATACTGCCTCCGGAGTACCGGAGTGCAACAAGTCACCAATTTTATGATTGAATATTGTTCAGGTCATATCACAGATGAACTCTATTGATTTTCAGCTCACTAGAGCCAGTACAACGGGTGATATGGAACTTGAAGTACCAAATTTTTGTCATTTTAGGAGAATTTTCAGTTTGCTAGCACGATACAGCCTCTGGAGTATCTACAAGTGACCAATTTATGATTGGATATTCTTCAGAGCGTCACATAGATGAACCTCATTGATTTTCAGCTCACTGGAACTAGTACAACGGGTGCTATGGCACTGGAAATGCCACATTTTTGGAGAAATTTCGGGTTAGCATGATATAGCCTCCGGTGTGTATACAAGTGACCAATTATGATTGGATATTGTTCAGGGTGTCGCACAGATGAAATCTATATTTATTTTCAGCTCACCAGAGCCAGTACAACGGGTCCTATAAATCCAGATATACTACAGTTTTGGTTATTTTCGGTTTGTTAGCACGATACAGCCTCCGAAGTGTATGCAAGTGACAATTTTATGATAGGACATTGTTCAGGGCGTCTCACAGATGCGGAAAAGTTAGTATTGATTTTTAAAACCGTTTATTTTTTATTCATTTCGCATCAACCGCTCGGGTTATTACCGACATAAGATACAGAGTATAACCAAAATTTACAATAATGTATATAAGCCGGTGTCCTTTAAATAACCTATTGTACTTTCGACTTTCATATTTTCACCTATGTCTTCTCTTAGGTGTGGATAGGTGTGAGTGAGGTGAATATACTTTGTTATATATTAATAGTTTGTTCCTGTTGTGACTGGCCGAATGACGAGTGTCAAAGCCAAGAAAAAAAAATCTTTTCACCTAGAGCTAGAGTCTCCGATATATTCGTTGGTA
The DNA here is from genome assembly GCA_963921935.1 of Galeruca laticollis. NCBI lineage: Eukaryota > Metazoa > Arthropoda > Insecta > Coleoptera > Chrysomelidae > Galeruca > Galeruca laticollis. The sequence goes on from OY998183.1 coordinate 7,572,298, forward strand.
TGTTGTACTTCTTTCTTGTAGTTTCATACTGTTTACACTCAGTTAATATATGCTTCACACTAACACTTATTTGACACGTTTCATATATTGGTAACTCAGTTCGTGTGATGAAATGTTTATGGGTTAAATGCTATGACCCAGCTGCAAACAAGATATTGGTTGAAGCCACGAATTTACTGATTGTTTGATTTCTTTTAGATTATTATTATGTATTGCACTCCATACGTTTAGCCACGCACTAAATTATTACAGATTTCATGTCATTAGTAGATACTTCATCTATTTGGATAGGGTCCAGGTTGTTTGTTGCTGATCGGGCAATTTGCTCTATTTCTTAATTTCCTTTTATACCGGAATGTGATGGTACAAACATAAATTCGACGGTCGCATTTTTTCTTTTAAGTACGCTATTTGTGTTTTGATCAGTAAGGCGATTGGATTTTTGGTATTACACTACTCTTACGTCGTTACTTAATGGGTTGGCGCCTTAACTACAGGTGACGGGTTGCCTCGGGCGCCAGTTTATTAAAGTGGTATGCTCCACTCGCTCCGGGCAGCGTCAGTGAAGAATTAAAATACTACAGGGGTCACTTATGGGGGTGACAAGAGTGTTGCGGCCGGTCGGGCAGATTTTACTTGCCTCCCCGGATGCGTAGCCTGGATATTAGCTGCTTAACGTTCTAACCTATTTGCGGAGGTTTAGTGGTAATTGGAGTTGGAGAGAAGAGAAACCAAAAGTTACGTATTTACAAAGTCTTTATTACACAAATAGCGGAAAAGTTAATCAACTAAACTAAATGTCCTCTAATTCGGGTAGGCGGGGCAAAAGCACTAGTACTAACTACTATACTACCGGTTCAAACGGTCTCTCCTACGGTAAGTAAAACAAAGCTATGCTAGCGTAAGCAAAAATGGGGCGGGGGTGCGGTGGACGGTTAGCGGAAGCGTGCAGAACTACTACGGATTGCAAGCGACCCTCTAGGTTAATCAAAGCTCTACTTTCGGGGGACACGGCTCTCGGTTTCCGCGGTATCGAAATCTCGGAGTCGCGACGGCCACTACTAGCAGTGACGGATTTAGGCTTGCTGTCGCCCTAGGCCCCGTTCGATGCGCCGCCCTTTTTGATAGAATGAATTTCATTAATTTTGATCCAGTTTTTTATTTTGAAGTAACTTAATTTATTGAAATATAATTTTTTAAATATTACTGATAAACAAGACAGATAAATATATGTATAAACTTTAGACAGATAAATAATTCATATTTCTTTTAATATTAATCAATTTGAAAATTTCTTTTTCCTGGCTTTGGTCCGTGCAAAAACGTCAATTATGTCGTCGTAATTAATTTCTTGGACTAGTTGGGCTTCAATAGACAGTAATGCAAGTGCATTAAGTCTATCTTGGCCCATGCTTGCGCGTAAATAGGTTTTTACCCTTTTAAGAGTAGAAAAAGATCTTTCTCCTGAACAATTTGTGGCCGGAATACTCAAAAAAATACGGAGAGCAATGTCCACATTCGGATAAACATCTCGAAGATTCCGTGAATGCAATACATTGCATATTTTTTGTGCAGAGCGTACATCTTCCATATTTGCCAAGGAATCTTTGAGTTTACAATGTAAATGAATACATTCATTACCTAACGTCTCTTCCAAATCATCAGGATACTTACTGATTAGTTTATTGGCAAGATTTTTTAATTCATTCGTGTCTATTTCAGATAAATTATCAAAAAAATTGAAATTTTCATAAAGTTTTTCATATGCACTTCTACGCTTGGCCAATTGTACACTCACAGTATCTAGAATAGGTTAATACACATTTGTACGAAAGTTTTCTTGTCCTGAAGAAGGTGTTCTTTCATTTACCCGCGACTCATCTGGCTGGATTCTTCTGGTTTTTTTGCGTCGAGTATCATACCAATAATAATCGTCAACTCCAGATAGTGTTTTGGCCTTTTCTTCATATTCAGAAAATTGTTTGTTTCTCATGTCTTGAAGAAATAGAGTCAGAGAACTATAGATCTGAACGACGGATGATAAATCAGCTTGAGATTCTTGAAGCTTCTTACTAGCAGCATTAAAACGATCTAAAATTACATTCCAAACAATAACTAGGATTGCTGTTTCTAAATGCTGCAATTTTCGCTGCAATCCCGTAGCTTCAGATCGCGTAGTCGGTTTCTCATCTCTGCTTTCGGCAATAAATTGCAGTGCATCAATTATTGCAGGCCACTCTTTTTCTAATGCGTAGCATGCATAATGTCGAGCAGCATCTAACCAACGAGTTTGAGAAAGACTCTTAATTCTTAAACTTGTACGCTGCACCAAAATTTCCCAACGATGTGTAGATATAGTAAAGAAATTGTATAGTTCTTGCAAAGTAGAAAATGAGTCGACTGCTTCTGTTACCGATTCAACTGCACATGATCCTACCAAGTTTAAAGAATGGGCGACACAAGGAACATAATCTGCTATAGGATTAATTGTTTTGATTCGTGTCTGAAGGCCTGAGTATATACCCAGACAACATGGGATATTCATAGAATAATCATTAAATACACCAAAAAGTATGAGAATATTCCGAATCAACTAAGAATATTCTTATAATATTAATATTATTTTTAAATATTCTATTAATATTCCTTAGTGAATATTCACAGAACAAGCCTGATGAATATTCTTAAAATATTATCAAATTGAATATTCTTAAAATATTCATTTAAGAATATTACCAAACTGAATATTCCTAGCATATTCTTTTAAGCATATTTACTTATGATTAAAGAAAATAATATTATTTTTCACATGGGACGAAAGTTATAGTTCAAACATTTATCCGGATATTCAACCCTACGCATAGGTGTAAATAGTTAAAATAACCTTCATACACATAATAAATATACTATATCAAATTAAACCATGTATTAAACTCATTGAAGTTCAGATTGAGATTATAAGATAAGAAAAAGATATGAAAATATCCTCGATATGAACACTACATAAATGGTTGATAGGGTGTGGATATAATGTTATTCGTCATATCGTCGTGTGATAAAAAGAGAACAAAGATATAAATGATAATTATAACATTCAGCTTAAAGCCAAATCAAGACAGGTACCCAATCGCGTCAACAAAAAGCCGCCAGCCAATTAAAATGCAACTGGCGTTCTCTGTACACACGTTTATTGGTTAATTTCTAATATCATGTGTGATGGGCTTAAGTCTGGCATGCTCAAAATCAAGTGTTAATAGGTTCGTTTCTCTTCCGTTTTATCTAACCTATGAACTGGAGTGGATTGTGCTTTAGTTAAAGTTTATTTTAATTTTGTTTTCAACAATATCGTGACTAGTGCAATTGTTAGTGAGAAATTATTGTATTTGTTATGGGATGAATAACTTGTGCAATTCGTGGATGTCACTCAAGAACAGGAGAAGGAATAATTATGTTTGGATTTCCCAAAGACCCTGTGAGGTAAGAGTAATTGTTTCTATATGCAATATATTATAGGTATATATTACTTTTTTAATATTTTACATGTACCTATGCATCGTAAGTTGTGTAATTCTCTATGTTTTTGGTTTTTAACATTGATCTGTCCCTCTGCCTTTAATAACATAAAATAATAATATGTACTACAATAAGCTTTCTGCTGACGAGCCCTGTTCAGCTAAAAATATGTTGAATAATAAATTAGTAGTTAATATAGACATGTGAATAACTACATTTATTTATTTTTTAGGGCACACTTATGGTTGGAAGATTGTTACTGTGCAGATTTGTTTGGAAAGGCTACAGATGCTTTACAATAGAATTATAGGTTGTGTGAACTTCACTGTCAGGAAAAATTTATTTCCAAAGGAGGATATCCCAAGCATTTGTTTCAGCTAGCTGTGTCTATCCTACCCTATTTCCATAGTTAAAATGCAAAGGTCACAATTTATTGAATGATCCACCAACAAAAATAGTTACTCAGTCTGGTAAATATTAAATTTAAGTAGACATTATAATCAGCTGTTTTTGATATTTATTTTTTTGTCATCTGGCCGCATAATTGATTTATACTTTTTAAGGGATTAATACCTTCTTGAAATTTGTATAAGGGAATATCCTGGTGTTAAGATAATGAAAACAAAAAAATTAAAACATTTATATCGGTTTATAAAACTAAGTCAACATTCATTTAAACAAGTAAATTATCTTAAGAACTTGAGGCTGGTAAAAACTTACATGAGAAGAGCATACAATAATTAATCAGCATATGCTTTGGTTTTTAAGCGACAGTATAGAATACCATTGTCAATGTAATGTATTCTGCATAGTGACAAATTTAAGAAAATATCGATATTTTTTATACTCATATTTGTAAAATTTCTACAAATGATTACTAGAATCACTTTTATAATTGCAGATACCACACCATCACAGCAACCGGCACATTCATCTCAGGCCGTCGCAATACATTCTAGTGACTGTGATGATATAATGAATCCACACGCTGCCAGCTTTTAACACTGCCTTACCCGAACGGGTAAATTGATATATCTGATTGCAAAACGTCAACAATAAGGATGTTTTTCAGTTATACCTCAGTTATGTAGCCTTAACCGAACAGTTTTATCCATTTGGGTATAGCTAAAAACTCGCAGTGTATGGGTCCTATAAATATTTACAAATTTTAAAAGATTAACTCTATATTTTTTGATAGAAACAAGTATTTGGTCAATTTTGTTTTTTCTTTATTTTTCATTTCTCACAAGGGAATGTAAGTATCTATAAATATTTAATTTTACGAAACTGATGTTCAACAAGTAGATTAATGCTTTATATATTTTGTGAAGCTCTGTCGTTTTGGTTTAAAAACGATAAAATGAAAGTTATAGTTGAATATTTATAAATTTGAAAAGTTTATAGAGAGTTATAAAGTTTATGTTTGTCTAATAAAAATTTGGACAATTTAATATTGAATTTTATTTTATCATGCTTAGGTAGTTAAAATATATTTTTTTCTTAGGTGTAACCAGAATTAGGCACTAATGTTGTTGGACTCATGTTCTGAATCCAATTTGTACCTGTGCCACTTTATTCACTTTAGAAGCCACCATCCAGTGAATGGTCGGGTAGAGAATTCCATCAGTTATGAAAATTTATTGATTTACAGAAATTTGAAAAAAGTGCATTTACATGAATCCTATATACTAACCCTTCCCTCTCCTCCCATTAAATGTATGGTTCTAAACATTCTGAGGATATTTCTGCAATATTCTGAATATACAAAGAATATCCCCTGAATATACAATTTGAAATAATTCTACAAAATTCCAAATGAATCTACCATGAATATTCATAGTATATATTGAATATTCTGGAAACATTCATTGAAGAACATTCTTAGATAATGCTTTTCTGAATATTCTCGGAATAATCCTAGCTTATATATAATACGAAAAAGAATATTCATTTGGGAATATTCTCTGAATATTTAGGATATTCCCATTTTCACTTTCTAGGAATATTCCAAAAAGCATAAAGATATTCTTGGCATTTTTAGAGAATATTCCAATATGCCAAAATGAATATTCCACGGATATTTATAGAATATCTAATGTTGTATGGGTACCTGACATATTGCTTGCATTATCATAAGATTGACCACGACAGTTCATCATGTCCAAACCATTATTTTCTAGAGATTTTAGCAAAGCATCCTCTATGTCTTTAGCTTTATGACCGATATTTGGTAGAAATTCTAGAAACCTTTCCACAATTTCACCGTCATGACGTACATATCTGATAATTATAGTAAGCTGATCGACATGTGCAATATCAGACGTAGAATCTACGATTATACCAAAATACTTAGCAGATTGCACTTCATTAGAAATTTGTTGTAGTACTTTATTCTGAATCAACATTATAATTTCTTCATAGATCGTTTTAGACAAATACGACGTATTTCCACTACCAGGATGCGCATACAATTTTAAATGTTCAGATAAAAATGGATCAAATTCAGCGAGAAGCTCTACTGTTCCTAAAAAATTCCCATTATGAGGATCTCCTATTCGTTCAGAATTTCCTCGAAATGGCAATCCTCTTATTGCTAATGATTTAATAATTGCAATTACTCGGTATAAATTTTGTTTCCAATACGCTATTTCCTCGTCGAGCTGTTTTATGAGACGTTGATCAACACGCCCGTGAACTACTGCTCGAGATTTAAAATGACTAACGTTAGTTTTGTGAAAATCAGAATTTTCATGAGCTTCGATGCCTGCTTCTGAGTTTTTCCAGTCACGAAATCCTTCACCAGTAAAAGCATTCATTTCACCACTTCTACTAAATAATAAACATGGAACACAAAATACAGACCCTTTAATTTCTGAATAAATTAACCACTCACGGCACTGAATCTCTCCGTTTTTTAAAGTACGTTGAAATAAAGTTTTGGAACGTTTTATCACTATAAACATTTCTAGAATTTTTAAAGTCTGTATTATCATTTCGTGGTATACCGTTTATGGTTATGAAATCCCGTGTTTCTTCATTCAAATTCCACAAAAAAGGATCAGTTTGAATTTTAAAATATCGGTTGTTGACTGGATTTTTGTAGTATCTTGTGATGAAGAAAAATTTGACGGTGTCTGGTTCGTATCTTGTGATAGAGTATGATGTGGCTGTACTTCTTCTTCTTCAGCTTGTTGTTCTGAAATCTCTTCTAATTCCGGCTAGAAAAAAAATCAATTTAAACAACTGGCATTTATTTAATGTTTATCCCGATTAACGTTATATATAAAAAAAAGTTATTAGCAATTATAACAAGATACTTACGACCGATGAACATGATGGTTGTTAGTCATTATTAGAAGACTTACTTGAGCTTGTCAAAAAACTAGATATTTTCGGAATTTTTTTTAATAAATTATCTATTTTCGTTAATTCCTCTGCTTTTCTTTTACGATATTCTGCACCGCTGAATTTTTTCCGATAACCACTCATATTTAATTCAAAAATAAAATAAAAACTTCAAAAATTATAAAGAAAACCAGTGCCTAAATTCAAGTTATCGATCAATTATTTTTTTATTATCAAGAAACAGAATAAAATAATTCGAGACTTCTACACATGAAGAGCATTCATAAGACTAAAATGATTGCTGTGACTTTTCTATAGCGCGAAGCGCGATGTTTTATTCTATATATTAAATAAAACAAAGTCAAACGCGTCAGTACCTGTCAAGCGTAGGCGTAGCGTTTTTGTTTCCTGTAAACATTAGAAATACACTCACCCGAACCACAGTTTAAAGCTTAACAGAAGTAGTTGGCTCACTCGATGTCGGCGTCTTTGATGTTCATGGTTCAAATTTTCCACTGCGCAACCGGAAATTGTAACCCACGCGCTTAGGGGCGTATCCAATTGATACAATGCCCAACATCAAATAATATAAACTGCTCGACGAAAGATGTAACTAGTATACATTATGAAGCGAATAAATCGATGATTTTAATATAATTTATAATGATGAATAAAAAATAATAACCATTAGTGTAGTGATCTAAATTGGATTGTAATATTTTTTATCGAAGAATTTTTATAAAAACTATTCTAAAACAATTTTTATAATTGATTGTCTTTACTTTTTTGTGACTCTAAAATTTTGGCATTTCATAAATTTTGCCGCCCTTCAAATTCTGCCGCCCTAGGCCCGGGCCTCACGGGCCTAGGCCTAAATCCATCACTGACTACTAGGATGTGAGAACTCAACTTTCTAATAGCGGACACGGTTTCCCTTTACTTCCCCTAATCGGATTGTACGGCAAGAACCATATACCCTAAGGTATAAAATGGAATATCACTCGCCTCGGTAAACGGTACGGTTGATCTAGCGGTATCGGTTTTCTGAAAGAGAACGGTTTGTGAGCACAAGGAAGTCTCTTAGATTTAATTCTCACCTGCGTATGCGGACAAGGTATCGAGTCTACGGATAGACTGACGACTCTGAGAATCGTTCTGCTTTACGGTATGGCTGGTTGGGGATACGGTGCGAAGAAGTAAGTGTCGGTGCAGGTTAGAGAAATTATATTACATTGTACCGATGTTTATATTACATAGTACCGATTTTATTATACGGACGGAGAAATACAGTGCTCGAACGCTTTATTTCATATTATACGGAAGATTGTGCTTTTGCCCGGTCTTTGAAAATGTAACTTCGTTACAGTATACAAGTGTTGGATAGTTTGGAGCGAGCTGAGTGAATCTGTTATTATTAGAGACAAGGATTTTTTAGAATCTTTAATATTAATGAGTGCTTGTAATATTGCATACAACTCTGCAGTGCATGAAGAAGTGATCTATTTGAAATTAAATTTTATGGATGTATTTGGGGTGATGATGGCTACTCCTACACCGTCTGATGATTTGGAAGCGTCAGTGAATATCATATAGTGGTTTTGGTAGTTCTCTATTTCTCTTAAAAAATACTGTTTAATCAGGTTAATTTATTATAGTGTCCTTTTTTTTTAATATATTGAGGTTGGTATTGATTCTGGGTATGGGTATTAACCAGTGTGGAAAGGTCCGGTATTTATTGGGAAATTGAAGTTGTAGGTCCTTAAGGTTTCTTCTGACTCTTTAGTAAAATGGCGGGTTTAATCTTGTTGTAATGTATGCCTCCTGAAAACGATATGTGAACGTATTTGTATAAGTTGGGTGCTCTTTATTGCTAGGATTGTGGAATCATATGAAAGACGTAGTTATTTGCGTTGAAAGCTTATGGGTGGTACTCCTGTTAGACATTGTAAACTTTTAACTGGTATATTACAAAACGCGCCTGTAGCTATTCGTAGTGCTGTGTTTTGAATGGACTCCAAGGTTTTTAAGTTTTAGCGGAAGCGTAAACTACGGCGCCATAGTCTAGTTTAAATCTAACTTAAGATTTATATGTTTTAGTCTGCATCCCAATCTGTACTGGCTATAGTTTTCATGGGATTTATTCTTGCTTGGCATGCTTTTTTTAAATCGCCTATATGTTTTTTCCACGATAGTTCTTCATCGAAAGTCATACCTGGGAAACGAATATCATTTGTGAAATTGAATGTTTGATTGTATAGCTTCAGATGTGGTGTGGGAATATTGCGTTTTTTTGAGAATAAGATACACTTAGAATTTGTTGGAGAGAATTGTAATCCAGTCGACTCAGACCATAATTCCAGTTTACTGAGGGTTTGTTGTAAATAGTTTTGAATGGATGTCATATTTTTTCCTGTGGCTAATAGAACTAAGTCATCAACATATAATCCACTGTTGACAAGTGGCGATCATCGATCTAGTATGTAATTTATAGACCAGGGTCGATAATTTTAAAAATGGTGAAAAGTGAAAAAAACTTATAGTAGGATGATACCCATTGGAAAAGGTAGAGAATATAACAAAAATGAAAGGAAAAATAAATTACGGGCGATCTGAGGTTGGGAAGGGGGAGGGGCGAGTTTTTAAGGGTAAAAAACGGTTAATCTCGATTTTCAGTAAAACTGCGAGTCCTATAAAAAATGTTAAATTGCAAAGTTGTAGGTAATAAAAAGATCTACAACTTTTGTATCGACACTTTTTTCACATAACCTCAAAATTTATGTGAAAAATTCGAATTTTTGGTTTTTTATTTTTATCTTTTGCAAAAAAATTTATTTTTTCACGAAATTTGGTGAAAACTTACCTTTGTATGTCCCAAACATACAGTAATTTTTTTGATTTAAAATATTCATTTTTTCACCTTATTTTGACTTAATATCGAAAAAGCACCCTAATTTTCAATCGAAAATTCTCACGTCAAAATATCTGATTTTTTAAAAAAGTTGGTGGGTTTTTTGTTCGTTGAAATCTCTACTTTCTGATGGTAAAAAAAATATACATTACTATGGTAAATGTTCTCATAAAATGCAAATAATGAAAAAAACTCGAATCCTAAATTTTTTTTTGAATCATTATGTATAATTTTGAGCTATTTATTAAAATTTAGACTTTAATTACTCGAAAAACGTAATATTTCATGTTATATTGATAACTAAAAAAATTATAAATCCATAAAACTTCAAAATAGCGAAAAACATGCCAAAATAGTTGTTCTAAACATTAAAAATAGGATTTAAAAAGGATTTCATCTAAAAAATGTGACTGCTGCAATTTTTTTTCAGTAATAAAGTCGATTTATTAAATTCTAATTACATTTATGTCATAGAAAATCACATAATAGATAAATATGCATGCAAATCGTACTATTGAATTTAAATACTTTTTACTGATGACGTTATTTATTATAATATTTTCAAATGCAATCATCTTCATCATGAATAAATATTTGCGCTATGTAGAAAAACATTACGCAGCAAGCAGCTATATCATTTTTGATGGGTACCCCGAAATTGAAAAATTAGTTACTGTGACAACAGTACCAGCAGCTAATTCAACTAAAAGAGGAGAACGTAGTCGTAGAAAAACCTCAGACAATATTCGATTATCAAAACCATACAAAAATACCATTTTTGCAAGAAAAAATTTTATAAAATAAAGTTTTCTTATATATAGCCCATTTAAAAAATGTCATTAAAATAGCAGTGTATAGACAAATAAAATTACAAGAATTCACTGGGGTTTGACTAAGAACTAGAATTACAACTATGATTTCACTTGCTGGGTGTTTTAGGCGCTCACATAAAACTCCACAGGTTAAAAGCCTGTCTGCAGAAACAGTCCTTGCAGTTGTCTCCTCCATTCCAAACCTACTGGACAAAGCAGTCTCTACGATATTTCCAGGTGTATAAGGCCTGTTTACTCCTATCTTATTTATTTCCGTGTTGGTCACTTTGAAGATACTTAGGATTCCCCCGTCTCTTCCTTCTTTTGAGGGTTTACATTACCCTTCTTGCCCCTGCATGGGCCCGCCAATGTTATATGGCCGCTCTTTTCACATACCATGCAATAGGGATTTTCTTCGCACTCTTTGACCTGGTGGTCAGGCTTCGAGCAATTTCAGCATCTCTGCGTCCTGTCGACACCCTTACAGTCTCTTACCATGTGTCCCTCTTCCCAGCACCTATTGCATTTCAGTGCACCGCCCCTTTCCCTCATCGTGGCAATAGAAAATCCTAGCTTGAAATTTCGGGTTTCTAGAAGTTTATTTATCGTTGCCGGCAGCGCTAGAATTGTAGCGCGCCTGTCTTCCACCATACATGAGTCTCAGAGCCTTCACCTCAATCTCCACATCCTTATCTACCTTACCCAATTCTATATTGAGATTCTTTTTTATCTCCACCTCCTGGATGTCGGCGTCCATGCCATACAGATTTGCCGCCACCTTGGCCTTCCCTGCCGTTAATCTACGCACATTTCCTATATTTGTATTCGCCTTTACTTTTTAAAAAGTGCATGCCTGCTTGGCTCCCCTTGTTTACCTCCAACAGGAGATGGCCCTCCCTGGTTTCACGTACTCCTTCAATTTGCTGTACCAGGCCCTTATCTTCCTTAAGGTTGCTTTTAAGGCTAGTTAGCATTTCCGCATAAGTCATATTGCCCGTATCCTGCACCATGAGGGCCTCATTTGTATATATTCTCTTCGAGGGTTCCTTCGCCTTCTCATCATCTTCACCGATTATCCTTATTTCCATCTCCATTTGGTATGAACAATGCTCCAGGATCTTCCTTGCCACGGTTTTATTTACCGCCTCAGAGCAGATGACCGTCAAGCTGGTTCTATGCCTCTCCTTTACAAGATCCATCGCCTCCTTTATTGCTAAGTAGGCTCTTTCCCCCTCCTTATCCTCATCAACCATTGTCACGAAAGTGTATTTTATCCTCCTCATCTTGTCCGTAGACCCCGTCGTACCCTCCTCAATATATTCCGTGGTCCATACCCCTATCTCCTCCGTTAGGTCCCTTATCTCGGGCATGACACCCGTAAGTATTCTCTGTATACTTCCTTTCTTATCGATTTTGCGATGATGTGATGATGAGAGTATCCCCTCCGTGGCTAATTTGTCCACCCGCCCCTTTGCCACTTTTATTTTGGCATATGCCCCCTCGTCCGAATCCAACTCCTTAACCATTTTAAAACCTTCCAGGCCGCAGTAACGTGGCTCAAGAGCAAGGGTTTGGAGATTGCGCCGCATAAAACGGAGACTATGGGGGTCGGGGGTCCGAGGAAGATAGGCTCGTTCAGTATTGTAGTGGAGGGGGTAGAAATACAGGCAAAGAACCAAACTATGTATCTTGGAGTCACCTATAGTAAAAACTTAAATTTTGCAAATCATATAAATCGGGTGATCGAGAAGGCGTCGGTGAAGAGCTCCAAGGTACCTATGATAATGCCAAATATTGGGGGGGGCCAGTTACCATACAAGGAGACTGCTGAGCGAAGTCATACACAGCGTGCTTCTGTACGCGGCACCGGTCTGGAGGGAGGTGATGAAGACAAAAACTCACTGCGATAAGCTGATGGCTATGCAGAGGAAGGGACTGCTCCGGACAGCATCCGCCTATAGGACGGTCTCTCGGCGGAGGTAGTACAGGTGATTGCGGGTTTTCCACCGATCGACCTGATGGCTGGGGAAAGGTGTTTTCTTTATAAAGTGGGCGGTCGTCTTGGGGGAAACAGAAAAATGGCCCGAGAGAGAACACTGCAAAAGTGGCAGAAACGGTGGCAAGTGAATACAGGGAAAGCAGACTGGACAAAACAGTGGATTATGTGTTAACATAGGAGAAATATCCTACTATTTTACCCAGTTTCTTACTGGACACGGGTGTTTTGGGAGTTTCACCTATAAAATCAAGAAAACTAGATAGAGAACGATAGAGAATGTGGTAAGAGGGATGACCCTAAACACGTATTTTACTAGTGCGTGCGTTGGGAGGGGCAGCGTGCTACGATAACGGCGGAGCTGGGGTCTTACCAAAAGTAAAGGAAATAATACCTAAAATGACCGAAAGTAAGGAATACTGGAATAAGGTGTATGGGTTTATTGTTGAGGTTATGAAGAGGAAGGAAGAGGAGGATAGGAGAGCCGAGCAGGAATGAGGTAGGCTCGATGCAGGAGGAACGCTGATGGGCGGACTTCGGTCTCATTCCGACGTTTCCACCTTACAACACGAGGAGGGTGGCTTTTAGTGCGGTGAAAGTCCCACACAAACCCACAGTATTGCAGCGCCCACTGTGGGTAGGCATTAGCTTCCACCACCCCTCCAGGGCAAAAAAAGGAGAAAAAAGGTTGATGGAAATAAATACATGGTTGATTCAGATAAAATTTTCCATTTTCTGGTAGATGTAATAGGAATGAATCTTTGGAAGGGTTTGAAGCTTCGGTTAGTTCTGTTAAGGAAAAGGGAACGTCTAGGTCTCGAACTTCGCATCCGTCGTTTCTCAACGCTTTCCTCTCAATATCTTCTTTATGTAATTTAAAGTCGTCCGTGTAACTTTCGTTACTCGAGTTCGTTTCGTGTTGGTTTGCTAGCATATTTACAATTTAATTTCTACCGCTAATTATTTTATTATTTTTTGTCAGTAAGGGGATCTAATATGGTTGATTTTTGCCTGAAATTTTCCTCAAGTTTTTCCAGACCGTAATTATCGTTGTTGAGGTATTGAGGGACGAAATGAATTTTTCCAAGCTTATTTTCTATTCTTAAGAGTGTTTTTTGCTTCGGCTCTGCGTTTTTTATATTTTGTTATGTTTTTCCTCGATTTTGTATCATTTCAATCTATTAAAAGCTGCTTTATATGCTTTACGGAAGTGATTGATGGTCTTTAAGAATAATTATTTTTCCCATATATTTCTCTGCAGCTGCTATTATAATTGCTAAGAATGTGCTTAAAGAGGTGTCTATGTCATTGAATGGTAAAAAGTGGGTCCGTTTAATCTCTTGTTCAGTTTATCCAGTCACGCCCCTTTATATTCCACTTTAAGGTAGGTGCTTCTATTTTGTTTGTTTCGCGCGTTAAGGAAATTTTAATGGGGTAGTGGTCGCTGCCATAAAAATATGGTAAAACCTCCCATGTTAAGAGGGGCCTCACGTTTTAGGAACCTGAAAACAGTTGGCACCCGTGATTTGCAACAAAATTTGTATCTTTTTGTACACAACAAATCTAAAGAACGCAGGGAAATTAAGTGTGGAAGTTTTAACACAATATAACTTGGACCTTTGTCTTGGGGATCAGGTATTTTGGTTGAGTTTTATATTGTTATGAAAAAGATATAAGCCATTAAGTGATGGTGTGATTTTGACAGTTTTGACAATTTGTGGTCACCAATCTGGACACCAAAACCTGATCCCCAAAAGGAAGCCTAGAGAATTCGATTCTGAAAATATGAAATCTCAAATCATTGTATTTTTTGAGATTTGTTGTGCGCAAATTTTTGCAAACGAACATCTTTTTACTTTAGTTCAACCGCTCCACCGTCTTGATGCATGGCCCTGTATAGAACAATATAGAACAATGACAGAAGACGACGGTCAATTCATAGACAAATAATATTATAACTTTCTCTATGGGTCAAATATGCTGTTGTCATATGTTTTGTGTTCATAAAAATATCCTAAATGTATAGTTTAGTGTGTATTGTATTTGTAAGTGATTATAATTAAGTAATTTTCATGCTAAATTAGTAAATTTTTGCTTCGTAAATGCTATTTATATTTACTCCACAAGATTGTGTTTAGTGTTTCATGCTTCCTTGCAACAAAAATGCACTTTTTGCACCTATTACACAAATAACTACTTTTTAATGTTATTCTTATTTATTGTTCGTAAATACATCAAAGTGATTAAATATATTATGTGAGAATGATTTTGAGTTTTGGTTCTTTGGAATAAATATATCATGTTTATACCTGATAATAGTAATTGTGATTCCGCTTAAGTTGAATTTTATTGTTGTGTTTTTCTAGACAAATTTTGTTCTTCATGAGGTCAATTATTTCGCTTATTGTATTTGTTTGTAAATTCAGTTTTGATGCAGAGTGGAGGCATTTTATTTCAAGTAGTGCATCATCACCTACAAGCCCTAAAATATTTTATCAATAAATGTATGTCATTAATTGTGCAAAAAGAATGTATAACACATGGTAATTATTTGTTATGTTAAATATATTTACCATCAGGAGAAGCACCTAGAAAACCGTGTTGAACATCTACCCACAATCCTGAATCAACCACCACAACGTTTTGTACTTGTTCAAAAATGCTCTTAGCCACTTTTTCCTCAAGAGTTCCATACTCCATTACCTCCGTCATACAATAAGTCTTTTTAAGAACAGTTTTAACAAGAGAATGACAAGGTGTATTTGTAATTAGGATGGTTATCCACTTTTTAGCTTGCCTTAGCCTATGCACCATAGGTAATAGTAACTGTTTAATAAAATTAATGAATGAAGTAGGTAACATTATATTTTAAAAATCTTTGAACCATAAATATTTTAAAACTTTGTCTAGCCAATAGTCAAAATTTCCTTGCAAATTGTTTGATGATATAAGCATTTCAAAAAATTAAAGAAAATAAGAAACCAAATTATTATTGAAGGATGACTTAGTAATAGTCTTAGTTGTTGATATTAAAAAAAAATGTAAAACAAAGGACGACTAAAAAGTTAATTTTGTCTACTTGTTGCACTTCGGGGGCTGTATCGAGTTATGCAGATAGGTTTTCTTTTCTAAAAACCATTTTTTGTGTTGTTCTTGCTGAAAAATGTAAAAACAACTCAAAAAAATACAAAATTCCAACTTTTTTTTGAGTAAACCTATACTTTTCTCGCATATTAGATGGGTTGGATGGAAAAGTAATAATACCAATAATATATTATAAAAAAACCAAAAAAATATTTACCATTCAGGTGATCACACATATGTGTATCTGTCATGGAAAAAAGAGAATGAACCAACTATTTTTTTGTATAATGAAGGAAAAATGTTTCAGTTCCAATCTCCACAACACATATGATAAATCTTTGCAAACTTGTACATGTCGATTGTATGTTTGATTTTGTACTGTATATATCGATCTCCCCACAATATATACATTATTATTTGTCATTACAGATCTTTCGCTGTAAATTTTTTATTAATTGTTATAGTTGCTTTGTAAGTTTTTTAAACGTTTGCTATTTTAAATTTAAATTCCTCACTGTACCTTACTTTCATCTTTCTATTAAATGTAAAGCATTGTATTACAAGTAAATATTTCTTTGTATAATAAATTTGGAAACTCTTTGTTTATATTATTTGTTTCTAGATAAAATTGAATATATTTACACATGTAGTTGAAAAAGGAGCCCACATGTCAAATAAAATTTGAAAGCAACCAACAGGAACTCTGAAACTGATACAAATATGATTAGATTGAGGCAAAGTTGTGACATGACGTTCTGTGTTTTCAGACTAAATGGCCTATTTTAAATCATGTAAATTTGCAACTTTTCCGCAGTTTAATTTTCTTAGTATGAAACAAACAAAAATTTATAATCATGAAAACATTTTATGTTAATATAAATGGTACAAATATTGAAAGATAGAATGTTTTTAAAGTATGTATATTTTTCTTCCATTCTCAATTTCTAGCAATTTCCGCAATGCTGTCACTTGGTATCCATATTATTAAATAGCACATGTCCTTTCATGCAATATGTAATGCACCTTGTATCAGGTTATAATAGTTATATTTTTCAATTATCATTATTATATACTCATCAAAATGAATTATGCAATTCTTGTCTTTTGAGATCGGTTTTAATTTTTCTTCATTCAGATACTTCTAAGGTCACTTCACTTCAATTAAGCATGTTTCGCTTTTCGCTAACAAACCCATATTATCATTAAAACAGGGTTTCAAGAGAATGTTGAAAGATGGTTTGATGATACTAGAACAAACCATCAGTATTATTTATCTCACATTTTCACATTAATCAAATAATCCAGTAAACATAACCTCGAACATATCTTTTAAAATTAAAAAATACGGATTGCAGGATAATTTACATTATCATTCATAACTATAATTTTTAATATCGGGTCGATACGATTACGTACTTTTTAACAATTTATTCCTTTCAAAAACATTTATGAAACTCTTAAATAATCAAAAATCTACACTCAAATGGAAATTATGTCAACAAATTTTGTTTGGATCCGTGTATATAATATTCTCTTATCTATGCACAGGTGTACTGTGGTTTGGATGCAACATAAAAAACAGAGATAATGTTTCTGTGCTCACAAGAAGTTGAAATCAAAACATTCGAACAGAGATGCGTTTCTTTGAACCGTCAAGAGTGGAAAGACAGAGAGAGAAAATATGTTGAATAAGTAAAAGCCGATTCAGTACTACTATCGACATCTATCGTAAATATTTTAAACCAAATAATTACTAAATTAGTAACTAGTATTGTGTAGGTTTTTAGGTTCATATACCTGTGAGGAGGCCCTCTTAATGTGGTGAATAGGGTTGGGTCGCATAAAGAAATATTAATTGTCGATGTTGTGCCTGTTTGGTCTCCCATCGTTAAGCAAGTTTAATTTTTGGGATATTATAATTTCTTCTAAGGTACGCCCTTTTGGGTTCAACTTTGTAGATGCCCACATCGGGCTACGGCAGTTGAGGTCTCCAACAGTAAGCCGAGGTGAAGGTATCTGTTAAATATTTTGTGATATATTTTGGTTGGGTGGGATATACATATTACACATATGTCTTATGCGGTATGTTACTGCAACTATTATTAATTCAATATTGTTTGATGTTATTGATAATTCTGTGGCCATACATTTTTTATCTACATAAATTGCGACACCGCCGCTGGCTATATTTTGGTTAGGTCTATTAGGCAAATAATAGATTGGTGTATTTCTGAAATAATATCATTTAGTTTTTTGAAATAGGTATAGAGCCCATTTAAGTTCCACTGTAGTAGGGATGTGAATGTTACTATTCTTGAGATGCGAATTTACGTAGGAGTCGGAATCTTCTTCCAACAATGATTTTATCGCTGTCGGGTGGATATATAATTGTTTGGCTAGTTTGCGTCTCAATCTTGTGCATTTAGTCTTCATTATTTTATTTGTGTAATATGGATGTAATTTGGTTAGGAACTGTAGAAGTGCCCGACAGTGATCTGTGTACGATTTTGTTACGCTGAGTATGTCTTTTGATCCTTGGCTGTTTTCGAAAAGATCGACTACTTGGTCGAAGTTCAGTAATTGAGTTTCGCTTTCTAGGTATTCTTTTATGGGTTCTAGTAATGTTGTAAGGTTGGTGTTGCTATTTGGTAAGTTTTTCTCATTGGTTTTGATTTTTTTCTTTAATTGAAGGAAGGGTTTTACAAATGTATCTTCAACGGGTGGTGAAGATACTTCTTGAAAAGTTCTTTTTGGTGTTGATTTGGTTGAAGTTCTAGGGTATTAATGGATGTTTGTAGTTGAAAGTAGGGATTGGTTCATGATAGTTGAAGCTAGAGTTTCAGTATTTGGAGATGCTTGAGTAGGTGCTACGAAAACTTGTCTGCGAAAAATAAGTATATGATTAAACATGGGATTAACCAGAGATATAAAATTCTCGGTAGTAATCTCTTGGATAATATTCTCAAGTTGGAGAATGCTTGAACAGAATTTGCAATTATATACTCCCTTCCCGTGGACGTTTTTTGTATTAAAATAATTCCAAGCGTTACTTTTCGATTTTTTGGAACCCTTATCAATTTATGTTTTTATACTTATAGACGGTCTAAACTGAGCCGAACGTAACGCCAAAATTATACTAGTCTCACATCATTTACAATTCACACAGCTGTATAGGAGTATGCCTTCGCGCTTCTAGGGGATTTCCCTGAATCACTGTAGCCAGCCAGACGTAAAACAATGTTGCTAAAGTTATATAAAAGGTTAGAGAAACTCAATTTTAAAATTCATTGCAAAATTTTTCAGTGCAATGTAGACAATAGAATTTTCTTACAGAGAATATTCTCCTCTCACATCTCTAGGATTAACTGATCTTATGCGTAGATATGAGATTTCTGATACTGGATTTAAGCCTAGTTTTTTTAATTCCTCTTCAACTATGTTAGGGGGTATGCTGGACATACATTTGATAATACTAAGCATGCTGATCTTCTATATAGCTTGTAAAACATTTCCGTTTATGGTTATATGCCCTGTCCTACTATAAATTTGTCTACTAATGTTTTTGATGATAAATATATACACACTCTACCATATTTGATATGCGAGATGCGAATATTATATCCTTTGGGTTTACATGTTGACTTAATATTTCTAGGTAGTCATTAGGTGCGTTCTTTTTGACTGAGATCTCAGTTAATCTCAGCTCACATCAGTAATGTGAGCGTTCTTTTTGTTTTACTCACTTTAAGTGAGCTGAGATTTTTCCACCCCCTTCACCGATGCTGAATGTGTTGTAAGGGGGTATCAGTTCGAATTAAGTCGGAAATAAAGTGGAGGGGATGAAGAAATATTTGATTTGCTTGGTTAATTTGTAGTTTTAACCAAGGTTATCTAAGGTTTTAACCATTGACATAAAAACACACATAATCTATTTTTCTTTTGTTACAAATTATGGATACAATAACATTATTATTATGTTTTGTTTCTTATTCAAGCATGCGTCGACAGATCGCGCGCTTCAATTGAGATGTCGTTCTTTTTGGTGCTTACTCACATCACTTTATCTCAGATCACCTTAACTGAAGTGATCTGAGATCTCAGTCAAAAAGAACGAACCTAATGAGACAACTATCTTCTATTGTATTAACTAAAATAGGTTGATGTCCATTTGGAGGTGAAATGCTACATTGTTGACTGGCTGCTTTTGAATGAGAGACATTTTGTTGAAGTTGATTTAAAGCTGACATAATTGTTCAGAAAAGTATTTTACTTTGGATGGGAACCGGCCCTGTCTCACAGCTCGGCTGTTTGAAAGACGTTCATCAGTGTGAAAATCGATTAGCTTAATCATTTTTTATTGTGTTTGAAAAATTTTCACTTAAGATGGATGTTTAAAATCAAAATTTAATAATGAGTAATTTTATTTACTCACGTTTGCACCTGATGTAAAGAAATCACTAATCACTTGGTTCTTGCACTTTTTTAGAAATGTTCAATTTAATAGTTCCTTTATTTTATACTTTTAGACAGAGCTGATAGAAACGACATGTAGTATCGCATTCGAATTCAGGGTCGGTCTCCCTTGATTAATCTATGATTTCAATAAGAATGAAATTTCTTACATTTATTGATTAATACAACTGTAATAACTTATGATAGCACTGCACTATTAATAACAAAAAGTTATATTGATCAGTATCCAAAAAATAGAGAAAACGTTGAAGGAGATAGTAATCAATAACTTATTGAAAAAACAATACCTGAGAATCATCCTCTAATACTTGTGTGCAAAATTTTATATCAACTAATTATGTTTTTGCATATATAATAAACCAATTTTTGAAAAAGAAAAATACATTCGATATTTAAATTTAAAAGGAAACTTAAGATATAATATAAAATTAAATATCTAGATTGCTGTTTGGCAGTGAGAAAAGAGGGAGTAGATAAATTACAATAAAAATGATGTGACAGTGAGAGTATGTATATCTCTGGTGATCTGATTAAAAAGTGTCTGAAAATTGAGGAATAGGAAACTCATTCAAACTTGCCATGTTCAAGTAATGCAGGCAAAATAAAAAAATAAATAGGAGATAAGGGGCTTAGTGGCTCAGTACAGAGTTTGTACTTTAGATTCAGAGGGTTCTAAGTTAGAGTCCTACCTGCAGCAAAGATATTCTCAAATTATTATGTAATTAGAAAGTATTTTTAAAGAGCTAAGTGAGTGAATCTGCACATCTGCAGTCTAACATTAGAGGAGGCACTAATGTTAGAATGTTAGACTGCGGATTCACTCACTTAGCTCTTTAAAAATAATTTCTAATTGCACGGCACAAATATTCCTATCTTCCAGTCATGAGATACTTAAAGCAACCAAATCTATGAAATGATTTTGTTCAAGGAAAATGGATTTTTTTTCCAATTCTGACTGGGATAATGATCATGATTGTTGCTCAAAGATAGGATACACATTTCTGTTGTCAAAAGAGGCTCTTTTTTAGAAATCAATGAAAAAGTGAATGATAGCTATATACTCAACAAAGGCGTACAATCCAGGAATAACATTGTTTTGTAATAATTTATCAACAATAAAATTTGCAGAAAATCCAGTCGTTTCACAGAGATGCTATCACGTCTATATTAAACATTATTTTGTTAAAAATATTGAGAATCATAATTTAAAACTAAGATTTACAAGTTCAAATGAAAAGTTAACAACATTGAAATAAACAGTTTACGTAGAACAAATTACGATACATCACAAGAAAATGTTGGAAAGCTGATTAGTCACAAATGCATTCAAAAATAAAATTATTGCCTAAATCCTCCAATCTATGACATTATTTAATTTCAGAAAATACCTAATGTAAATACTTAATGCTCGAATATGGTTCTCAAAATAATTTTGAGTTATTTTGTATTACTTTTGAATTTTAACATAAAAATACCTATCCTATTTTTTTCAGCACATTCATTATAACTGTTAAAAATAGTGGGGATAATGTGTTACGAACAAAAACATTCAACTAATGGATAGACAAACCAAGTCATTCATAAATCAATAGAAAAGGCGATCAATCTTTAGGTTTGGGGAGAGTTATTTTACATTGCTTTGGCAAGCTGCACTAGGCTCCACATCGATATTATCTCCCTCACCGTGCTTTGACTGTTTGGTTGGTAAACTGAATTGGCAACACAGTCAGCCAATAATGAATGAGAGCATATGGTTGGTTTACGAGAGTATTGCAGGATCCTCATGTTGTGGATAATTTTATTGGGATAAATCTATAAATTCCATTTATTTTATACTAGCATATAATAATGTGTGCATTCAAATTCAATAGAACGCTGCTTCAGAATTAACATGTCTTCTTGCATTGTGAACAATGCTTCTCTTAAATATGCACCAATTAGGGACTTTTGTGATTGTTTTGTCCATGTAAATAAAGCGCCATTTTCATATTTCTAAATTTTTGCAGCTTTCACACAAATGTTATAGATAAACTATTGTTATTTATGGTTATTAGAAGCAACGTAGCAACGACGATGAATTGTTTAACTTTATGTTTGATGGCAACTATTTGGATCTTAGGCTGTCTATTTTTAAGTTGAATATTTTTGGTTAGGAATAAATTTGATTTTTATACACTAGGGTCTCGATAGAATATAATTCCAATGAGAATGATTTTAGCTTAAATAGAAATCATTTAGCTGTATAGAAAAATGTTGTATTGTATATAATATCTTTTTGGACATATGCAGGTAATCACCACATGAGCTATTGCTTGTGACTGATAGGATATTCATATAATAAGACTTCATACACTTGCATAAATAACTAAGGGTTGGAGTAGGGCTCTTGGGTCTAGCATACTTCCATATCTGATAAAAAAAATTTTCACGGGAATGTATTGATGGATGATTATCTTTCATTTTAACCTGAATCAGTCATCCCCCACCCACACCCTAAGGGCGGGGGTGGGGGTGACTTTGTAAAATAGTCGTAAAAATAAATTTTTGAATTTGGAATCATTTTCTACGTATACACCCAAAATGTAATTTTGATAACTTGTTTTTTTATAAAGCTACGCAAAAAAATATCAAAAAATTCATTATTCATTGGTGTAGAGCTCTCGGGTCTAGCATACTTCCATATTTGATAGAAAAAAACTTTTTGCGGGAATTTGTTAATGGATGATTACCTTCCATTTTAACCTGAATCAGTCATCCTCCACCCACCCCCTAAGGGCGGGGGTGGGGGTGACTTTGTAAAATAGTCGTAAAAATAAATTTTTGAATTTGGAATCAAATTCTACGTAATTTTTTACGTATACACCCTAAATTTCATTTTGATAACTCGTTTTTTTATAAAGTTATGCAAAAAAAAGTTATCAAAAAATTGATTATTCAATGGTGTAGAGCTCTCGGGTCTAGCATACTTCCATATTTGATAGAAAAAAACTTTTCGCGGGAATTTGTTGATGGATGATTATCTCTCATTTTAACCTAAATCAGTCATCCCCCACCCACCCCTTAAGGGCGGGGGTGGGGGGTACTTTGTGAAATGGCCGTGAAAATAAATTTTTGAATTTGGAATCAAATTCTACGTAATTTTTTAAGTATACACCCAAAATTTAATTTGGATAACTTGTTTTTTTATAACGTTATGCAAAAAAAAGTTATCAAAAAATTGATTATTCAATGGTGTAGAGCTCTCGGGTCTAGCATACTTTCATATCTGATAAGAATACGTTTTGCACGGGATTGTATTGATGGATGATTATCTTTCATTTCAATCTTAATCAGTCATCCCCCGAGGGGAGGGGGGGTTATGACTTTGTAAAATAGTCGTAAAAATTTATTTGGGGAAAAATAAAATTTCAACGACGTAGAAAAAAACTTTTCGCGGGAATGTGTTGATGGATGATTATCTTTCATTTTAACCTAAATCAGTCATCCCCCACCCACCCCCTAAGGGCGGGGGGGGGGTGACTTTGTAAAATAGTCGTGAAAAAAAATTTTTGAATTTGGAATCAAATTCTACGTAATTTTTTACTTATACACCCAAAATTTCATTTTGATAACTCGTTTTTTTTATAAAGTAATGCAAAAAAAGCTATCAAAAAATTGATTATTCAATGGTGTAGAGCTCTCGGGTCTAGCATACTTATACTTGATAGAAAAAAACTTTTCGCGGGAATTTGTTGATGGATGATTATCTTTCCGTTTTTAACCTAAATCAGTCATCCCCACCCACCCCTTAAGGGCGGGTGTGGGGCGACTTTGTAAAATAGTAGTAAAAATAAATTTTTGAATTTGGAATCAAATTCTACGTAATTTTCTACGTATACACCCAAAATTTCATTTTGATAACTTGTTTTTTTTTATAAAGTTATGCAAAAAAAATATCAAAAAATTGATTATTCATTGGTGTAGAGCTCTCGGGTCTAGAATACTTCCATATTTGATAGAAAAAAACTTTTTGCGGGAATTTGTTGATGGATGATTATACCTTCCATTTTAACCTGAATCAGTCATCCTCCACCCACCCCCTAAGGGCGGGGGTAGAGGTGACTTTGTAAAATAGTCGTAAAAATAAATCTTTGAATTTGGAATCAAATTCTACGTAATTTTTTACGTATACACCCTAAATTTAATTTTGATAACTCGTTTTTTTATAAAGTTATGCAAAAAAAAGTTATCAAAAAATTGATTATTCAATGGTGTAGAGCTCTCGGGTCTAGCATACTTCCATATTTGATAGAAAAAAACTTTTCGCGGGAATTTGTTGATGGATGATTACCTTTCATTTTAACCTAAATCAGTCATCCCCCACCCACCCCCTGAGGGGTGATGACTTGAGAAAAATTTAAAGTTTAAGATAAAATTATGAAAATTTAGGGGCGTACATAAAAAATTCAAGGAAAACGATGACGTCGTTGGAATTTAATTTTTTCCAAAAATAAGGGTAGCCACTCCCCAACCCCCCCCTGAAAGGGAATTTTTTATTTATTGTATTTTTTTGAGATTTCACGCATCGTATATGCCCTATCCCGAAAATGAAGTCCCCATGTCTTCCCGTTTCTTATATAACGGAGTGACCCAAGATCCAGAATCATCGCATTTTCTTTGAAATTTCAAGGCCGTACATAAAAACATTCAAGGAAAACGGTGACGTCGTTGGAATTTAAGTTTTTCCAAAAATAAGGGTAGCCACCCCCTAAAGGGAATTTTTTATTTAGTGTATTTTTTGAGATTTCACGCATCGTATATGTCCTATCCCGAAAATGAAGTCTCCATGTCTTCTCGTTTCTTATATAACAGATTGACTCAAGATCCAAAATCATCGCATTAAACTTGATGTTTCTCAAGTATGGACTTTGACAAAATTTCAGAGAAAATTCGATGATTCTGGATCTTGGGTCACTCTGTTATATAAGAAACTGGAAGACATGGAGACTTCATTTTCGGGATAGGACATATACGATGCGTGAAATCTCAAAAAAATACACTAAATAAAAAATTGCCCTTCGGGGGTGGTTTTTTTGGGAGGTGGCTACCCTTATTTTTGGAAAAAATTAAATTCCAACGACGTCATCGTTTTCCTTGAATTTTTTTATGTACGGCCCTAAATTTTCATAATTTTATCTTAAACTTGAAATTTTTCTCAAGTATGGACTTGGATAAAATTTCAGAGAAAATGCGATGATTCTAGATCTGGGGACACTCTGTTATAAAAGAAACGGGAAGACATGGAGACTTCAATTTCGGGATAGGGCATAGGGATACGATGCGTGAAATCTCAAAAAAATGCACTAAATAAAAAACTCCCTTTCGGGGGTGTTTTTTTTGGAAAAATTGAAATTCCAACGACGTCATCGTTTTCATTGAATTTTTTATGTACGGCCCTAAATTTTCATAATTTTATCTTAAACTTAAAATTTTTCTCAAGTCATCACCCCTCAGGGGGAGGGTAGGGGTGATTTAGGTTAAAATGAATGGTAATCATCCATCAACAAATTCCCGCAAAAAGTTTTTTTTCTATCAAATATGGAAGTATGCTAGACCCGAGAGCTCTACACCAATGAATAATCAATTTTTTGATATTTTTTTTGCATAACTTCATAAAAAACAAGTTATCAAAATGAAATTTTGGGTGTATGTAGATAATTACGTAGAATTTGATTCCAAATTCAAAAATTTATTTTTACGACTATTTTACAAAGTCATGACTGATTTAGGTTAAAATGAAAGATAATCATCCATCAATACATTCCCGTTAAAAAAAATTTATCAGATATGGAAGTATGCTATGCTAGACCCAAGAGCCCTACTCCAACCTAACTAAGATCTGGTTTGTTGTTCCTCATATATTCATATTTTAATAAATATTGCATAATTTTAAAAAAACTTTATTTTGAAAGTTTTTGGAACATTTCTAATAGTTAACGATATTCTTGTAGATCTCTCCAAGATTTCATCACTTGTACTTTTGTTACATAATTCCAAATTAACGCAGTCTTTTATTGTATCCAACTTTCTATCACAAATGGAATGTAAATATTTGGAATATAAATCATCTTTAATTATCACAAGGCTACATTCTTCTAATAATATGTCACATACTTTTTTTCTCCTTGAATCATTTTCCACAAATTCAAGTATGGTATGAGATCCGCAAGAAATAGTACATATTGTAGGATAAAAAAGGGGACCATCAGTATGGGGCATAATGCCTTGTCCAGGTAAATACTCATTTACAAGTACTTGATTAGGTTCACATTTATCAAATACCTGGAGTTCCTTAATTTTATTTAAATAAATTTCTAACCAATTAGGTATTTTTTCTGGTATCATCCCTTTTTCATGTGGAACACCACCATATTCCTGTAATCTTCTATTCGAAAGGTTAGTCCACTTGGGTTTCGGAACTGAATACACATTTTTAATAATATGGGTATTCTCATCTGCTGTAATGAAATTTGGAATGTAGTATATAGTTGGAGGAGCTCCACTAACTTTAAACTTAGTTACATCCATTCACACAAAACAAAAAACTGTTCAGTTTACAATTTCTGATTATCATTATCATGGAGTTCCTGTCTTCTTCTTTCACTTTAACTCTATGACGCATATCATATAATCATAGATAAGAGAATTGCAAATAATCTTTTTGTCTATGACAAGACGTATTTACGGTATCTTTTGATCGGGCTGTGATCTACAACCGACTTTTAACAGTTTCACGTTCGTTTACTTGATCCGATTGAACTAAACTTTTTCGAATAATTGAATAGGTTATGAAACGAGTTAATTCCATTTAACCCTACTAGAATAGTAGGACAACTTGGGTTATTTTTCGATTACTAGAAACAAAAATTCGAATTTTGTTATACACATAGTCTCTCACATAAAAAAAATGGAGGAAATGGAAAATTTGTTACGCTTCGCTATATTCAGACAGCTCAGAAATTATTTCTTGAACGAGTAATAAAATGCTTTCGGATACCTCGAGAACCAAGTAACATCTCGTCACGTAAATTTAAGAACCCAGTACTTGATCTCGATAACGATTTAAAATAAGCACTCTTCATCTTAAAATAGGAAAATTGTCCTTCTCAAACACAACAAAACACCTTAAAACCCCACAAAATACAAAGTAAACCGTTTTATAACTATAAAACTCTGCAGCTTTATCAACATAAATGAGTGTACTCTATTGAAAATCAACCTAACCTAACCTATCCTTTATCTATGGAATGTACTGAATCCAATGTTTGAACGTCGCCGCCATATTGACAGCTAAAAAGTCACGTGGAGGAAATCATTTTAAGGTTATCTAATAATAATAATATTTATTCAAGTAAAATTTTAACAACTGAAATATACAGTACATATATGAATAAATATAATAATCACAGAAGCAGTGTATAAAGCTGCTTGTTTTGTGATGTAAAATACTATTTAAATATTTTTACATTTCGTATTGTTCGATATTGTCTTAATATTAGAACTTGTGTGGGCGACATATTCGGGAATTTTTGACTAAAATTAATGTGTGCGATATATTCGGGATTTTTCAACAAAATTAAATTTTTCGCCATACGGCAATGTGAGTATAAGGTAAAATTTTCTAGTGTCGGGTTCGTTGAATTATTGTCTTTATTTACAATTTATTAGATCAGAAAATATTGATCTATCCGTTTCCGTAATCCATTTCTTAATTTGCCTTTTATATTTACTATATTTGTTTATCGTTTTTAAATGTTTGGGTACCATTGCATAAATTCTCGGTGCTAAGTAATATGCATTTCTCTGTCCAATAGTCTTCACACGCCTAGGCCGAATAACACCATCGTGGTGTCTGGTATTATAACAGTGGCTATATGAAGTAAGTACATCTCTTTCTTTATAAATAAATAATAGAATTTTTTGAAAGTAGAGCTGTCGAATATCTTTGACTTGTAACTCATTATACAATTTATCTGTTGAGAAGAGAATATTTTTACTGTATATAATTCTTAATACCCATTTTTGAACTACATGTACTCCGTTCAGATACTGGTCATACACCCCTCCCCATCCCAATATACCGTAGGACAAAATCGATTCCACCAAAGCAAAATATACTGATTTTAAACTCTTAATATCTAGAAAATCTCGCAAAATTCTAAATTTTGGTATGTGACCTCTAATTTTATTTACGACTTCTTTACAGTGTAGGTCCCATCTTAAGTGTCTATCTATTAGAATGCCCAGATACTTCACGTTGTGTCCCTCGCATATAGCAATATCATTCCCTACATTTATTGGACCTAATTGTGGTAGTCCAGTTTTGTATGAACAAAACGGTAGGTATTTGGTTTTTTTATAATTTATTGTTAATTTATTATATTGTAACCATTTTTCTAAATTTTGAAAATCATTTTCTATTTTACATTTCAGATCCACCCATGTAGCAGATGTATATGTAATTACAGTATCGTCTGCAAAACTGGTTATTGTACCCTGAAGATTTACAGAAAATATACTGTTAACGTATAGAAGAAACAGAACTGGTCCCAAAACAGTACCTTGGGGAACACCGCATGTCACTTTTTGTCGCGTACTTAATGTTTCATCTATGGTGACCATTTGAACTCTATCGGATAGGTAACTTTTTATTAAGTTGTACGCATTGCCCCGTATTCCATATCTGTATAATTTTTCCATAAGAATTTTGTGACATACCGTATCAAAAGCTTTGGACAAGTCCAAAAAGACACTCACCACTGGGACATTTTGATCTATCGATTGGTAAATAATAGACGTGAGATTGTAGATAGCATCTTCAGTAGATTTACCCTCACTAAACCCATATTGATGGTCTGAAAGGATATTGTATCTCTTTAAAAAGGAACATAACCTTGATTTTATAATTTTCTCCATAATTTTGCTTACATTCGATATCAACGATACAGGTCTATAGTTTCCCATTTCACTCCTTTCTCCACTTTTATGTAGCGGTTTTATTATGGCATTTTTAAAAATGTTTGGAAAATGTCCAGTACTGAAACAATGGTTTATGATATAGTTTAATGGAGCTGCTATGTTAACATCAATTTTTTGCAATGTTTCGGAATGTATATTGTCTTCGCCCGGTGATTTTTTAGGTTTTAATTGCTTAATTGTATTTAAAATTTCATCTTCAGTAGTTGGAGTAAGATATATGGAATTTTCAACATGTTCAAGGTTTTCTGTAAAGTTTGGGACTATTGGGATATTATTTGCAAGTTTTTCTCCTATTTCACTATAAAAAGTATTAAAAGCATTTGCAATTTCTTTCTTATTATCAATGTTTCTTTCATCCAACTTAATTAAATCTATAGGTTTCTTAGATTTTTTTTACCACATATAGTAGTAATGCATTTCCACATAGATGTTGACGAATTTTGATTTTCATTAATGTAATTCTGATAATATTCTTTTTTTGCGTTTTTTACTAATTTTGCAATACTATTTTTACTATTATTGTATTGTTTTTTCAATTCTGTATCTTTAGGATGTTTTAGAGACAACTTGTATAACTTATTTTTTTCCAATATTTGATTGGCTAGTGACTGTGTCATCCATTTTTGTTTATTTTTTATTTTAACTTTGTTAGTACACTTCTCGATGTTACTTTTTAATATATTTATAAAATTATTTGCTGCCGCATCTATATTTTTTTCTTTATATAACCTTTCCCATTTTTCTGAAGCTAAGTTGTTTCTAAGTGTTTTATAGTCGATGTAATATTTATAGTTATATTTGCTTGATTGAGTATTCTCCCGCTCTCGTTCAAACGTAAGGGCTATTGGACAATGGTCTGTTATGTTGTATTTGAAAATGTATGATTTACAATTTGATGAATGGGGATCATTTATAAAAAAATGATCTAAACATGTTTGCGAGGGTAGTCTTGTATATTCATTTATATATGAAATGTATCCGAAGGCACTCATTATATTTTTATATTCATCAACGACTTCATTATTATTATTTAACAGATTTATATTTATATCTCCAGTTATTACCCAAGTGAGATTTCTTTTGCGATCGTTCAAAAATGTGATTAAATATTTTTGGGTCACTATTTGGTGAACGGTAAATCGCATTAATTTCAATTTTTTTATCTGTCAGCTTGCTTTAGAGATCGCTGCAAGCAGCCATCTTCATGTTGTAGCTGCTTTTCGTCTCGGCTATGGAAGGTAGAAGTAGAACGTAGAACTAAGGAGAACCATCTTGTATAGGGGACAAGTTGAAAAAGTGTCCAGCTGTAAGCAGCAAATTACAGTTCGATAACCGACCACAATAACGCTAGCGTAGCAAGTGGAAACTACATGAAAATAGCAGTTTTCAACGGAGTGAAGGTCGCTGAGTTTTACGTAAACAAGTGTTGATGTTTATTAGTAAATATAACCTATAAAACTGCTGAACTAACCTGGATAGTGATTCGATTTTTATAAACTTTAGTAGATACATTTTTTATTATTATTATTACGAATTTGTTGTTGTAAATTCAAAGAGGAAAAAAAATAGAAACAATGGGAAAGCTTTGTTCAGTGAAAAGTTGTCCAAGTGGGCGAAAATTAAAAAATAAAGCAACTGATGCGTCTCAACCTCTGTCATTTTTTCTTACGACATAAAAAACAATTTACAAAACAGGAAGCTGATATGAACGTTGTTATATCAAAGGCTCGAGTACATATTGAAAGAGCAAACCAGGGAATGAAGATTTTTGAAATATTGAGAGTTCCTTTGCCATGGACTTTGCTCAAAGATGTGGATGACATAAATACAGTCATAAGTGCCATGGTGAATCTGCAAACCCCTATATTAGATGATGACAAATTCATTACGAATTAATATTCAATGATGCATAAATACCATGCATTTTTTCATCTTCTTTCAATTGATCAATTATTATTGTAGTTGTGAGTTGAGTTCATATTGTATAGATCACACACAAGTAAAATTTAAAGATAAAATCTCGAAAACATTTGTATATTATTAGACACCAATATCACTGATCATCATAGTACACTTCCCTTATCAACTACACCATATAACGTATGTTAGCTCTAAAAACGTTATTAATTACACACATCTAAAGAATAAACTAAGAAATATATATATTGGAATGTATTGTATAGAATAAATGAAACACAAAATGCTTGGGGTTGTTTTCTAAATATATTGTTATTTTGTCTATTGTTTTTATTTGTTGTAATATTGTGTTGCATTTTATTATGGTAATATTGGAGTGTTTTTTATTGTTGTAATATTGTGTTTTGTGATTGTAATTTCAAGATTACCTATTTGAGTGAAAAAATTCAAAATAACGGCATAAATACTACCACACCTAATGATCACGGACAGCTTTTGGCTTTGTGGTGTTTAGTGTTTGTATTGGAGAGTGGATAATTGGAATTTCTATGTATTTTATATATGTATATATAGTATGTCTGAAAAAGTTGGCAACGTATGGAAAACTTTTTTATTAGTAAATAAAGTTATGAAAAAAAGTTATTCTTTATAAAAAGTTCTGCATGGCCCATAAAGTAAAACGCGCACATCTGATGTTAATTTTTTAAATGGTATACGAGGTTTGTCAAAAAATATGAATTTGATACAAGTTTAAAGTACCTTTATTTTTTACAATATCGAAAACTTTAATTATTAAAACTTATTCGAAATAGAAAATTATGTTTTAATATGCAATTAGAACATACTACTTAAAAAAATTATGTTATTTTCACAAATTGTTCTCAATATATTCAATGTAATTTTAAAGTGTTGATAGGAATTAAAAATTACATTTAAGTGCAATTACTGATTACTTCACTCATTACCTCATTGCAAAATTTATGAACTACTACTTTCTCTTAAGAATTATCTCAAATAGACACACTAACTAAATGGAATGTATTATTTATTTCTCGAAAGCTTTTACTAGAGTGACTTTCGGAAAGAAATGTCATTGTCAGAGTCGTCTACATTTTAAATTATTTTGCTTATTTTTGTGTATTCTAGTAGAAAATAAATACATTATTCTGTTTTTGGTATTACTAATTTATTACTGATTAAAGTTCATTGCTAAAATATTTTCAATCAACATTTGAGGTGTGTTGAGGTTAAATAAGATAAAAGTTTCACAACTAAAATTTGCGAAATTTAAGTTGAAATTGAAGTGGTCAAAATATTCCTAATAACCTTTTGCAATATTGTAAATACCTGACATACTGTATATGTATACACATCTTGCAAAATAATTTGTTATGTAAATATATTACAAATACATATTATTATTATTAGCTTTTTGATATTTAATCTAGTTCCTTATAATTATAAGCAAATTATTATTTTATATGTATGTGGTGGCGAGTGATACATTTTAACTAAATAAATCCAAATACTTCAGTTTTGTCTTTTTTTCACAAATCTTCACTTGTATCATCTACATTGCAAAATTAATATATTAATGAAATTGATATAAAATGGAGTCTTTAAGACCACATTTTCATAATAGTATTGAATGTTTTCATGTATGGGATACTTTTTCCAAAATAAACTCGAAAATACTCTAGCTCCTGTTTATTTTCACATATAACATGGATCATGTGGTTGAAATAATTCATAGAAATTGTTTCTATTAACTGCCTGGTAAAATCTTCATCAAATGGTACAATTATATTTAGGAAAGGCCTTGAATATGTTGAATATAATATGCAATCATATTGGGTCAAGTTCAACAGGGCCATGCCCAATTGTACTTGTCCATAATAGGCGTGCTGCTTCTTCAGCCTAACTCCATTGGTTGAAATTTCCAGGTAGCTGCATTCGTTTACGAAGTGTATGGCACCTTTTGTTTTGCCTACAAATGAAAGACATTTATTCAAGTTCATTATTATTATTATGAGTGATCATATTACCAACAAAAGGACATTTGATTTCAAGCAGCCTAGATGGTTTTCCTTCTTCCATAACAATACCATCAGGTGAGTACCCTAACCATGGATATAGCTGGCAAATAATGAACCCAGGTTCAATTACATTTTCTCCCAAATTTTCCTTGTATTTGTTAAGAGCTTCTTTCTCATGTTTGATAACATGCTGTACAAATTTATTCGTGAACCCTTTTGGAAAGAAGTAGTTCAAGCTCTTTTAATTCCAATCCATTTGTCTATAAGTGAACCGGGAACCTGAAAAACACCTTTTATCATCTCTACTTTTGATATTTTTATGAAATATTTATACCGTTAACCTATACTCCCGATGAATTTTCCAACCTTCACTTCCACTACAGCATCTGACAATTATTTCTGACATGTCTACATCACAGAGAGTTGAATAAAAGCCTTTGCAACACTCTCGCAATGTGTAGTTTGAGACATTCAAACTCAACAAAGATGTTGATTCTTTCATGTGTGACACCAGAGGATTAAGCCAATTTGGAGGTAGGACTTCCACACCTAATTCAACTTTTGTTGTCACTGTTCGACGCCCCTGTCTGTAAAGAAAGTTTTATAAGCAATGTTTTTTTTACAAGTCTTATTGTTCTGGTCAAATACTCACATATGCTTACTCAGTGCAGAATAGGGATGACTGGATATCTATAAAGACAAACATCTTTCTTTCTCTTCCTGTGAAAGTGGCCTACAAAGTTTCCTCGCAGCCATCTTCTTCACACAACAAGTTAGGCTAATTGGTTGGGCCTCGTAATCCTCCTCAACTGCCTTCTTGTGAGTCCTCCAATAGCACTCCACATCAGTGCTTGACAATTTTTCAAGTGATAGAACATCTCCCCTGCAATCAATAACACAATCTGAATTTTAATGTGTCCCTTTCAAGTGAAGAAAAAAATTACCTTGTACATTTCAATAATGTGGCTGAAATGTGTTTCTATTTTCCTGAAGCTCCAGCTTTGCAGGTACATGAAAATGAAAGTATTTTCCAGGTTCCTGTTGAAAAGTCAGCCTCTAACTATCCAGAGACTTCATGAGGTTTTCCAGTTAGAAGCGCACTGGTTTGGAGGCAAAGTGCCATGAGTCTAATGGCTGAGTAAACACCATCTTCATTGCATTTGCGATCGCAAATGCCTACTGTTTAGGACTTGTTCGCCATCCACGAAGCACCTACTGTCATGTGTTGCATCCAAATATGCAAATACAGTAGTCAAACTCAAATATACCTCCTAGTTTTTCCATGACTGTTGCTAACTGAAAAGGATCTCATTTGATACCTATTTTAAACCATTGCAAAACGTTATATTACCTCACAGTTTGTTATTTTCTTTCACACACTATAATCAATTGTCCAAAACACACACAAAAATCCAAAAAAACACTTTTTTATAGTTCGCAAACAACTAAAACATAAGAATCAACCATGAAATCCGTATAAAAAATAACGCCATAAACATAGAGATTACTCACAATCCTCCATATTTGTTTACGTCTTGCAGCGCCCTCAACGGTGGTCGAAATCGCCAATAGTTCGGTCTCGATCCCTATCCTACTCTAGTAATTTATGGTGCTGTTTTTAAAATCTTTCCACTTGCTACTGTGGCGCCACCTTAATTTGCTCCCTGTCAGCGGACACTTTTTCATACACTGAGTTCGTCCTCCTTAGTTCTACCCTCCATAGTCTCGGCGACTCACGTCTTGTCGCTGTTTTTCATCACAGCACTTTATCCCAGCGATTTGTGACTTGTCACTACTTTTTTGAGTCGCGAGAAATTCAAGATGGGGTCACGTGACCATTGTCTCTGAAAACGAGGGTCGAGCGAATGCATGAGGTTACATATTTTTATTCACAGAAGGGGTTCAGCCCACAGGGGTTAGTTATCTCTGGTTCAGTCTGGATTCAATTTATCATGCAACTCCACAGATTTGTCTAAAGATAAACACATCAGTTATAATACCCGTACGCTAACGAATTAATTAACCTGAGATAAAATGCTTCAGGTATACTCTTGCATTCTTGATTTATGCATCCGAGAATTCTTCACGTTTGATAGCTTTCAGCCATTCTTGGTGTCGGAAGGCAGATAATTCCTCATTCGTTCTAGGTTTAAACTATAATACTACTTGAAGAATTCGATAAAAGTTTACATTATCTCGGTAACTTCTGCATTCACACTGAACTATACGACAAAACGAAGGCATTTTTATATAAGCAAGACAATCACTGAATACTTCCAATTATCACTTTTGTTTACAGAAACAATTTAACTTTTGTAGCACCATTGTAAAAGCTGTTTTAGACTACACAATTTCTTGTACAAGATTTGGTTCGATTTCCTGTACAAGATCTAGAACCACAAATTGTTTGGCAGTAAATTTATTCTGTATTATACTGTACAATATATTGTTCAAGAAATAGTTCCTGATTCTGCGCAGTACATCGTTTTTCTTTCTCACGATGAAATCAGAATCGTCTATGTTAAAGGCCAAATGTAATGTTCTATGATCCCAGTGAAATGTCAAAAATGAAACAACCTAAAATTGTTGGGCTTTGGTTGTATCCGTTTGGTGTGTGAATTATAGATTATTTTTGATTAATTTATTTTTGTAAATGAAGCTAACACATAACCGTGAAACTGTAAACAATTAACTATATTAGGTTACACAAAATTATTATATATCCCAACTGCGCATGTCCTTGGCCTAGAAATTGTGTAGAAATAGAACATGTGTAATGATATAAATTCATCACTATAAAACTCGATTCAAGAAACCAGTTAGCACCGCGATGACGACGTACCCCACCAGAACAGCAAAGCCCCCACGCCAAGATGCGCACGAAGAATCGGCAGTAGACGGGAAAGAGACTTCCACCACCACCACGACGATGGATATAAAAATGCAAACCGACAGACGATGAGACGACTTGGTTTACGGACTCCTGCTCCTCCAAGTTCCGCCGCCTCCAGTGCGAAGCGTAGGTCGAAGGTATTGACTTTAACCTTAAACGCTTTACACTATCCACCGCCGAATGTTGTACTAAGTCGGAGTATTGATCCGATTTTATACATCATTCATTAGAACGGCCATTGGTTTCTGGTATTGACGGAAACGAGAACGATTGTTCGCACTATTAGAAGAATTTCTGTGTGGTACTGACACACTGAAAGCTCTACAGTATCTTTGTAGGGAAGCCCCGTTAAGCCGGGTACTGACTAGCTATAAACGATCGCTTTAACTGTTAGTATAATTTCGGTGTGGTATTGACGAGCCGTAATAACTACAGTCCCTGCAAACAGAGATATTCGTTAAGTTGGGTACTGACTAGCTACATACGATACTGTATCTAGAGATTAAAACCGAAAGAGTATTGTTCCGCCGGTTGCTCATACCCCAGGCTGTCTGAACATTCCACAGGACGCAAAGAATCCCGTACACCGTCGAGTATATCGCCGGAATCGAAATACACACCGCTACAGTTACATCTATCTACTATTCGGACCGGACCATCCATGCTATGCTCACTCCCACTATAAATTTTGTCATGTTTATTTAGTTATACCACCCGTCGCCGGTAGCGCTACATAATCAATGAACTGTCAGATTTTTAAAATCTCGCCATTTCTATAACCTCCATCTCATTTTGATACTTCGATCGCCATTATCAGCCATTGCTTTCGTTTGTATATTATACGGTTATTATTATATTAATTTGTATAAACAGACATTTTTGTGCTTTTCAAGTGATTGTGTATATTAAACATTAACAATATGGTTCAACACTGTATTGTTCCCACTTGTAAAAATACAAGTAAAGACATTAAAATGCATCTCCTTCCTAAACAAACTTAAAAGCAAATGCAGTTCCAAACTTATATTTACCAGCACCAAACAGAAGTATGAAGCAATTATCTTATCTATGGTATGGAGGAATTACCTGAGAAGAACCAGGACATTGTTGAATCCCAAGGTAATGTACAATACTATTGTGGAAATTGACCCATATCATAAGTAGTCGTAGCAAAAACTGGTTTTAGGAAATGTATTTTAATCTGACAGCGGAAAACACAAAAAAGTAATTAATTGTAGTTTCATCAGCTTGCTTCATAATTATGAGGAGCAGCCCAGTAAATATGAAAATTTAGATTTGCTACACTATAATTGAAGTTCTCACTAGGAATCGTTTTCAGTGTGTGCTATTGAATATGTCAAAAATAGACAAAGCCACAAACTTTGTTGTATATTACAAAAGTTAAAAGCGATTTGGCCTATTTATTTTTGTTTTGCTAAAAAAAATTTTCTGATGATGCTTTAAATAAGTTTCATTTTGACTAAGCAAATATAACTAAAGCTTTTACTATTACAGGTTCAGAGTCATATCCTGCCATAGCCTCCTGCAGCACTCCAACTACCTCGGCGGGGTTGGCTGTCTTTGCTCATTGTTGCACTGCTTTAACTACTGCTTGCTGCTTTTGCATGTATGTTAGTTTTGGTTATGGGATGGTGGACAAATTCAGCTATCGGGTGTCTGCTTCCACGTTAGCACCGCTGGTAATGGGAATAACAGGATCATTTATGGTGCTGTTATTCTTTGACTAAATGACATCCCAACGGTTTTGTTTTACGGCTTAATCCTAAGGTGTGCGTATCCGTGCCGAGGGGATGCATGACAGTGAGCCTATCATCTGTCACTAACGGAACCTTCGGGATACTAGGCGCCCTCCCGTCGTAAGTCAGCCTTGTCATGGTAATGCAGGGCTCTGCCGTGATGGACCTCTTTTTCCCTAGCTACTCGTGGGACTTTTATGGAAGAAGTAACTAAAAATATAAATACCACAGAGGAGATGGAAGTCGAACTATCGACTCCAACTGACCTCCCTGTAACTTCGGATCAGGAACGAGACCTACTCAGGTCTCCAACTCATGAAAATAAACCTAGGAAACTAGGTGGTGCAGCCAGGAAACGACTTAGTCGTCTCCTTAAGAGTGGGGTTCCTTACGAATTCGCCTTGCACCAAATACTAGAGCAGCGAGAGCGGGATCAGCCGCAAGAGAGGAAACATACCCCCTCTGTGGCTGGTACCAGCAAGCGCTTACGCTCTAATGATGACTCACCTGAACAAGAGGCAAAGAAGCCCTGCTCAGCTGAATCAGTGGTAACGTCAGGTGAAACTGACTTACAAAAGCCCTCTTATGGGCAGGCTGTATCCGGCATCAAGGTGGGAATTTTACATCTTGAACATCCGACAGCCTCGATTACGACCAAATAAATGGAGTCCCTTCAGTATGCCATTATGGCCGCTGTAGAGGATATACCTGATGGTGGTCCACAAGTACAGTTCCAGAGCTGTACTTTCCGGCCTGGATGGTTACAGATCACCTGTGTAAATCAGGAGAGTGTCTCGTGGTTGACTGGAGTAGTCAATACACTTCAACCATGGGACGGTGCCTCCCTGAAATGTGTTTCAGGTGACCAACTCCCGAAGCCACACATCTGTGTGGCTTACATACCTGACGAAGGCAGTCGTAGACTGACTTCAGAACAGGTCCTCACCAGACTGAGGAAAATGAACCATGGTCTGTTTACCTTGGAGTGGACTGTCCTACACAAGGAAATTACAGGCCCTGGTCAAACATGGACTTTTGCCATTGACGATCGATCCATGGCCACGTTGGAGAGGATCGGTTTTAAACCATATTTCGGTTTTGGACAGGTTGTTTTCCGACCCAAAACTCGCCCCTCCCAACTGACATCAAAACCGGGTCCCTCGAAGAGATCCGAAAAAAGCCGCGGCCCGGGGCCGAGTGGAAAACCTCCTGTTACAGTGAGGAGGACCGACCCTCCTCACAAGAGCAGGGGGAGTGTACCACCGGCACGTAGCCGGGGCACTAGTCATCCCAAAGGGAGAGCTGGTTTCCCCAAAAAGAAGACGGGTAACGTCTCTTCAACGGAACGGGAAAAAGGAACTGGGCCTGCTGTCCTGAAATCGAAGACCAGTACGGCCTCGACTAAAGGACCAAAGCAATCAGCTGGATCTGCCATGGCGAAAGGTGACCAAGCCTCGTCAATGGCACCAACTACAGCCTCACCCCTGGGAGGATCAGATGGTGGCGCCTCAATTGACCCACCGTGTGATCTCCGCTAGGGATCTGAGGAGACACAAGTTTGCCTGCGGCTACCGTATTCGTCACTTTCAACTGTTTACAGGCAAACTTACAGCATGCCAAGGCCGCTTCATACATTCTTGGCAAAAGGTTCAAAGACGAATCAATCGACCTTGCCTTCCTGCAAGAACCATGGACAGGAAACACAGACCGAGTAACTGGTCTCAGCAATATTCCTGGCGAGGTAGTAGTCTGTCCTGGGGTGAAACCCAGGGCTTGTCTCCTCATTAGGAAAAATATTAATTATTTTTTGCTTACAGGCTTTTGCACTCCTGATGTAGTAGCCATCCAAGTGTCCCTACCGGAGAAGAATGGTATGACTAACATAGTCGCCTGCTCAGCATACTTCCCAGGGGACATGGATACTGTACCTCCTCTCGCTATACGTCGGCTAGTCGACTATAGCAAGAAGAACAGACTCCAGTTAGTCATGGGCTGTGACGCCAATTCACACCATACATCGTGGGGTAGCACGGATATAAATCAAAGAGGTGAGTTACTTTTTGATTATATACTAGGGGAAGGGCTATCTGTTATTAATAAGGGCTCCGAACCAACTTTTGTAACTAGAAATAGATCAGAGGTGTTAGATTTAACAATCAGCTCAAACTTTTTGAGCAATAAGATACGGCATTGGGCAGTATCTACTGAACCTTCGTGTTCAGATCACAGACACATTCAATTCAACATTGAAATAGGTCCACGGCCAGTAGTGGAATATCGCGACTCAAAAGCTACTGACTGGAGAGGATACAGAAATTCCCTTCAACGGTACATTGAGGAAGGCTTCACTACAATAAACAGTTGTGATGGGATAGATAATGCGGCGGACAAGCTTCGGGAAGCAGTGATCTTCTCCTATCATGAAAACTGTCCACTCAAGACAAAAAGAGACAATCGCAACTCTACTTGGTGGAACAAAAGCCTAGACAAGCGAAGAAAAGAAGTTCGACGACTATTCAATCGATCTAAAGAGTCAGGCAACTGGGAACATTATAGAACTGCTCTAACAACTTATAACAAAGAAATTAGAAAGGCGAAACGGGAGTCTTGGAAGAAGTTCTGTGAGAGTATATCCGACATACCTCGCAGTACTAGAATACACAAGATTCTCTCTAAAGAGCCGATTGCCGAGATAGGGTCGATGAAACGACCAGATGGCACTTTTACGACCTCTAGAAAAGAAACGTTAGAGCTTTTGATTAAAAACCACTTTCCTGGAAGTTTGACTCTGGATAACAACCGACCTCCCCACTTTGAGGGCGCAAGGCGGCCCAAAAAGAATGATTGGGAGGTCGCCAAGAACGTTATCACAGCACCGGCAATTGAATGGGCAATAAAATCATTTCAGCCCTTCAAATCTCCCGGTGAGGATGGCATCTTTCCAGCTCTGCTACAAAACGGACTGGAATTACTTATACCCATCCTCATTAAATTGTATAGAGCTAGTCTGGCGTGGAATTATATACCACCCAGTTGGTTGGCAGCTAGGGTAGTATATATACCGAAAGTGGGCAGCACTGACCCACACCCTAAATCTGTCAGACCAATCAGCCTAACATATTTCCTGCTTAAAGGACTTGAAAGAGTACTGGACTGCCATATCAGGCAGGTAGCTTTATACAGCTCCCCCCTGAGC
Source organism: Galeruca laticollis (assembly GCA_963921935.1). Taxonomy (NCBI): domain Eukaryota; kingdom Metazoa; phylum Arthropoda; class Insecta; order Coleoptera; family Chrysomelidae; genus Galeruca; species Galeruca laticollis. The sequence continues at coordinate 7,613,246 of OY998183.1, forward strand.
ATCCACCAGTACGCTTATCAAACAGGCAAATCAACAGATTTAGCATTACATAACCTTGTTGAGAAAATCACACAATCCCTTAACAATAAGGAGATTGCGGTGGCCATTTTTCTCGACATCGAAGGAGCATTCGACAATGCACTACCAGCTTCCATTGGTTCAGCTTTGACTGAAAAGGGCATTAAACCAACGATTACCGGCTGGATATATGCCATGCTCACTAATAGAACAGCCACTACATCTATCCAGGACGAGGCCATCAGCTTTAAGGTTTCCAGGGGCTGCCCGCAGGGTGGAGTTTTATCTCCCCTTTTGTGGTCACTCCTGATGGACGACCTGCTTGGTACTCTCGTGGGTAGAGGGGTAGAACTGCAAGCGTATGCAGACGACCTTGTCATTTTGGCAAGAACCAAGTCAGGACGGGTTGCACATAATACCCTCCAAAGGACTTTGGACGATGTCTACAGTTGGTGCCAGAGGGAACAGATGTCTGTTAACCCTGGCAAAACTGTAATAGTTCCCTTCACCAGGAGAAGGAATTTGGCGGACCTTCCGCCACTTTCCTATAATGGTGAGGTTATTCCATTTGCAGCGGAAGTAAAATATTTGGGGATCATCCTAGATAAAAAACTTACTTGGAACGCTCACTTGGAAAAAGTCATCCATAAGGCCAGACTTTCCTTGTGGACATGTCGCAGGATCTGCGGAAAATCTTGGGGCTTGGGTCCCAAACAAATCCATTGGATATATGTGATGATTGTTAGACCAATGATCACATACGGAGCCATTGCTTGGTGGTCAAAATCTTTACAGAAAACGGCCCAAGCAAAGCTCTCTGGCATACAGAGACAGGCTAGTTTGGCTATAACTGGTGCTATCAGCACCACACCGTCAGCAGCCATGGAAGTCCTCCTGGACCTTCCTCCTCTCCACATACTTCTGGAAAAGGAGGCCAGATGGACAACATATAGAATTGTGCATATTTCTAAATGCACGAAACAGGCTTATACAGAGCAAAGTAGAATGCTAGCGGCTACCGAAAGTCATAGTATTCTAGGAATGACCTCTGATATAATGCCCCCAACAGTAAACCATAATCTGCCTTATACCGTCCTATTTCCAAATAGAGATGAATGGGTCCTCCGCAAGGATGAACTCTCAAGAGCAGATATCTGTTGGTACACTGATGGATCAAAGACACCCTCAGGCTCTGGTGCGGGTGTATACGGTCGAAGACCTAGGACAGAAATCTCAACATCTCTGGGATCCTATGCAACCGTATTTCAGGCAGAAATTTATGCCATTACTTCATGTGTGGAGAGTTTGGGGCAATCCAACCTGACACACAGATCAATAAAAAATTTCACGGACAGCCAAGCGGCCTTGAAAGCACTTAGCTCGTACCGTGTAACGTCGAAATTGGTTTTAGACTGCCAAAAAAGACTCGCCTCAATAGGAGAACGCAACAGGGTATCGCTGGTTTGGATTCCTGGCCACTCTGGTATGGATGGTAATGAGAAGGCTGACTCTCTTGCAAGAGAGGGTGCCGCTCATGACTTTATCGGACCAGAACCTACAATTGGCATCGCAACAAGTGTTGTCAAACATACTCTAAATACTTGGACTGCAAGAAGAGTTTTAGACTTCTGGCATAATATACCAGGATTGGTTCATTCAAAGGCCTTCATACATCCTTCGAATAATGTATCCAAACAAATGTTAGGCTATAAAAGACACGATCTACGGTGCCTAACAGGCCTCTTAACAGGCCACTGTCGATTGAATCATCATATGCTGAAACTTGGACTGTCGGACGATCCGATTTGCCGTCTTTGTTTGGAAGATGATGAAACAGCAGAGCATATAATTTGTGCCTGCCCCGCCGCGGCGCAAATCAGGTAGCGGATGTTTGGCAGGGCCACTCTCTTGCCCTCGGACCTGAAATATCATTCACTGAACAAATTAATCGGCTTCGTCAAGAAGCTGAATTTGTTTGGTGAAATTTGAATAGGTATGAGCCACAATAGATTCTCGCGAGTCGCAGTGGAGGGCCTCATTGACCCACTCATTATAAACCTAACCTAACCTAACCAACTACCTCGAACACCATTCTTACTACATTAAAGACACCCAGCAAACGTAAAGGTAAATTTTTAGAGTATGTAGAAAGTTTACTGTTTTGACACTTACTTTGTTGAAACTAACTGTTTCTAAATAATTCCAGACTATATTTTAAAAAGTAATATGTAAAAAGTAAATCGCAATAATAAATGTAAGTAAAAAATAGTACATATAATATTTTTTCAGATATTAAACAAAGATTGAATTTACTAAGCCATGGAGATTCAAGTAGAGCCATTCAGCTAACGCCCAAAGCTAGAAAATTTTATGGAATTGCCAAAAACATGGTTTCACTAGCCAGAAAAATTGACAGACAAAATTCCGGTGTACGAAAACGACTGTTTGAGATTAAAAAAAGAGTTGCATTATAAATAAATCTAAATTTGGAATAAGTAAATTGATTTGTTTCCTGTTTTTTCATGAATAAAAATAATGTGTTCAAGCAGTCTTTTATTTGGAATATTAATTCCACTTTTCATAAAATTCCTTATTAATAGCGTTGTCGATTGATAAAATTGGTGTAAGCTAATGTATTCTCGAGCCCTTTAAAAAGGTGCATGAAAATACATTAGAGCTCACTATTTCTATCTGTTGAAAATAAATAGCAAAAATAGTTATTTCCATATATTTCAAAAAGCCCGCTGGTTCTACATGCAGCGCTATAGCGGTGGGTTGAAGAAGTAAAATAACATTGAATAATTATTCAGTAGAGTGGCCCATCTATTGTATATTATATTATCTTATCTATGGGACCATCAGTACACATCGATCGACGAGAGGATACGGACCATCGAAGTGTGGCCTTCAAAATATTTACGCACCAGAGTAATATATATATATATATATATATATATATATATATATATATATATATATTTTGATATAACGACTGAAAAATTCAAACTTCATTAAATAATTATAAAGTAACCTAAAATAATTAAAATAACTAAGTAACGAACAAACAAATTATGTATCGATTTGTCTTATGTGAAATATGACATCAAGTATATTATAATTATATTTGTTTTTACATTTACAAATTTTTTAATGATTATTTATATTGAATTTACTTAAAATATTTTACATGTAAGTACTTATATTTATTTCTCTATTTTTAAATCATATTTATATTTGTATATGTATTATAGTGCCCTGAAGAAGTGTCAAAAGGACACGAAAGCTTGGCGGCATTTTGTAAATAAAAGATCTTGGCGTTGATTCTTTGGACTGAAATCCCCGTTATCCCCACCTATATATATATATATATATATATATATATATATATATATATATATATATATATATATATGTATATATATATATATATATATATATATATATATATATATATATATATATAGGTGGGGATAACGGGGATTTCAGTCCAAAGATTATATATATATATATATATATATATATATATATAAGATGTACGAATAGTGCGTGACATATAAACAATAAGTAACGAATAGATTAATGGGTATTGCACGCAAATAGAAGAAGGGGCTACTGAAACAAGTGGTAACCGCAGACATGCATGTTTCTGGCTCATTAGCCGTCATCGGTACGGTACAACCAAGAAAATGTGAAACATGGGAGCAAAGTTGGTGAATGAAACATGAGAAAATATAACAGAATTCAGCAGGATAGTCAAACACAACATTTGCGTCAGTTATATTAGAAGATCTCGAATTTTCGAGACAACAACCAACATAGACACGGAGGTGCATATAACACTCCCGTCTGAAACTTCCGACCCAGATCAATGAAATAACAACAAGATGTACGAATAGTGCGTGACATATAAACATCTTTTCTTGGTTGTACCGTACCGATGACGGCTAATGAGCCAGAAACATGCATGTCTGCGGTTACCACTTGTTTCAGTAGCCCCTTCTTCTATTTGCGTGCAATACCCATTAATCTATTCGTTACTTATTATATATATATATATATATATATATATATATATATATATATATATATATATATATATATATATATATATATATATATATAGAATATTGAATTTTAGTTTATTTTAGTCATTGTAAATAATATTTTTTTATACAAATAAATCAGGTAATTTAATTGAACTCTGTCTCCTTTGGGCTTACCTGGGCAATACGCATTACACATGTTCTATTTTCCGATACAATTTTCGGTTCAATCTACGTTTTTGAAACAATTTGCTGTATGATACCACGATTCAAGAAATTGAACCAAACCTTGTACAAGATTATTGTGTAGTCTAAAAGACAATGGTAGCACTATTTGTCTTCCAGCCGCCATATTGGTTTTGATTTGACAGGACTCTGGTGGGCTATTTAATTATGTCATTTGTCATTGGCATTTTTTGTAAATACGTTATATTCATTTACAATATTTTTTAATTTACTATGTATTACAGAGTATTAAATAATGGCTTTAACAGTTGAGCAATGTGATATCCTATTAGGAGTATTGGAAACCAATAGTGTGCGTAATTTCACACTTGAAGCTCTCTCCAATGAATTACATAAAAAAATCGACTCTTCTGATTTTTTCAAAGTCGGGACATGTATTGTTATGTTATTACAAAATAATCTATTACCCGAATCTGAACAACGACTGGCAGCTATAACTTTATTACATGAATTATTTCGTGGAGAGCCTATTGCAAATACTCCTTTTGCAAATGTATTTGTACATTTACTTAATCCCCCAGAACAACAAAGCAGTGTAGGTGCACCAAAATTAGAATATCCTGGACAATTACCTAGAATTTCCAGTGCAGAAAGACATTTTCTAATTCAGCTTTTGTCAGATAAGCCTAAAGATGCACTTTTGAAGAAGACTGCTGTTCAAATAGTTAATTCTGATGCACCATCACAGGTAAATACAGTTTTTTTAGTTAATTAATTTAATGGGTGATTCTGATTAGTAAAAGTCAATCATTAATTTACAAACAAATGAAGAGAAAAGATTGCATGCTGAGTGATGACTTTTTAGTATGAAGTATAACCGATGAAATTCTGCATATTGCCCATGTAGGTGTGCTGAAAATCTTTCATAAGAATTAACAAACTCCAAAGAAGATGTTAGTTCCTTTTTTATTCAGTGGCTCCAGTGCTTTAATAGTGGCATAGACTATGTGGGGCGTGTACCATCTCAGTTTATAGTGTGGCCAAGGGGTGACCACTCTCAAAACATTTGTACACGTATTGTGGAATTTGGGATTTCACGATTTCGGAAGTGATTTCGGGATTTCGGTGGATATTGTGGGATAACGGTGGTGATTGGGGGATTTCGGAAACAATTTCGGGATTTCAACAATAATGTCTAAATTTTTATAAAAAATATTTATTCAAAACCACCTACATACTACTACTTATAAAATTTTTACAAAAAATGTTTAAGGGTTTGTTTAATTTGTTTAAAATCCTTTAATTTTCATGTCTTTTTAAAAAACCGATCATTACCAGTTAAATTTATAGTGCCAGAAGAAATTAATGTTCTTTCCACTGTCTGAATATCTTTTTTTTGACATTAGGAGTGGATCCATGCAGCCAGGAACACTGTTGATAAAATCGCAATAAGTATTGTATGGGTTTGGGTTTGTGTACATGCTTAAGGGTTATATCGACTATGAGGAAAGACAAGGTCATACGCTTCTCACCTAGGGGTCAATTAAGGCATTATTCTAACAACACAGGTGGACCACGGATAGGAAGGTATATGTACATAAGGGTACAAAACATAGGTATTAGCAACTTTCTAGATAAATATATTTGTCTTATTGATGAATTTGATTATTACGTCAAGGACCTTTTTGTTATTGGTGCCCAAGAGGAATGGCATGTTGATTGGGAATTCAATCCCAAGTTCTCTAAGATCTCCTATTAGGATGTTGTTGTGTGTTTCGAATTTCTTGCATTTTAAGAAGATGTGGTCTAAGTCAGCCCTTTCATTACACTCTTCGCATAGATCAGATGTTATTACTTTGATTTTGTTGGGGTAAGATGCATGTCCAAATCGCATTCTTATTAAGGAGACCGTCTGTCTTCGGCTGTAAGTAGTGTTCCTGTACCAGCATTTTTTTGGTATGTATTTTTGTAACAGAGTATACTGTGAATTTTTGTTATTGCAATAGTTTTCCCAATGTATGGTCCATTTTTTATACAAATCGTTTTTGCATATGTTAATGCAATCTGATAGGCAATTATTCTCAAAATATGCTTCTCCTGTATCGATGACTTGAATTTTGCAAATATACGGGTGAGATACAAAGGAGCTTGGATTGTTTGGTTTATTTATACTCTGTAGGACAGATAATAATGTAATGTTTTTATGTTGGTTTTGAGATGCTAAGTATTCTAAGGCTTTCAATATTCCGTGTGCCACTGTGGTATAAATCAAACTATGGGAATTGATTTTGAACTTCTTTTCTATTTTTGCTTCGGGGATATAAAATGCACACCCAGTATCTAACTCATTCTTTGATGCATCAGTGTATACTGCCATGTTACTTTCATTATTATCTGTAATTCTTTCGAGTAAATTTTGATTATATATATCTCTTTATTTAGTCAAAATAATTAATTCTATTTACATAATATACACAACATAAAATAAAAGAATAATACAACATATAGCGGCTATAGTATAAAAAGTAGGTATGTCATAAAGAAATTGAAATAAAACAAATTTAAACAAACATGAGATTACACTGTGACTGCTCACTCTGACAATAAATTGTCACATATGTTCTCCCCCGGCTTAAGATTCTTCCTCAGGTTGTGGTATTCGACTCCAGTTAATGTATCTTTATAGCAATCACTGGGATGGGGTGAATAATCGATATTAAATTGGACGCCACCAGCTTTTTAAGCGATACTTAAATTAAACAAAATACTAAAAAGGTTAAAAGCTGGAAAACCTTATATTTACTTTAACTTAACAAACGAAATACTAAAAATATTTTAACGCGATGGTCCAAGTTAATATAAATTGCTGAAAATCAAATATCAAATGTTCAGCAAATTATATTTATTGATAACTCAATAGATAATTCACATTAACTGCATATCCAAAATACAAGACGAATACGAACGTCGTTATACAATAAAAATCTCCAATTCTAGATTTCCATGAATTGAATATAAGACAAAGGACTTATCTTTGGAGAGGTTCTGGAATTATTCAGCTCTCAGCTAGGTCCTAGTCGATGGAGATATGGTCTTCAATCCATCCCGGCCGGTTTTCTGTTGTCTTCTATGGGTGGTGTTTTCATAGGGCCTACCCAGGGGCTGCAGAGCTGAGGAAAGAAAATAGAGTAAAAATCAAGGAAAAATTCTGGGAAGGAAGGAATAAATAGAACAGATAGGAAGCTTATGCTTCAACACATAAATAACTGAATCTAGTTTTTAAAATAAAACTAACAGAAGTCTGTTCTATCATATTCGCTTTGTTCCCTAAATAAACAGAAAATGCGGAATTATAAAAAAGCTAAAAAAATAATGAAAAGATATTTGGTGTGTTCTTTTTGACTGAGATCTCAGATCACTTCAGTTAAGGTGATCTGAGATAAAGTGATGTGAGTAAGCACCAAAAAGAACGACATCTCAATTGAAGCGCGCGATCTGTCGATAGATTTAAACTATACGACAGATTCGTATCAGCATCTAATAATGTTAATTAATGTATCCATAATTTGTAACAAAAGAAAAATAGATTATGTGTGTTTATTGTTTATATGTCAATGGTTAAAACCTTAGATAACCTTGGTTAAAACTACATATAAACCAAGCAAATCAAATATTCCTTCATCCCCTCCACTTTATTTCCGACTCAATTCGAACTGATACCCCCTTACAACACATTCAGCGTCGGTGAAGGGGGAGGAAAAATCTCAGCTCATTTAAAGTGAGTAAAACAAAAAGAACGCTAACATTACTGATGTGAGCTGAGATTAACTGAGATCTCAGTCAAAAAGAACGCACCTATTATTAAAAATTTGCTTCAAAAAGAATATAAAATGTTTCTTTTTCACAATAAAAAAGAATTAAACATACAAAATTCATCAAATGCCAGCCGATATTATAATTTTAAATCAAACAGTAAAAACATCGGGAAAAATATTTCAAAAATCTAACTCACCAGCAAATATGTGAAACCACAACGATGTAGGTACTAACTCATGAATTTTACTGATAGGAAGAGACTTTTCCAATGTACGATATCGTTTAAATACACGAATTTTGTTAAAGAAACAAGTTTTTTAATTTCGAAACATTAGTACGACGAAATCAAAATACCATAGTCTGATAGAAATCGTAACAGGCGATCGGCTTGTTACAAAATAATCCTTTAAAGCTCTTTTAAAAGAATTTACAGATGAACTTTTTTTAATGTATTCTGGTAAACTATTGAAAGAACCAATTAGTGTTTTTAAATGAAACTCAAGGTCTCTAGTTAATTCCACAATATAATACAAGTTATTGAAAATTCAAAAAAATTGACAATTGTTTCGATAAATCAATATCATCGTCAGAATGACAGAAGTTACATTTCATTTTATGCCTACCTGATGTTTAGTAGTTATTTTTGGCTAGACCAAGAAGTAACCTAACTTGTGATTGGCTTAATATATGTTTATAGAAAAAAGAAGATGTGATATTACAAATATTGAAGCTTAGATATTATTAGCCCTATGGTGATATCCTGGATATCATTTTTCCAATTAAGATCAGTATAACTGTGCAATGATATAGAAAACCAGGAAAACTATATCTGCTGATCTTTACAATTATCACTTAAGAAGACAGTTTATTAGTGGAGAATTCCCTAGAGTTGTATGTACTGCTTCTCCTACACATTTCAATTCTCAAATTTTCCTTATTTCTTGTGTCATAGCTATGTACATCAAGATTACTAGAGAGCTTTTCCTGCAGATACACTGGTGCATGTCCAATTTTAACTCTGAAAATAAAAATTAATGTGAAATATAGCATTAATTTAGTTATTGGCATCCAGTTAAGTGTCTTTAGCATGCTGTTTATAGGAGTGTACTTAGAACACTTTAATATTATTCGCATGGCACGGTTTTGCATCTTTTGAAGACGATTGATTTCATTTTGGTTGAGTAGATACAAAATTGTAGGGCAATAACTAAAATGTGGTAATATTACAGTGTTAAAGACAGTTAATTTAGACCATTGGCTGAGATGTGGAGAGCATCGTCTTAAATAGTTAATTTTATATGCCACAGTTTTAATAACTTGATTTGCATGCTCTTTAAATTTCAAATTATTGTCAATAGTTACTCCTAAATAGACAAATGTTTTTACTGCCTCTATCGTTTCATCGCCTAATTGTATATTTAAACTAGCTTCCCTATACCTATCCTTTATGCCCAATACCATACATTTTGTTTTTTGTATATTAATTTTTAATAAATTTGCCCAACAATACATATGCACCCTTTTTAGGGCGTCGTTTATAACCCTTATGCAGTGCTCAATATCACTACAGCAGTAATATAGTAGGGTATCATCTGCAAATAAATATAAGAAGCAGTTTCAAAGTATTTCGGTATTATAATTTTTGATTTGTTTTGATATAATTCAAAGTATTTATCTCTCGTATGTTGCATCAATGTCGTGTTGGTCGTAATATGAAAACCTATACAAAGTGGAGGAGAATTTTTTTTTATCCAGTATGTTTTTGTCAAATTATTGCGGTTTAAAACAGATACTTTATGGATTAGTGGCGACTGTTTTAATTTGCATTTTAAGATCATTGTTTCGGCCAAGTATTCTCTTCTCAATTTTAGTGGCGGATCTTTTGCTTCCACTCTAATAGCTTCGACAGGTGTAGACTTCATTGCTCCAATGCAAATTCTAAGGGCTTTATTCTGAGTAAGATCTAGTTGTTTTACGTTTGTGTCATTTACTGATCCGTACAGTATGCTTACATAGTCCATTATAGATCAGATGTACGCTCTGTAGAACAAAAGTGCTATATCTAGACTAGCTCCCTACCACGTCCTCGTAATCATGTTCAGGAAGTTTATTGCTTTTGTGCACTTTGTTTGTATGAGTTCTATGAATGGTTTCCATGTTAGCTTGCTATCTAGTACTATTCCTAGATATTTGACTTCATCTTTGTATGGTAGTAGAGCATTACCTAATTGGATATTTTCAGGTTTTTGTAAAGTATGTCTAGAAAATACGTTGATGCTTGACTTATGAGGCGCAATTTGAATTCCTAGGTTCTGGATGGTGGTAATCAAAGGAATGAATGAGTTCTCTAGTTTCTGTAATCCACATCATATTTCTTTTCCTGTGAGTATAAAACAATATCATCTGCATATTGTATTATATTTGTTTCCTCTGTTATTGAGTGTAAACAAGCGGTAAATATATTAAATAATAGAGGAGATAATGTTGATCCCTGAGGTAGTCCCAGTGAGGTATGTCGTGGTCCGATTAGGGAATTATTGCGTCTAATATATACTTTCCTATTTGATAGCATTTGACATAATAGGTTACAGATTCGTTCTGGGAAGTTCAATTCTTTCATTTTATCTTTTAGTATTGGGATGTTGACTGTATCGTAGGCACTTTGAAGGTCTAAGTATGTTGCAATTAAGTATCCATTTTCTGAGAATGTGTTCTGTATATCTGTGGTAATGTGTGATGCCGCGTCAATTGTGCCGAATCCTTTTTAGTCTTATTTCAGAATGAAATAGGGCTATTGTAGAGAGTAGCATGACACGACTTTGGAAAAATTTCAATGCAGTTTTTCGTTTTGGTGTTCCTAGATGCCAAAATCACCCTCCGTTCCAAAGGTTATATATATATGTATATATATATATGTATATATATATATGTGTATATATATATATATATATATATATATATATATATATATATATGTGTTATAACGGAATTTGTAAGCACGATAGAGGGCGTATTTTTTGACGGATCAAAACCAAAGTCGCTATTAAAATCGGTTAGGACAAAATCTTGGACGAGTTCGTTAATGAGCCAAATCGGCCCAGTAAAAACAAAATGGCGGCCTGTCAAAGTTGAAAAAAAATCGTATTTCCTTTGTTTTTCATTTGACGCAAAAAAGTTAATGAGCTTTTTTATAGACCTTAACACGTTCTACAACTTTTGTATTTAACATTTTTCTCTAAATCGTACATTAAAACATTTATTTAAGAAAATTCAAATTTACCAGATATTTTTTTAATTTTTTTGTTTTTGATTTGATACCAGAATGTTACTTTGGTTTTTTGTACATCTCAAAGCATTCTATTACTTTTGCATCTAATTTTTTATTTTCGGTTTTATGCAAATATGTTACTGAAATAAGACTGTCCAATTGGTCCTGTGCCATTGGGATTTTTTTTAAATCCATATTGGGTTATGGGTAATATTTGGTTCTGGTTTATCCACCACTCTAGTCGATTTTTGATTATTCTTTCAAAGGTCTTTAGAACACATGAGAGAAGCGATATTCCTCTGTAAGATTCAGGATCTTCCGGATTTTTCCTAGGTTTTAGAATAGGAATGATTATCACCTTTTTCCAATCTTGTATGTTGCAATTCCCGGTTGACCATATTTCGTTGAATATTTCCAATAAAAACATTTTGGCGTTTTTAGGTAAATGTAGCAGCATTGCATATTTAATGTCATCTTCTCCAGGTGCCGTATTTTTTGAAATATTGAGAGCATTTTCTAATTCCCCAAATTCCAGGCTCCTCTGGAAAATTTCTGGTGTATCTTCTGCTTGCTTTGCTGTTGTAATTTCCTTGGGATTTAATAGTACTATTGGGGGTGTGATTTTGTCTAAAAACGATTCTACCCAGTTGTCATCTGTAGACTTGGTTCGGTTAGTTAGATTTCCTTTCATTTTTTTTGCTTGATTCCATATTTGAGTCATGGGCGTATTTTTGTTGAGGTTATTGCAATATGTAATCCAGGATTGTCTTGCCACTTTTCTTAGAATTCTTTTAGTTTTGGCAGCTTCATTTTTTGCAGACAGGAAGTTTTCCAGTGTGCTGGTATTTTTAAATTTTATCATTGATTTTTTCCTTGCCCGAATTGCTTCATCGCACTCGTCATTCCACCACGGTGTTATTTTTCCACCTCTTGGTTTAAATGGTTTATTTATTGGGATAAAATTATTTGCTGAACTATTTATTCCTTCCATAAAGTATGAGTGTTTCTCATTGATGTTGCTGAAAATGGGATTGTCTTGTGCAAAGAAGTTGTCAATGTTCTGTTTATAAGAATTCCAATCGGCTTTTTTATATTCCATCTGCTGGAGGGGTATATGGTACATTCTTTATCTTCAGTTTTATTTTTGACAGCGAGTTCCATTATGATTGGGTAGTGGTCTGATCCTAAGGTGTCCGCATGCGTTTTCCAGGTTATTTTATTGGTTATATTAGGTGAAGAAAAAGTTAGGTCTACTGCAGATTTGTGTTCGTTGTGTGTTAGTCTAGTCGGTGATTCATCATTTAGAAGTATTAGTTCTTGGTTGTCTATAATATTAGCTAGCTGTCTCCATCTTTGGTCGTTTTTGTGCGATCCCCAGACTTCATGGTGGGCGTTAAAATCGCCTGCAAGAATAGCGGGAGAATTTATAGTAGTAAATATGTTTTGCCAATCGTTGCTGTTTATATTTATACCAGGCGGGCAGTACAAGGATAGTATTGAGATTTTTGATGATTTACATATTTCTATTCGAGCGGCACAAACTGAGATATGTTCTTGGACATTCAGATTTAAATTTATTTTTTCGCCTTTCAAGTGGTTTTTAAATAGGATTGCTGTTCCTCCATAACCATCCGCTCTATCTGCCCGAACGATGTGATACCCTTCAAATTTGATTTGTTTGTCCTGTTTAAACCGAGTTTCTGCTAAGATTGCTTTATCTACATTATTTTCTTTTAAAATTTTTATTAAACTATATCTATTTGCTACAGCGGAACGCGAGTTTCACTGAAACTTGTTTATTGTATTGTTTTTATTGGCCATTTCGGAATTTGCTAAGTCTATTTTTTACGTAAACTATATCAATTTTTCCCAAATCTTCAAAACTTGTTATATCATCTAATATATCCTTTAAGATATTAAAAAGAGTGACTAATTGATCATCTTTATCTCTGCATAAGTCAACTTCCATACTCGTTGTTTTTTGAATCGGTTGCTCTGGTCCGAAGTTTCTAGGAAACATTGGAGGGTGCATTTCCTCTCCGCGCATATTCACCTTTCGTTTTTTAGGAGTATTGCTGAGAGGTGTTGGTGGAGTTGGGAGTTCGTGTATGGTAGGAGGGTTATTTGTTTCATTCCTAGGATTTGTTGTTTGGGATAATGGGATGTTAGGTCGGTGGCTATTATAATTATTTTTATTGTGGTTCATATTTTTGTTTGGAAGGGCGGGAAAATTTTCTGGAGTATTGGTTAAGGTTTCAAAACTATTTAATAGTGTGACATTAGCATAAGAGTTACAAATGTTTGCTTTTACCTCAAGAAAGGTAGTATTATCTTGTGCCATGTGTTCTTTTATTTTTTTTTTGTTGTTCAAATGTAGGGCATGCTCTAGAAATCGATTTGTGATCGTTAACCTTACAATATATACAGAAAGTGTTTTCCGGATCGTTGCATGTGTGATCGTCTTCTTTTATTTCACCACAATTTAAGCACCTACTATTTGTTGACCGACATTGTTTGGCTACGTGTCCATATCTTAAACAATTGTAGCATTGTGTTACTTTTTGTACATAATTTTCTACTGGACATATTACACTATTTATTTTTATGTGCGTTGGCAAAGTATTACCCTCGAAAGTTACTAGGATTGTTTGTTTTGGTATATAAATAGTCTTTCCGTCTATGTCTATTTTTTTTAAACCTCCTAACTTCCGTGACTGTACTCGTCGTAATGATATTTTTCGTTAAAAATTGTATCGACTTCTTTTTATTACTCCTTTACGCTCCAATAAATTATTTGGAATAAATGCTTTTAAATTTTCATTATTAAGTTCTTTGTTATTAATTAAATTATTAGCATCTTTTAAAGTTGCTAATTGCACTCGTACTCTATTTTTCCCTACCTTTTGTATTCATTTAATATTAGATATTTTTAATTTTTGGTGTAAAATATGCTCTACGGCCATGGGATGTAAACGACCTATGTTATCAGTATTCAACTTTTCAATAAAAACATAAACATTATCTGAATATAAATACGATTTGTTGATGTTGAATGTTTTGGGTTTTGTGGATTGTCACCTGTTGCCGTGTGAATAGAGCGGCGTTAGTCCTCTATGCTGCTAGTATGGTTATTAACTGGCATTAAAATAGGATTTTAGATCATTTGTGGTCCTATCTCGCTGTTATTTTTATCGGGTTCGCTGTAGATATTCGAAAGATTATTTATGTTCCCCCCGCCGTCGGGGGGAAGATTTTCAGTCATTTTCTATTACTTTCCACGCACTCTTGTTTTACATTAATTTAAGTTTATTTCACGTAAAATTTACCAGTGATATTTGGTTTAAATGGATTGCTGTGTCGCACATCTTTCACCTACAATTACCGATACTCGAATGTCTGAATATCTTGATCTTTTGGAGATACATAAGAATTAAATCAAATTAAAAAAAAATTATTTTAAATTCATTCTCGTTTAAGAGTTCTATAACCCTGCCTATATACCAGTTTCTATAATAGACAGCATAGTAGTTTTCAGGGTGTATCTCCACAGCATCTTTTATATTTATATTTTCAACAATAATGCTCTGATCGTCATCAGAAAAACTTTCTCATAAAGAACTCATTATCAGATATTTTCTGTCATATCTTGTGGGTTGTTTCAGTAGGTGCTAAAGATTTACACATAAAAGTCTATTGCTGGAAAGATGGCCCTTTCTAAAAAAAAAGCCAAAATGAGGTTAATTTCTTAACACTCTTCATTTGTTTATTAACCACTACTCTTAAAACATTGTTCATTTGTTTACTGGTGTAGTCTTTAAAGCTGACTTGAAAAATCCCAAAAAAAGGTTAAGTTCGCTTTTGATGCCATTCAACTCTTCTTTATGAATTAGGTTTTCAAGTGGTACATTTAGTTCTATATCTTCATTTTCTTCATCTTTATCGTTTATTTCCCTATCTTGGTCTTCTAATTTTGTCATAGTCACTTGTGTTGAAAGTATTTCACTGGAGAGATTAATGCCTAATATTTCTGAGTCAATTAATGCAGCACTTTTGACTGCAATCATAGTCCGGCAGGTGAGCCACTTGTAAAAATAGACTGATCTTATGGATCGGAACTCAACGCCTAACTGAAGAGAACATCAGCTAATGGGGGTGCCGTGTGACCAAAGTACTAGCGGTTAAAACGTAATGTGTAACGTCCTTTTACTCATTACTCAGTCAAGTACTCGATTCTTAAATGTTTTAACTGTTTTGCTCTTTTGGAAATATTAATTCTTGTCCTAAAATAAACCTGACATTGAAACAGTTTCCTGCATAATACGTGAAGTTAAAATATCTCAACACAGTCTTTGATACTAGATAGCTTTATGTGAATATATAAAGTAACTATTTACAGAGGTAAATATTTACGTTGAGATTTACTTATAAAAATCTACCAGACTCAGCTACCACCGAGGCTACCACCAATTACTATACTCGTTACTATAGTAACAAATAGTACTTAAATAGTTCTTACCTGTATCAGTAACAATATTATTGATAGGTTGAATTAGGTCTCTTCTTTGGATAGTATCTAACAAATCACAGTTAACTATTATTGAATAGGTTGATGTCATTGATCTTGTTTGACGGAAAAATTTCTCACATGGTTGGCTGCTACATAACCAGGGCAAGATGAGTTTGAGATTGAATCTACATTTTTCTACTAACAATAATAATGCATGTGCATTAAGTTCAATACATGTGTATGAATTCACAGTTAACCAGTTTTTTGCAAGGGTATAAAGTTTGTCGGAATTTTCAGAATATTTTTGGTCAGTTTCAATTTTGCTTTTACTTTTTTATTTAATGTTTCCTCCAACCTCTCAATAATCTTAAGTAACTTACTCGCTTTTCTTCAACTGTTAAAGATTTGTCTAAATATGAATTGAGAATAAATCGTGTTATTATTAGTAACTGACACTTAGCTTTATGTTCATCATTTTTCAAGTAGGAAAGTAACAGCGGGGGATGATAATTTATCAATGGCCTCAAAATTCGTCTTATTTTTAGCTAAAAATAGTTTAAATTTACTTATGACAGCTGAACATAAAAATTGCTAAAAATTAACTTGGTTAAAAAGTGTTATTATACGCACATAAAACATACGTAATATGCAACAATATATTATTAAAAAAATAAAATGCAATTTTTTTCTTCATTAGAGATAATTACAATAAATTGATTTATTCTTTTGCAGGAACTATAATATTGATATTTAATTGAAACTATCATCTAAACAACTGGAACTCAAAAAATGTTGATCTTTTGGATAATTCGCAATCACAGCCTCTACTCTAAATGTTTCTTTGAAACAGAATACTTTCCCATTTGTAAATGAATGTTTGATAAAAATAATAATAATAATAATAATAATAATAATAATAATAATAATAATAATAATAATAATAATAATAATAATAATATGCCGCGTGCAAAAAACACCTAGAATCCAACTTAAAACTCATGCACCAGTGGAGCACAGATGTCGGAATGTCGTTTGGTATGGAAAAATGCCAAACTGTATCGGTTGAAAAGGGAAAGCTAAAAGAAGGAGAACCTATAGAACTAGAGCCAGGCAAATATATTGAAGCCATGACAGACAAACCCTACAAGTACTAAGGAATCCTTCAGACACACAAGATAGAACATAAAGAAATAAAAGCCATATTAACCACCGAATTCGAAAAACGCCTTTACAACCTCTTAAAAAGTAAGCTAAATTCAAGAAACCTTACTACGGCCATAAATAGCTACGCCATATCCGCTCTTCAGTACTCCTTCGGAATAATTAAATGGACTCAAACGGACCTGGAAGCAGTAAACAGAAAGATTAGCACCGAGCTAACAAAACAGAAAACACCATCCAAAAGCGTCCGTCGAAAGGGTAAATTTACCTAGAGAAAAAGGAGGTAGAGGAATAAAAGATGTTGTGGAAGCTTGCACTCAGCAAATTGCAGGCTTGAGGAGTTTTTTCCGCCACCAAAATAGTCAACTTCATAAAGCCATAGTGAAAACAGATACGGGTTATACACCTTTAAACCTAAGCATGGAAAACTTTACGCCCTTTAATACACGAAATGAGGAAGATAAAATTAAAAATTGGCATTCAAAAGAATTGCACGGAAGATTCATTAATGATTTACAGAAAGACATGATAGATCAAGCTAAATCGGTTGAATGGCTTAAAACTGGAACGTTGTTCCCAGAAACTGAAGGTTTTATGGTTGGTATACAAGATCAGGTTATAAAAACGAGGAATTACCAAAAGTATATCTTGAAGGAAGAAACACCAACAGATAGGTGCAGAAAGTGCAACAGAAGTCAAGAAACGATTGAACACATTCTTTCTAGTTGCCAAAGCATAGCTGAAACTAAATATCTGGAACGACACAACAAAGTTGCCACAGTAGTATACCTAGAAGTACTGAAAAAAACTTAACCTTGATCCACAAAACAACGAGCTATATTACAAATATAAGCCCCCTCCAGTTATCGAGAATCAGTATGTTAAGACTGGGATAAAACTATCATGACGGACGTAACAGTACGACACAACAGGCCGGACATCACAGTCATTAATAAACAATCCAAGCAAGCTCTGCTTATTGACATATCGATCCCAAATAATTCTAACACAGAAAGCAAATACAGTGAAAAACTAAGCAAATACGCCGAGCTAAGAACCGAAATAAAAGAATTGTGGAATCTTAAAGAAGTCAAGATCATTCCAGTTGTTTTATCCTGTATGGGGCTAATTCCCAAGAAAATAAGTACTTCCCTCAAAGACATTGATATTCCTGAGTCAACCTATCGATTAATGCAAAAATCTGTAATCCTGGATGCGACAAACATTGTTAGGTCATTTCTAGAATAGTGACACCCAACGAAAGTCTTGCTGTTGAGGCCGACTGTCGTTGAAACACGCCGGGTGTAAATCCGGTGACACAAAAAGGAAAATAATAATAATAATAATAATAATAATAATAATATGCTTTATTCACTGGTAAATATGGATACATATTACATTTTTCAATTTGTTGAATAGCGGAGTACCAAAAAATGTTAAGTGTTAAGGTATACAAAACATATTAAGAATATATATATAATAAAATAAAATACCTATACATATACTAATATCCAAAAAAAATTAATATTGAAAACAGGGTGAGTGCCAATACTAAAACGGCTAAACGAATGGATTTTTTTTTAAACAAGTTTCAAAATAACTTCTAATATTAACTCAATTATTTCTGATAATATACTGCTAAGATGTTTCTTAAACCTATGAATATTCAATATTTTTTTAAAATCTTGTGGAATTGTATTGTATAATTTAGGGGATAAATAAGAGTAAGTCCTTTGAGAAACTGTTTTTGTTCATGAAGGGAACCACAAAATACTGACCTTGTCTTGTATCGTACGAATGAGTAGGTAACTTACTACTGTGTTCATGTGTGTGGTATCTAACACATACAGATAAGAAATATAGTTGTCTCAGATCCATTTTTGCTTCTGTATATAATTGGTTACTGGGATATTTCGCGCTTTTTGAATATATTAATTTTATAAATCTTCGTTGTGTTACCTCGAGTATGTGCAAATGAGTCTTTAATGCAGAGCCCCACACAGTAATTTCAAAACGTAGTTGACTTTCCACCAACGAATAGTAAAGAATTCGTAAGTACTTTGATTATAAAATGTCCTTGAGTTTTATAAATTTCCATAGTATAGTACGCAATTTGTTAACCACGCATGTTATATGTGCATCCCATTTCAAATGCGGGTCTAATATAATTCCTAAATGTTTGGTATTGCTTTCAGGCAATATTCAGTATGTTTCTGATATTATTAACTCATGAAATAAAGGCATTCCGAATTTATTGCAAGGCATGTAATTGGTTTTCACTGTATTAACTGTTAATACTTTGAAATCTAACCATTTTTTTATTTTAGAAAAATCAGTTTCGGCCAACCTTTTCAAATCTTCCCAGTTATCGGCTTTATAGAATATAGCAGTATAACTGCGAAACCAATATTATCGTTCTTTGTGAACGAAAATAAATCGTTTATATATAAATATATACATATATATATATATATATATATATATATATATATATAATTTGAAGAAAGATATTTGCCAACTTATTTATAATGGATATTTTTGTGGGGATGTGGCAATAAGACTCCAGAGTAAATTCTTTTAGATATTTATTCCCGAGCTTTCGAATAACTTTTATTCATTATCAAGGGCTAAAATTGATTGGTCTAAGTTATCGTTATTAACAATTAAATGAAATAATAAATACTTACATAAAATCTATAGCGAATTTTGGAAAAGTTTTAAATTTTTATAATAAATTCTTTTAAACATAAATCAATGAAAAACTCAAAAAACAATATGACAATAAACAAACTATTTGATCCTGAACTCCTATAATTTTGATTTATTTATCATAAAAATAAAGATGTTGTGTTCTTTTTTCATAATCTAAAAGTTATGCATAGATAACACTAAGGTTATTTAAGTCTGTTTTTTTATTTATGACATAATTTTGTTCTGCAATATATGTTGTTTCCAAAAAAAAAGGCGTTTTCTATAATTACTTTCTATTGCTAAGACTTTGGCAGATTGATAATCCATAGAATGGCCTTCATAAAACACGTGTTCCGCTAAAGCACATCTATCATGATATAATCTACTGTCACTTTTATGAGAGGCGATACGATTGGTTAGCGATCTTTTGCCGTGACCAATGTATTTCTTATTACAGATATTGCAAGGAATCTCATAAACTATATTAGTTAATTTGTTAGTAGGAGTCTTGTCTTTGATCTTACTGAAAATTGAATTAATTGTAACACATTGTTTATTCGCAATTTTTATATTATGTGGTTTAAATACTCCAGAAATTTTAGGTGTGATAGATTGTATATATGTACGTATTTATTATTTCATTTAATTGTTAATAATGATAACATTGACCAATCAATTTTAGCCCTTGATAATGAATAAAAGTTATTCAAAAGCTCGGGAATAAATATCTAAAAGAATTTACTCTGGAGTCTTATTTCCACATTCCCACAAAAATATCCATTACAAATAAGTTGGCAAATATCTTTCTTCAAATTAAATTATATATATATATATTATTATAATCAACACCTTAAAGCGACAAATTCTATTATGATTGTGATTATTTCTATATACACAATTTATTTTAATTAACTTTTGATATATATAACGTGTATTGCTATATATTTAATAATTTATGGACGCCAACTTACCATAAATAGGTAAGTAAAATTTAATATAATTATTCTGACTTAATTCAAATTATCATAAAAAAAATAATGTAAATGTATATGCTCCGGCTATATATAAGACCTCTTATTTTCAGGGAGTCGGTTCTCGAATGAATTGCAGTGTTCAAATATATCTTTTCTTTTTATTTCCTGTTTTTTTTATATAAATTTAAATCAACATTTTTACACAGTTCTACAATTAAGCTTTTATTCTAAATTTTAATTCAAGAAACACCCTGTATGTTAATTTTCTCTAATTTGACCTAAATTTATTACTATTCAAAATTTTACCATCACTACCTCTAAATTATATACTAAAAACTCTTACCTTTCTTCATACAGGACTGCTTCTTTTGAATTCCTCAAACAAAGATCTTTGTTCTGGATGAATTTCAATATCTAGCTTACCTTATAAAGAAAATCTATTAAAATTACAATTAACTAAACAAAATTTCTATATCCAATGATCCAATAATTAACAAAATTTCAATAATTTATACGACTTCAATCAAATCAAATAGAACTTTCTGAAAGTATCAACGAAATAACCTAATTTAATAATTAAACAACTTAAAAAAAACTACTATAAAATTAACTAGATCTTTCTCATATGGTTAACGAAATAACTAAATTTAATAATTACACAATTTTAAAAAAAAACAACTAACTAGTATAAAATTTAAACCGACCTTTTAACTTAATGTTCTTTTTCTGCAAACTCGTCGGTATATGTTTATTTATGTGGTTCCGCTGTCTTATATTGGGTTCATGTATTTCTTTACCATGTTGCTTCTTTCCAAAATATTTATTTCTGTTCTCAATATAATGTTCTTCTTCAAATTATTAGTTACCGTCTCCAATTATTTATTTTGCTCACAATCTTCTAAATATGTTCTATTTATGTCTACTATCTGTGTTAAAATAATCTCACGTGCTATTTTCCTAGTCTTACATCATTCCATACTATTTATTCTCTGTTTTCCATATACTGTTTTAATTTTCAATCATATTTGTTCTATTCTTTGTATTGACTATGTTATTTTAATTTTCAATCCCTGAATCGTCTCCAATATAATTTATTTAGTTATTTTTTCGTCCTTTCGGAATAAAAAACTTCCGTCACCAAAATATGTCAAGTGAATAGTCTCCAGTTTCAACAACCTCTCTCCTCACTTCCTTCCTTAGTTTCCTTAAAGGCTTGTTCAAATAAATTTTTATTTTTATTTTCATCAATGTCATGTATTGTCAAACTCAGATTTTATTCGATGGAAATTACTAGATCAACTATCAACAATACAACCACATCGAACATATCATTTTCCTTTCTAATCATAACAATTCTCAATTAAGACACTTCTTATTTCCTACTTCCGTATACCTTTTCAGACGTTAACACCCGTTTCACAGTTTTTTGTAATTCCTACACTAATAAATTTCTCGGTACACTCAAAATTATGTTTCTCAAAATACCACTTCCTTTCAAATAATTAAATATTAAATATGTGATCAACACATGTCACTACAATGGTGGGACAACCTGTATGTGACAATATATATATATATATATATATATATATATATATATATATATATATATATATATATATATATATATATTAATACATATCCTATATCTAAATTCTAAAGAAAACATTGAAATAAAGAAAATATGCATATGTACATGTAATACTAGTGATACACACTGTATTATCAATAATTTGAAAGGTTCAATATACCAATAAAATTTGACATTTTAATTTCATATGACATCACTGCAGAATAGACTTAATGACATATAGATTTTAAAACGATTTGAAAAACCAGAATACAGATGTCTCTATTAGCATAATGGCACTTATAAAAAATAATGAAAATCTCTCTTGGTATATAAAAACGTAAATTTGTATTATTTAAAAAAAAGAATTCTTGGTAACCAAAGGAGAGGAGAGTTATTGATGGAAACAGTTTTAGTTAATTGATTCTGAACATCGCGAGAGACAACATCGAAATAAGAGTTGTCTCAGAAATTTTTTAAATAGAGTTGAATTGTAATATCGAGAGACAACATCGGAATAAGAGTTGTCTCAAATTTATTTGAAAATATCAGAATAATTTGTAGCATTATTATCAAATTAACACAATTTGCCTTTGAAAGCCAGTGCGTGTATCATTCGCAGATAATTACAGCGATAAAGTGCGTGTGTTGTTCCAGTTTCTAAATAAGTCATTTAGAAAATTGTTCCAGAAATTCTAAAACGTTTTTTAGAATACATCTATATCCAGTTTTGGTGAGTCCAGTCCATATTATATATTATTTCTCGAGAATTAATAGGCCTTTGGAAAAAAATATTTCAAAAGTAGATGCATCTGATGAATTAAATATTTGATCAAATTATAGTAACATTATTGATATATCATTCTACCTAAACTCAAGACGAATTTTGAAAAAGACAATTTACAAGGAAATTGGGGAATGTTACATTGACATATAAGTCATTTGGGACTTTTAGTTAAAGTATTTAGATAAGAAATTTTAATTTTAGATTGTTTATAATATTAAGGTTTTGATAGAAGATTCTATTTTTGCGTATTCGTTTGTGATATTTTTTAAAAAGTTTTAATTTTTGTAAGTGTTTATTTGATAATATAATATATAAATTTGAATTCTAATCATCTTTTGGCTCTCTTTTCATAATCATTCTCATTACATTTGATAATTTCATCCTATAGAAAATTTAGCACAAGAAGTGACATTTGGTTTAATTTCTGACTGTAATTTCATTTGAATAGTATAATACGTGATTTAGAAATTTATTTGGAAATTTATGACCAAGTATATGAGAAGAAGATATGGTTTTGTATATTTCCAGACATTTCGACCAACAAGTATCTGAAACTATTGGGATACAAAATATTAAGACGATGGAAGGATTATCAAATTATTTACTCAGACTTGAAAGAAGTCACAATGACAAAAGAAATGAAATTAAAAATTCTAATTGAGTAAGGGGGAACAGAGAGGAATATTACAGAAGAGATATAAATAATACATATGAAAATAGAAACTATAGAAACAGACAAGAGAGAAAGGAAAATACAACTAGCAATGACCAATTAATACAACTTTTGATGAACATGAGCGAAGATTTAAATCGAAAGTTGGATAAACAAAATGAGAATATGAATAGGAATCTTGAAGAAAATAGAACAAATATAAATAGAATAGAAGGGAATATGTTTAGTATGCGGGGAGATATGAATAGTATGAATGGAGATTTGAATGGAAAAATGGACAGACAAAATGAGAAAATGTTTAGTATGCGGGAAGATATGAATGATATGAGTGGAGATTTAAATGACAAAATTGATACAATGAAGGAGGAGATTAAGAGAGATATTAACAACATCACTCGAAACATGGACAGGCTGGAAAAGAAAATAGAAGAAGGAAAAATTGAAAATTTGAAGGATATTAAGAAAATTAGGGAAGAGAATGAAGAATTTAGGAAGAAAATTGAAAAGGTGATAGAAGATATGAAGGGTCAGAATGAAAATTTGCGGAAGGAAATTCAAGAAAATGGTATTAAAATCAGGGAAGATATAAACAAGTAGGTGATAGAACAAGTTCAAGAATTAGGAAGATGTATCGAAGAAAATTTATCTGGAGCAATTCAAGTGGAAATGAAGAAACAAAATGAGAATATAATTGAAGAGATACAGTCTGTTAAAGTACAAGGACAAACAAGTGAGGAAATAATGCAAATGTATGAACAGAATTTGAATATGAAACTTAATGACTTAAATGGAAGAATAGAAGAAGTAAACATGGAAACCTTAAATGAAATTAAGAAAATCAGAGATGAAAACGAGCAATTTAGGAAACAAATTGCTGAGAAGAGAGTAGATATGGAAGAACAAAATAAGAATTTGAAAATAGACCAAGAAAACGGAGTTAAAATCAAAGAAGAATTTGAAAAACAGATAGATGAAATACAAGAATTGGATAAATGCATAGAAAAAAATTTATCTAGAACAATTCAAACAGAACCAAACAAACAAAAGAAGATAACTGAAGAAATACGATTTATAAAAATACAAAGTTTAATGGAGATTAAAGAAGTTGAGAAGGAAATTGAAAAGATACAGGCTATCAAAGTACAAAAACAAACAAAAGATGATATGTTAGACATTGATTTACAGAACCTAGGAAGTAAAGAAGTGATGCAAATTTATGAAAAAAATATTTATTGGAAAATAAAAGACTTAGATGGTAATACCGAAAAACAAATCATGATATATGATAAAAGAAATAATAAAAATATTACAAGAAAATGTAAAAGAAATAGAAGAAACTACAAAACAAAATGCCGGACGAATAATTTATACAGAAAATATCGAAATAAGAGTGAAATCTGACAGAAATATGAAAATAATTGATCCAAAAGTTTTTATTAATATAATTGGAAATGAAATAATAGGAATTGAGATTATGGTGGATAAGAAAATAATAAAAAATAATTTCAATGATATAGAAGAATTTGAGATACAAATTGTACTGCATTTCTGGGAAGAAAATACAGAAACAAGAATATATGATAAAGATAATGAGATATGGGGCAATGAATTTAAAAAGAACATAGTAAACGAATATGGCAAAACGATTTTAAACAGAACATTATGAAAAATTTGAACAAATTTAGGAAACTCATAGAGAATCAAACAATAAGAGAAGAGAACAAGACGAAGTTTAGGAAAATAAAATAAAATTGAATTATATGACAGGATTATGGGAACGAAATCTAGAAAACGAAAAGGAATTGTACATGGTAAACAATGGATATAAAAACGATGTGTAAATAAAAGGTTTATGATTAACAAGTAATATTTAAAAATATATTTAAATAGAAATTATATAAACATGGATTGATAATAGAAGAAATGATAGACATGTTGATATGAATTATGGAAATGAAAATATAAGTTACAGAAATGAAAAACGAATATATGGAAATGGGGATAAAATTTATGACAAAAAGTATTGTGAAAATAGAAGAGATTTTAGAAACTTTGATAGAAGAAATGATAATAGAAATGAAATTAAGCAACAAAATAGATGGACAGGATGAAATAATTACATTTATAGGAACAAACAGACGGAAGTTATATGAACTAAGCAAATTATAGAAATAAAAGGATAAAGGATATATTATAATTTGTCACCCGAACGTGGGGCAAATATAATTAAAGAACATTGAATAAAATATAAAAATATATATATATATATATATATATATATATATATTATGAAGGCCATTCTATGAATTATCAATCTGCCAAAGTTTAAGCAATAGAAAGTAATTATAGAAAACGTCTTTTTTTTGGAAACAACGTGTATTGCAGAACAAAATTATGTCATAAATAAAAAAACAGACTTAAATAACCTTAGTGTTATCTATGCATAACTTTTAGATTATGAAAAAAGAACACAACATTCATAACAATCTTTATTTTTATGATAAATAAATCAAAATTATAGGAGTTCAGGATTAAATAGTTTGTTTATTGTCATATTGTTTTTTGAGTTTTTCATTGATTTATGTTTAAAAGAATTTATTATAAAAATTTATAACTTTTCCAAAATTCGCTATAGATTTTATGTAAGTATTTATTATTTCATTTAATTGTTAATAATGATAACATTGACCAATTATTTATAGCCCTTGATAATGAATAAAAGTTATTCGAAAGCTCGGGAATAAATATCTAAAAGAATTTACTCTCGAGTCTTATTGCCACATCCCCCCAAAAATATCCATTCCATCATATATATACATATATATCTTTATGTCCTCCAGACATTAATAAGTATATATTCAATTTCATCCATGTATATATAATAGAATATAATTTTGATAATGGATCCAGAAAAAAAAATGAAAATTTTGATTTTATTTATTTCGTTCAATTCACAGTTATTAGGTCCTCCTACCAAATTTCTATATTTCGGTCCTCCAGTTGCCTATATATTATACAAAGTGTCGTGTATGGGTCTTCCAACATTGTTGCCTATTCAACTGATTACAAACAACATTTAATACTTTTTTAATTCTAACCCCCTCTGTGTTTTAAGTGTTACCGCATTTTTAAAATTATTTATGCTTTTATTAATTAACAATTTTTAATAAGTTGAACATAAATACCCTGACCATTGTTTGAATCACAGTTTGCAAAATTGCATTTTCTTGAAGCTATTTTTCAAAAGCTCCGTAAGAAAAATAAAAAATTATGATTTCTCAATTTTTTAAAAACAGTAAACACGTAAATAAGGGATCAATTTTTTTTTAAATATATTGATTGATTTGCTTTTTTATTATTAACAGTTTCGTAAAAATCATTTTTTTAAATTTTTTACTCTCATTGCTATAAAGATCTGCATTGTTTATAAGGCAACTACATTTTTTTTGGAAAGCTTATCTGATCAAATTTCTGATTAAACAAATCGTATCTTGTGAAACGTATGTAGATAAATATTAAGGTTACGGTTTTCTTTTAAAAATCTTAATTTATATTGCTCTTTTATATTCTGAAGAATTTTTTTTTACTTATTGTTTATATACCTATAGAATGGTTGTAAAAATATGGAATGTGAAAAACATACGTAATTAGATGTCTAAGGTCTGATAACCGATAATGGGGGTTTGTTGCAGAAACAACCCTTATACGCTGTGATATTTCTAAAATGCGACAGAGATTCCTGTACAAAACTGTCAAAAATGAGCTAACTTTTTTAGCAAATAGCGTTCATAAAAAATAATAACAGATTTTAAAAGATCGTTCAAAAATAAGTCCAAATGCACATTTAATTTTATTAAATTCGTTCTGGTTTAATAAAAAAATGCATAATTATGTTTAAAAAAGGTGTACGCAGTATTTATAACACTTTTGAAATATAATGAAAAAGACTGCGTTTGACGCATTGGAAATTTAAAAGTTAAACGTGAAATAACGTGGTTCCATTCCGCGTTGTGGCGAAATTTTTCTTTTTGTATTTAGTTCATTTTTCATAATTTTTGTTGAAAAAGAAGTTTTAAGTAGAAATATTAAAAAAAAATTATTTTGGTTATAAATTTATTTATTTATGTCAATACTCAAATTGTTTTAAGTTTACTGCTAAACAGTGTCCCAAACGGAATCAATCAAGATCAAAATTGTTTAACATCATTCCTAAAATGCATACCAATCTGGTATCACCATCATGTAGAAGAAATCAGGTCAAAATAAACCGACTTGGGCATACAGCATTAACACATCAGTTTTTATTACAGAAAGAACTGGTTCCTTAGTGTAATAAATGTGCAATGTCATTATCAGTGCAACATATACTTGTTGATTGTTCATTATTTTCTGAAGAAAGAAGAGCCTCAAAGATTACCGATATGGACATAAAGACTATATTAACATTCTCGGTCGAACTATCCTACAGTGTGGACGTATCGATTTGAGTTCACTTGCGATAAGTGATTTACTTACCTAGCAGTTTCCTATTATTATTTTTTCTGTGTTGTATATAATTAGTGTAGCAGCGATACTGTAAGTAGTTTTTAGCTATTTATTTGTTTTGCCCCGGCCCTGAAGCCCAGATGTCCGGTGGCATGGCTGTTCAAATATGACGGCTAAAAATACTACGCAGTTGAAATTTTATAGTTTCCCTGAAAGTTTATTGAACACTACGTGGATAACCTTAAAACGTCAAAAATGGATATATGCAGTAAAAAACTATACATATGCAAGTAAAATGTTCTAATAAAACATTTTTATTAACTATTATTTAATGTATAATCAGTGTGATACTAATTATATTTTCGGTTTCGAAAATCAACTTTTTAAAAACATAAATTACAATTTATTTTACGTAAAGGTATAACAGTGAAAATACAGAGATTAAAATATAACTAACAACAGTGAGGTCAGAACCAGAATGAATGTTTATCTCGAGAATTTATAATATAAAACTGCATATTCTGCACTATCAGCGTCTGGCTGGAACAACACACCATTCATTGCAACAATGTATCATAATGGTTTATTGTTACAATGTAACTTGTCCATCCCTCGGAGAAGTTTTATAAGGGACGAATAAAACAGAATGATCTTCTTGTTGTGGGGATGATGTTTCTTCTTCTTCTTCTTTCTTCTTGTTATTTTTTAGGTTTTGAAAGCGATGTCGATACCTATAGATTATAATACCGATGCAGATGGTGATTACAATGAATACAGGGGTTGTCCAGAAGTGTGTAGCGTCGGGAGGATTTTCTTCATAAGATATAGGTTGTAGGAGTTGTTGTTCTTCATGAATTCTCTGGAGTTCATCTAGATGAATTTTTTCTAATTTAATTGCTTTTGGTTTTGCTGGTAGATAATTCGCAACTATCTGGATATTCGGAAGGGTGAGTGGTTCTTCGTATGTAATTTCTTTGGCGTTGTAGTAATTTTCTTCAGGTGTGTGGAATTCACATCCCAACGGTACTTCGAACAGGTAGACACCATGTATTACTTGAATGTTGCTGGTTGAACAGTGAGTTGACACTTTGGTTGGCAACGGGAAGATGCCGATGTAATGTGAGGAGGTAATTGCTTCAATTAACGTATTTTGACTTAGAACTGGAACGTAGAGGCAGCGAGCTTCTTCGTCGGAGACTTTTTGACACAGATAAGTAGTGTCCAACTTTTTGCAGGCGGCTTTCGAATATTGGAAGAGTTCAGTACCTATTATCAGATAGGGTGAAGTGGGTATAATTGTGGTTAGATTTTTGGTCGGGATTGAATACAAGTGATAATGAGTGAATGGTTCAGAATGAAGGATTGGGAAATGCAGAATAAACACAACCATATAATTTGAAATATAGGCATCAGTTGAAATAATATAATATTTTAATAAATTCTCTTCGTCAATAATTGATTCTTTTTGTAGTGTTGAAGCATTATATGGATAATGGATTTAATTTCTCCCACTTTTATAACGCTATTATGTAGGGTGTTAATGCGAGCAAAAGAGATTGCGTTTTCTAAATCAGTTAATAACTGTATAATTAATTGTAAAGACAGATTTAGTTGATTTAGGGTATTTTGTATTTGAATGAATTTATCAAATTCGAAAATTAAGTTGTCCAGGACCATATTTAATTTTTCTACTTCCTTAGCTATTAATTTTTGATTATTAGTTAATGAAGTAATGGTTTTATTGAAATTGTCAATCAAATGAGTGGTTAATGAAATTTGTTGATTAAATTTCGAAATAATATTCTTTTCATTATTTTGAAAGGATTCTATGGCTCTATCATACCTTTCGGCATCTGATTGATCAAGGTTTCCGGAAATTGCTTTTATGATGTTACCAAGGCCGTTAATTAAACCTCGTTTGGTTCTATGTGAAGGATAAATTGTTTGAAATTTTCGTTGTGCTGATTGTAATTGATAGCGAACTCCATTATCGATATTTTCAAGACTGTTCCAATGTAAAGTTGTGTTTTTTGACTTCAATATAGTATTAGTTATATTTTGATAATAAAATTCTAACGTATCTAATTCTAAGGCTATAGGGGTTAGATTATAATAATGAATAAAGTCATGTTGGCTGATTTGGACCTTTGCTGGGCCCAGATTAAGGGGAAGTATCCCTGGATTGTCTTCCAGGTTTTGGATTTTTATTTCTTGACATGTTATCGTTGTCAATCTGTAATAAATTTTGTTTATTAGTTTTCGTTTTCGGTATGTGTTTAATGTTCTTTTTATGAACTGTAGTTACTGTTACTTTGTTATTAGATTTTACCGTTTTTGGGGCAAATCTAGGGAGAAGTTTGTTTCTTTTCTCAGTGGTTTTCGTGAAAATTTTGGTACTGGGTTCATAATTAGTTGGGGGATCTCTATTTTGGTTTCTACTTTGAATTATGTTTTCTTTTCTTTGGATGGCTTTCTGATTAAGTTCTTCATATAATAATTTAGTTTTTTCGCGATGTTGTTCTGTATAATTATTCAGTAACATTTGATTTACATCTACATCAAAAGGGTCTTGAGTGTCTAAATGTCCATTTAAAATTTCAATAGGTTTTTGTTTAGTAGTGCTATGAATTGAACTATTGTATGCTAAGATAGCGTAAGGCATGTGTTCTTGAATGTCGAAAGAATTTTTATATTTTTCTCTTAACGTTCTTAAGTGTTCTATAAGGGTAGAATGAAAGCGTTCGATCATACCATTTGAAGAGGGATTATCCGGAGTTGTGTAATGAATTAATATTTTATGTGTATCCACAAATTCTTTAACAAGTCCATTTTTAAATTCCGTACCACTATCAGATACTATCATATGTGGTACTCCATGGTGAGTCATGAATTTAAGTAGAGATTTGACTACATATACTGCTGTAGCTCCGTCTATGGGGTATGCTTGTCCATATTTCGAAAAAGCATCAATTAAAGTCAAAAAATTTTGTCCGTTTGCTTGAAATGTGTCAACATGTATAATTTCGAGAGGTTTTACCGGTGTTGGTGTTAACATAAATTTGGGTTTAGTAGTATGTCTGTCATATTTATTTATTTGACAATTTTCACATGAATTTATATATTCTTCTAAGTCATTTTTTAAAGTGGG
Organism: Galeruca laticollis; assembly: GCA_963921935.1. NCBI lineage: Eukaryota > Metazoa > Arthropoda > Insecta > Coleoptera > Chrysomelidae > Galeruca > Galeruca laticollis. The sequence continues at coordinate 7,644,573 of OY998183.1, forward strand.
CCAATAAAATCTTTTTCGAATTTGTTGTTCGGTTTCGTTAATACCACGGTGGTTTGTTTTTCCTTCATGATAATTTTTTAGAATGTCATTTTTGTCATTATTGTCTGTAACGTCTGAGAGTATTGTGGAACATTTAACTAAATTATATGCACTATTTTTAAAAGTGCGTTGTAATAATGTACAAACAGATTCATAATATGTATCTGGTGAAAAATTCATAGCGTATTTTATTTTTGGTTTAACAAATTCTTTAAAGAATGTTATTACATTATCGTTTAAGTTGTCTACTCCAATTTGAGCATGAATTCGTTTTTTACCTGGGAAAATTTCTTTTATTTTTGGTTTATTTGGTCGATAATAGACAAATTCTAATATTATTTGGTTTTTATAGTAATTTATGGGTTTTTCTGTTATTGGGATTTCCAATATAGGGTTTTCTTGGCTGCTGTGGATTGTTTCGTCATCTGATATTTCTTCCTGAATATTTCGTCGTGGTTCCTCTTGATTTTCTTGTGGTTCGATTGTTTGTGGACGGGGTTGATCCAAGTTTATTTGTTCTAATCTTTCTTCTATGGATGGGGGTATATCTGGTATGTTTTCGTTAACAAAATCCGAGAGTCTGTCTTCAGGTGGATTGTTGTATAGGGAGGCGTTTTCGTCATCAGGAGCTTCTAATCTTCTGTTAACTTCTTCGACATATTTCGTTAAGTCGTATAACTCCTTTGTATGTATTTCAACTCTTGAAAGGGCGTCGGCGTTTGTATTTGATTTTCCTTTTTTGTAAACAATCTCATAATCATATTCTTCTAACTTCAGTCTCCATCTTATAAGTTTAGAGTTTGGTTCTTTCAAGCTGAATAACCACTGTAGCGGTTTGTGATCTGATAAAATTTTGATGCGCCAATTATATTTTCGGTTTCGAAAATCAACTTTTTAAAAACAAAAATTACAATTTATTTTACGTAAAGGTATAACAGTGAAAATACAGAGATTAAAATATAACTAACAACAGTGAGGTCAGAACCAGAATGAATGTTTATCTCGAGAATTTATAATATAAAACTGCATATTCTGCACTATCAGCGTCTGGCTGGAACAACACACCATTCATTGCAACAATGTATCATAATGGTTTATTGTTACAATGTAACTTACTACAATTGGCAGCTATTAGAAAAGTTCTAAAATTGTTTCCATAAATAATAGTATATTATGCAACGATCATTACATGAGAGTTGCATACGCTATTTTTTCTACACCCGATAAATAATCAAAAACCATAAATTTTATATTTTTATTGAATACAATAGGTAACAGTAATTATTCTTATTTCTATAAAAAAAATCTACAAAATTGTAATTAATACATCGGGTATTGGTATTGCCCTAGATACAAGAAAACTACAAACATTTTATTTGTATTTATATTCAACATATAATAATTGTAATTAATCTGATTTCTTAAAAATATTAAGATTATTTATTGTGCAGTTTGAAAAGTTTATTCCAGGTCCCACCGATCTGGAAGTGGAAGAAATATTTACATTTATTTCATTATTGCTAGTCTCAATAGAGTTCAATATTGTATTGGAAATGCTGATTTTATTCTGAACCGAATTTTCAATGTAGCCTTCTGCCACTGAATTGGATTTCCAGCCACCATGGCATTTTAATGTAGTAATATCACCACCGGTATCTACTAATACGGTTGCAGATGTTCTACGAAAACAATGCCCTGTATATAAGTTCGGATCAGGCAGATTGAAATATGTTGCTATTTTCTTCCCTATATGACCAAATTTATTAATACCAATGTTTTGAATTGTGCATTTTCCATTTAAATAATTAACGAAAAAAGATGGGGTGTGGCAAATTTTAGGCCGTAGATTCATATATTTTTTACTAATTTCGTAGTATTCGCCGGTAATTGTAAATGTTCGTTGTACTTTTGTTTTAGTTTTTATCACATTAATAATTAAGATTCCATTCATATCTTTGACATTTTCATATTTTAGGTCATGTAGTTCATGCCTTCGACTTGCTCCCATTATTCCAAAAATCATTGCTACCTAAAAACAAACAACAACAATAAATAAAGAGAAGAAAAAAAACGAAAAAAAGAATAAAAAGCAGGATGACCTAGGCTGGTTTCGAACCCCGGAACTCATACTGTAGTCTAGTCCAAATTGAGCGCATTAACCCGCTCTGTCACGAGTTCCGTTTATGAGTTTGCTCGAAATTAATGAAATATACCTATCATGCATGAGTCGAATGGAAAAATGCAATGCTAGATAGATACTTACTATTAAAAATAAAAACCGTTCATCGGGTGCTTCGTAGATAAACTTTATTATTTGTTCAGGTGAAAATATTTTTACTTTTTTTCCAACATATCCTTCGGACTTTCGCTTTAATAAAGCTTGTAGTTTCTTATATTTAGAAATGTCTATATTATGGTTTATATTTACCAACGTTTTTATTATTGAATAATGTGTCCATGTACTAGATGATTTCATCAGTTTCCATCAATTCTTGAGAATAAGCAATTAAAACATTTTCGGAGAATGTCGAAATCTTATTTGTATTTCTTCAGTCCATAAACCGTTGATAAAGGTTTTCGTACACTTTCTTAGATTTTTGGGGCAAACTATTTTGAACTGCGTTTTCTGCTTTCTCCGATATGTGTGGAGGAGTCAATGGTAATTCTTCTATATCGCTGATATCAGACATTTTGATAAATTATCAAAATTTAGTTAGGTATCTAAGAAAGTTTAATACGTACTGATTTTGACATCTAAAATAATTACATAGGAACCTAGGATAAACGTCAAATGCACAGCATGTTTGATTGAAAAATTATGGGTTTCTATTGATTAAAAATCTGTATCGTAGTGGGTATAATTATGAAACGGATTATGGGCATATAAGTGCATTGTTATAACACGGGTGTAGAAAAAAGATTATTATCGAGAGAATAAAATGTTGTTTTCTGTACAATTTCATTGATTATATAAAATAAAAATCTTGTTATGTGTTTGCTGACTTTAATATCATATAATTAGTTTAAATAATTAAATACTATTAAGAGAAAGAAAGTGAACATATGTACAAAACGAATCACTTCAAGTTTTTCATTTACATTTCAGAAAACATCGGAAGGATTGGGAACCAAATAAAAATACTAGAATTTGCAGTGCTCATTTTGTCAATAATCAAAAATCAGATAATCCCCTACACCCATCTAACATACCAGCAATTCATTTTTTGCATTTTGTAGGTTGTTTATTACAATGTTTACATCGCAATGTTTTTCTTATTTAACAACAGGGCGCTCTACTTTCAGCAGAAGTGCCGCCTCTATAGTTCGGTCTCGATCCCTATAAGCGTGTCGTTCTGGTGCTTTTGTTTACTCTTTGGATATAGATGAGAGTAGGATAGGTAAGTAGACTTTTCTTGAATTGGGTAAGGACGGATTATTTGACCGAGCTCTTTTGTTACAGTACAAATATGGATAAGAGGGAGGAAGAAAAATTGCTTCTTTGGTATGAAAATATATCCGATAATGAAATTCAGTCTGAGAGTAGCAGTGAGTGTATAAGTGAAAATCAAGATTCCGAATACGTGCCTTCGGAGTCTGAAGGTGAGGAAGCTAGTGAAACTGATAGTGCTACTGAAAATGTCTTCGAACGTGAACAAGCTGAAAATGAAATAGACCACCCTCAGCACGGCATAGGGAGCGATACCCCTGGAATATTCAATCAAGATAGCCAATCCGAAAATGAAGATCCACAGGAAAACGAAAATGATGGTGATTGGGTGGACGTGTCTGACGATATTCTCAACTTTAATTTTGACGAAGCCCAAAGTGGTAGAAAGATAGACAGACAGGTGTGAAGTTAGCAGTTGATTTCCAGCAGTTAAAATAGTAAAATTGAAAGTAGTTGCAACAAATTGTGTTTTAAAATTTAACATGCCTACTATAATATAGTTGTCTTTAAAAATCAACTACCGTCCCCCGTACCCACTTAGAAGCCGTCGGGGTGTATGAAACCACCCCTAAACGATACAAATATAAATAAATAATTCAGAACCACAACTTCTCGTTCGAGTTCCAGGATGATATTACAGGATACATTGCAAATGCCTCTAGAAATTATTTACCACCGCCCGTACCCACTTAGAAGCCGTCGGGGTGGATGAAACTACCCCTAAACGATAAAAAATAAATAAATAATTCAGAACCTCAACTTCTCGATCAAGTTCCAGGATAATATTCACAGAATACATTGCAAATGCGTCTAGAAATTATTTACCATCGTCCGTACCCACTTAGAAGCCGTCGGGGTGGATGAAACTACCCCTAAACGATAAGAAATAAATAAATAATTCAGAACCTCGACTTCTCGTTCGAGTTCCAGAATGATATTCACAGGATACATTGCAAATGCCTATAGAAATTATTTACCACCACCCGTACCCACTTAGAAGCCGTCGGGGTGGAAGAAACTACCCCTAAACGATAAAAAATCAATAAATAATTCAGAACCTCGACTTCTCGTTCGAATTCCAGGATGATATTCACAGGATACATTGCAAATGCTCCTAGAAATCATTTGCCGTCCCCCGTACCCACTTAGAAGCCGTCGGGGTGGATGAAACTACCCCTAAACGATAAAAATTTAATAAATAATTCAGAACCTCGACTGATCGTTCGAGTTCCAGGATGATATTCACAGGATACATTGCAAATGCCTCTAGAAATTATTTACCATCGTCCGTACCCACTTAGAAGCCGTCGGGGTGGATGAAACTACCCCTAAACGATAAAAATTTAATAAATAATTCAGAACCTCGACTGATCGTTCGAGTTCCAGGATGATATTCACAGGATACATTGCAAATGCCTCTAGAAATTATTTACTACTGCCCGTACCCACTTAGAAGACGTCGGGGTGGATGAAACTACCCCTAAACGATAAAAAATAAATAAATAATTCAGAACCTCAACTTCTCGATCAAGTTCCAGGATAATATTCACAGAATACATTGCAAATGCGTCTAGAAATTATTTACCATCGTCCGTACCCACTTAGAAGCCGTCGGGGTGGATGAAACTACCCCTAAACGATAAGAAATAAATAAATAATTCAGAACCTCGACTTCTCGTTCGAGTTCCAGGATGATATTCACAGGATACATTGCAAATGCCTATAGAAATTATTTACCACCACCCGTACCCACTTAGAAGCCGTCGGGGTGGAAGAAACTACCCCTAAACGATAAAAAATCAATAAATAATTCAGAACCTCGACTTCTCGTTCGAATTCCAGGAATGATATTCACAGGATACATTGCAAATGCTCCTAGAAATCATTTGCCGTCCCCCGTACCCACTTAGAAGCCGTCGGGGTGGATGAAACTACCCCTAAACGATAAAAATTTAATAAATAATTCAGAACCTCGACTGATCGTTCGAGTTCCAGGATGATATTCACAGGATACATAGCAAATGCCTCTAGAAATTATTTACCATCGTCCGTACCCACTTAGAAGCCGTCTCGAACGAGAAGTCGAGGTTCTGAATTATTTATTTATTTTTTATCGTTTAGGGGTAGTTTCATCCACCCCGACGAAGCCATGCCGAAGCCATGTGAAATTGACGCTAATAATCGACATATCGTCGCTCTAAGATGCAAATGGCCTAATTCACAAAATGAAAATTTTACAGGAGAGGCAAAAAATGTAGCTGATCAATAATAAATAAAAAAATATATATTTTTTTCGCATTTATGATTTTATTTTATGGTATACTGTAAATATTTAATAGTTTCTAGTAATTTTTTCTTTTTTCCTCGAAAAAACGGACATAGGCTATTTGCGATGTTCCCATTCTTATAATTATGGACTTCGGCAAATTTCTGTTACCGAGAAATTGAAACTACAATTTGTTAGAAACTGAAAATTTATTACAAAAATAATGACAACGAAATATAGGTAGAATCAGGTAGATATTCAAATAGGTATAAAAGAATACCCATCCTTGTTATAAATGCACCAAGCTATCATAAAAGCCATGATAGTCTTGCTTTAAAGACATTTTTATATCCAACAGGTGCTGATATTTATCCTTCTTGATTGGTATAGGACTTTTGTAAAGTTTAGGCAGTTTATCGAAAGGAATTGCAACCTTTTTATTAAGGCGACATGGTAGTGGCGACCATTCCTCGGGATGACGAAGTTTAAACGTTATTGACCCATCGGTGTTGTATCTAAGACCCCTGATGTCAGTTACAGTCGGGTCATTTGAAGTTCTACCAGGCCTTATTGAATTAATGACTTGCATGGGTTCAAAATTTAAAAAAAACTATGATCCAGATATTCTACTAAATATGGCTTTGGATGTAAACGTGCTGACTCACACACGTCAACATAGTCCGCTGGGACATTAATAATTTTTTTCCTTAATTTTCTCTCAATTGCGGAATGCATTGAATCGCATTTCATTTGTGTGTGCCCTTTCTCCAGATATTTTTGCTCGATGGTGATTTGCATTACTTCAGATAATTTTGAAAGGACACTTGAGAGTAATGCATTTCGGTTTTGAGCAGTACAACCGTCACTATACAGAATGACCTTATTTACCCCTTCATTTACATGGTTTCTGAAAAAACTGTTCAGTATTGAAGCAAATGTATTGGCTGTAAGGCCAGCGTTGCCTTCATGCCATAGATAACAATACCCATCTTTTGTCTTTAGGTTGAAAATTGTAAAATTGTGGACTATCAACTTTGTTTTATAGTAAACGAGAGAAACGTTTGATTTTGGACATAACAACACAGACTGCATATCCATTGTATAAACATCACAATTATCTGGGCTATTTTTATCGGAATCTTTTTCGTGGCGAGCTTCTTCTTTTTTTAACTGGTGTTGTTGATAATCTTGATCGCTTAGATTTCCGGTTTTATGGGCAACACATTTATCACATTCGTCTTTTTTTGGAGCAAATAGCGCTATGTTCTGATCGTCCATCATATTTGCAAATGAAGCACTAGACATGGGCCGTAAATTATTTCTAGTGCACCATTCATCTTTGTAAAGCCTGTACAGTTCCAATTTTGAGCTCCAGACAGGTTCTAAATAAAGTTTGCTTGTCGATTTGCGACAGTAGTGGGACTCTACTTTTGGTAAACTTTCAAAGAACATCTTTAAGTTTTCCTTATCTTGGTTTATTTTTGCTTGTCTTAGGTTTACAATATTTCTCCTGTCGTCATTAGTCAATGCAAGATTCTTACATTTCTCATGAAGCCAGTTTCCAATAGTTCTTTCGGAAATGCTAAAAGTATGACAGAACATCGTCTTACAAACTCTTATCCTGCATTTTGATGTATCTAGGTAATAAGAATATGAAAATTCTCTCCTTGACTGATTTTCTACTTTTCTGTTTCTAATCCTTTTAACTGGATTCTTTTCAACCAAAGTTCTGACGTAAAGTTGCTTTTCAGTCCATGAAAGCTTCCAAAACTTCAAACAGTTTAGTTCTTTCTTCTTCCAAGACATCTTCGCACTTTGGTCCAGTTTTTTTATTATTACATTTGCAGCTGGCTTTCATAGTTTTGGGTTTCTTTATAATATGATAATTCCATTCACCTTCTAATTTACGCTTTCCACAGTACTGCTGTCCAGATTGCCTCTTCAATTTTTCAGAATTTTTTATCCATTCACTTTGATTCATGTGCCGTCTTTTTTTTCGGCTCCTACTTACAAGTTCGGGTATTTCATTCTCGCCAAGATTAGGATTCTGTAATGGAGCTTCCTGTGGCAGGACATTTTCAATCGCATCATCACTAGATGAATCGGTTTCATTTTCATCTTGAATGTATGTCTGATCTTTAGAATTGTCTTCTTCTTCTTCACTCCCAGATTTTTCGTAGTCATTTTGAAAATGTAACTCTGTTGTAGAAAAATTACTTTCAGTGAGGCAAAAGGAGACATCCTCTGAGACATCTCTAGTTTTGTTTGGCACTCCTTTACTGCAACTTGGTAATGGATCCTCGAATGGATCAACTTTCTCCAAATTTTTCTGTACTTCCAAAAGTGTTCTGTCGGCCATTTCAAGTAATTGCTCATCACTATTTGGTATAGTTTCGAAATCCATCTCCCTAGGAAGCGAACCTTCTTGATCCTGATCATCAACTGAAGGTACTGACGAAGTATTAACTTCTTGTTTCTTAGAATTTAGCAAGATTATTATTTTCGAGATTCGCCCACTATAATTTATTCTGAAAAAAAATAAAGTAATCAGTTAAAAGCCAAAACCTAAAAAATCGTATGTGTCACCCAAAACTTTCCCGGCCTAATATAAAAAAAATGTTGCCATGTTACTGCATTTACAATACTTTTCCTTGCGCCGAGAAAGTCGAAATCAATCCATAAAAAGTTCATTTTTAGTGTTAAAATTATATGCTTTACTAAGAAAATTAAAATACATCACTACACTATTCTAAGAAAATTGCCTAAGACATTAACCTAGCAGCAGTAATTTGAATGAGAAATTGGCCCAACTCCATACCTAATCAAAATAGCTTTATTCTGTTTATATTTTTTCACAAATTAATAAAATTTATGTACCGTTTACTCAACAACATTTCAATTGATATATAGAAAGTATTTACTTACGTTCTTGTTCCCAAATTCCTCAAAAAAGCACAAAATATAACGCCACGTTTTTTTACTACACTGTTTACCAGTAAATTATACACTGTAACTGGGACTTCGGCAAAATTCGTTCTTTGTTTTAGACACGTTGGACTTCAGCAAATTGCGTTTAAAGCATTTATGGCGCGAAAATTTTTTATATGGACTTAAACAGGTGGTAGGTTTGACTACCGGTCGTCAGATGTCACCAAAAACAGAATTTGACCCAAAAGTGGACTTAGGCCATTTGCATCTTAGACCGACGATATGTCAGGAATAGACCGCAGCGACCAAATGCCAAGTTATTATAGCTGTCCGCGCAAGACGATTAGGTGGCATAAAAGGGGCTGTTCCGACTGTTGGACATAGCATTATGGAACTCGTATTTCCTTTACTCAAAAACAGTGATGCCGATTTCATATATAAAGTACAGAGAATCAGTTATAATTTCTCTCCTAGATATAACACATGACACAGATGCCAGAACTTTCGTAAAACGGGATCCTATTAGAAAAAAACGGAATATTGGGCCACCTACTCAACATTATCTGGAAAACGTTCCTGTCCCCGAGAACCATGAAAAGAACAGCTTTTTCCTAAAATGCAGGCAATGCACCAAAACTAAGGGTCCGCAGAGAAACGAGATTCAGATGCGAAACCTGTCTGGAGAAGCCGCCATTATGTCCGGCACCTTGTTTTAAACTCTGGCATTTATAAGTTATATTTTATATTATAATAAAAATGATGTATTTAGTCAAACGATGGAGACGTCTATAGACGTCATTGTCACAAGTGGTATAGAAAAATGTCAGTATTGTGACAAGGACGTCTATAGCCGTTTGTAAGTTTTTTTCCATACATGACCTCCATAGACGTTCAGTCTCCTTTTAAAAAAGAAAAATAAATAATTACTCCTATATCAGCAAAGTTGCTGAAGTGTCACCAAACATACCCTCGCCTAAATTTGTATGTCCGTTAACGTGTTAAAAATATAGATTTTTGCAATCCAAATGCGTGTGCCGAATAGGAAATTTCTTTACGTATTCACAGTTTAACCTGTCACGAAGATTTCGGGTGGATGCCACAAAGTTTCTATATATCTGAGGGATCACATGCTTTGGAATAAAATGTGCATGTCTTTTGTAGTTCATTGCTTAGTTCTAATAGGGCGCAAGGGAAACACAATATTAAAACATTCAATGTACTTGTTAGGAAGTCCTTGAATTTAGAGTGTCATTGTTCGAAATATACCAATCAGTAGACACGCAGAGTAGTCTAAATTTTGAAAGTTGTTGGACGAGTAAACCTTTCTTAGTTTACAAACCTTGAGGAATTTAAAGGATAGTGGTATCTGTATATAAATTGCTTCATGATCTAAAAGACAAGCAGTAATAATTGATATCTAAATATATCTGCGTAGTGGCTAAGGAGTGAGTAGTGGATAATGATTTTGTGATTCTGGTTGCGGAATCAACATGCAATCAAATGCCAAAGATATTACAAAGTTATTTTTAATTAGAGGTAGAAGTAGAATAGTCAATATTAAGATCACCACACAGGCATCGAATCTTATCAAATTCAACAGGTACGAAGAAATAGGTACAGTTGGAGTTAGATGGTGCCATACAAATACTGTATAAATTCAAGGCGATGCTGTGTACTATCGAATATTTGAAGGTGCCCCCAGCGAGAAAGTGATTACATTTTTTCTTACCATTCATCGAGACACTTAAGGTGATGAAACAGTTCTGTTGATCTTGATACCATTGAGTATCTTTTGGTAAAAAGGAGCTCATCTTCACATAACCAAAGTTCCTTAACAGCCACAATTTGGGAAGATACAATTTCTCCAAAAAGAGAAATAGATCGGTTTTATTCCATAATTGGATGTTAATGAGTACTGAGTACCATACTAAGGTTGTCAGATTCACCCTTTTTTTAGAATTTTTACCATTTTTTCAATATATTGTGGAATTATTTAGAAACAGTTTCATTTAACCCTTATAATACCAAGCGGGGTGCAAATGCACCCCACATGTACTTTTTTGTATATATCTAAGCCAATTATATTTTGTTTTATTTCCTCTTTTTAGTAGCTGCATTTTTTTAGGTTCCAAATGTAATTTACCTAAAATCTTACATGGATTTTTTCCATCTCAGTAATTATTTAGGTTTTTAGAGTGTGGGGTGCATTTGCATCCCGCTTGGCATTTTACGTATACCAATATTTCTATGTTATTATGAGCTAAGGGCAGGTTAAAATCCTTACATGTTGTACTGTTCGTATCCCCACTTCTCTTATTCGGCGCGGCGCTTGCATTGCTACGCCGCCGGCCGCCTACTGGTACAGGAGTAATAGTTATTACTATTTAGTGTCGTTTATGCAAGCGTCTGTGTAAGATAAACGAGTCGATTTATAGTGCGCCACGTGGTTGTTTATTCGGTCGAAAATGAGTAATTTCTGAATTCGAAATGAAAAAGCTCTAACGGAGGAGGAAATGTTAATGCTGTTGCAAAATAATGATCCAGAATATGAGGAATTATTGCAGGAAGATGATGCAAGCGACATCGAAAGTGAGGACCAAGAAGAATTCGATGAAGAAATCTATGCTTCTTCTGATGAAGAAAACACTAATTTAGAGGTACCTGTTGCTGATATTCCTATTTATACAGCTAAAGATGGTACCCAGTGGTATAAAATGCCAATAAATAATCAAGTTCGATGTTCGCAGGCAAACAATATTGTGCATGTTCCAGGACTTACACCTACCAGTGCAGAAATAGGTACGATCAAAGAATCGTTTATGTTGTTTTTTTCAGACGATATATTTAACATTATTGTCGCTGAAACCAACCGGAAAGTTTAATTTTTTTTTATAATTATAATGAAACTCATCCCGAGAGTACAAAGAAATATGTGTCAACTAACAGAAGATAAATCGAGGCCTATATAGGTCTACTTATTACATTAGGAGCATTGCAAGCTAGTACCGAACCCATTGAAATGCTTTTTACTAGTGACCCTGCATAATGTCGGCCTATAATAACAGCAACTTTGTCTAGAAATCGATTCCATTTTCTGACCAAATTTTTGAGATTCGATAATTTTGAGACCAGGGCTGAGAGAAAGTTAGAAGACAAGCTTGCACCAATAAGGGGAGTATTTGATAAATTCGTATCAAACTGTAAAAAAGCACTATATCCGAGTACGCACGTGTGCATTGACGAGCAACTCGTCCCATTTCGAGGAAAGGCTCCATTTAGGGTCTATATGAAAAGCAAGCCAGCAAAGTATGGAATAAAGATATGGGCACTGGCATTTTGTGGATACAATTATACTTTGAATATGCAAGTGTATTTAGGTAAGTCATTTATTTTCATTTATGCTATGTTATCTACCGATTTTTTTTGTTAGGCAAAGTAGGCAACAAGCCTGAAAAAGGACAAGGTGAACGGGTTGTTCTTGAACTTTCTGATTATCTAAGTCAAGGATATGGTATCACAACTGATAACTTCTTTACTAGTCTTCAGCTGTCTCAAAAATTGTTGGATAAGAAGCTTACATTATGTGGCACTGCGCAAAAATAAGACGTTTATACCAAAGGAACTACTTCCATCATCTTCAAAAAAAGAATATTCTTCAATGTTTGCTTTTAAAAAACATTGTACATTAGTGTCTTATGTGCCGAAAAAGAACAATGCCGTTATTTTGTTATCAACCGAGCATGACGATGACAAAGTAAGTAATAAGGAGTCAGACTACAAACCAGATATTGTCTTGCATTATAATAGTACTAAAGGAGCTGTAGATCCAACAGACCACATGGCAGCAAAATATACCACTCAAAGAAAAACTCTTAGATGGCCCATGGTACTTTTTTACCATATTATCGATATTGGAGCTATAAATGCCTATAAAATATGGAAAATTAAAAATCCAAATTACGGGTCTGGGCACTTAGATGCAAGAAGAAAATATCTTCTTCAGTTGGGGAAGGAACTGGCCAAGGAAAATATGATTTATAGATTTCGAAATACTAATGGTTTGCAAGCAAGCATAAAAGAAATATTCTTAAAGTTGTTCCAGAATTGGAGCAAAATATCCCTTCAACAAGACCTGTAGGAACTCAAGGTAGATGTTTTCTCTGTGAAAGAACCAAAGATAGAAAATCAAGACAACGTTGTGTAAAATGTGAGCGTTTTGTTTGTGTAAATCACTATGAAAAAGAAATTTTTTGTATCCCATGTAAAGCAAAAAATTAAAATTAATTTTGAATATCTAATTAAGGTTTGTTTATTTTTTAGTAACTAAATTGAAATAAAAATAGATACAAAATAATTTATTTGCGTTTTTTTGATTTTACTTAAAAAAGTGTAAAAATTACAAAGATAGACAAAAAATGGGGTGCAAATGAACCCCGCTTGGTATCGCACGTATGTAAAAAAGCTTGGTATTATAAAGGTTAAAAAAGTAATATATATTCATTCCAATTTTAATTCATTTACATGCCATTATTAGTTTATGGCTCATACAAACAATTTAAAAAATATATTTATATTTTTCAGGTGAATGCTGATTTTTCAAATATTCAACTCATTTTAGCAGAAAAACAATCTGAATTGCCACATACGTGCAAGGCTGGAATACCTGTAATTTTATCCTTACCTGAAAAATCAACAAATTGTTACACATCCGATTCATCCAAAGATGATGTTATAGTTCACAAACTAGCGTCCTCTGACAATGCTGCCATTAATAAAGTGTATAAGCCGGAATTTGTCACATTAGCTCCACCTTTATTAAATTGTCAAGATGAACCTGTTTGGCTAAATCCCACTACACCAAATGAGCATACAGTTGCGTATGATACCACCATGTGTGTCCCTGATATGGCGGGCTATGAAGCTCGACAATTAATGAATAAAGCCTACAAGTCAGCTTTATCCATTCAACAACAACAGCAGTTGCTTGGAGAGTTGGAAGATGATCCTAAATTAGTGTATCATATTGGCTTGACACCATTGAAACTGCCCGATCTTGTAGAAAACAATCCCTTGATAGCCATAGAAGTTCTTCTTAAATTAATGCAATCTAAACAAATTACAGAGTATTTCAGTGTTTTAGTGAACATGGAGATGTCCTTGCATTCTATGGAAGTAGTAAACAGGTTGACCACAACTGTAGATTTACCAACTGAGTTTGTTCATTTATATATATCCAATTGTATAAATACGTGCGAGACAATCAAAGATAGGTATATGCAAAATAGATTAGTGCGATTAGTTTGTGTATTTTTACAGTCATTGATAAGAAATAAGATAATCAATGTTCAGGAATTGTTTATTGAGGTGCAAGCTTTTTGTATAGAATTTAGTCGAATAAGAGAGGCTGCAGCTTTGTTTAGGCTTCTTAAGCAGTTGGAATCAGGTGAACTAGGGTTAGTCTCATCACCAACTATTAGTTCTAAAAGTTAGATACCATTTATTATAATATGGAGTTTTCAATTAAAATTATTTGATAATGTTATGTAATTCCTTTAATTTAACTGTTCAACAATTTATATCCCATGAATACTTTATTGCGATTGTTTAATGTTTTGTCACAAATTGATATATTTACTGAAATTATTTAAATATTTTATAAAATTTTTAAGTTCCTTATGACATCTTAGATGCTTAAATTTTCAAAATAAAGTCAAATATCGAGTAAAATTGGCATTTTTATTCATTTTAATATTTAATGAAATTGACTGTCTCGACCCTTACTTCGTGGAATAAATATTAAAGAAGTCAGGTATATATAAACTCAAATGTCCAGAATGTAATGCTGTCTATTTGGGTCAGACCCTTAGGAATTTTAAAATACGATACAGTGAGCACTTACGAGCATACAGATTAAAACAACCAGATAAATCCCACTACGCAAAACATCTACTTGACACCTAACACAGAACTAGAAGTGCTGCATATTTGTGAAAAGAAACAAGAACTGGATTTCCTTGAAGAACTGGAAATTAGAAGACATTTAAGAAACCCACAATATGAAGTTGTCAATGAACAGTTGAATCTAGGGAATTCTTTACTAATAAACTGTCTTCTTAAGTGATAATTGTAAAGATCAGCAGATATAGTTTTCCTGGTTTTCTATATCATTGCACAGTTATACTGATCTTAATTGGAAAAATGATATCCAGGATATCACCATAGGGCTAATAATATCTAAGCTTCAATATTTGTAATATCACATCTTCTTCTTTTTTCTATAAATATATATTAAGCCAATCACAAGTTAGGTTACTTCTTGGTCTAGCCAAAAATAACTACTAAACATCAGGTATGCATCAAATGAAATGTAACTTCTGTCATTCTGACGATGATATTGATTTATCGAAACAATTGTCAATTTTTTAGAATTTTCAATAACTTGTATTATATTGTGGAATTAACTAGAGACCGTGAGTTTCATTTAAAATTACTAATATTTTAATATTTGTAATTGTGGATCTATGTAATACATTTCCATTGGACATTAGGTATAGTACGTGATATATACGAGTAGTGCGCATGACCACCTAAGTGCGCGGAGGTTCATGTGAGTAGTAGTAAACGATAAGATGTAGGTTAAACATTATATTAGAGCAGGAGTATGGTAATTGTATTTGTTTAAGGAAATAAAGTGTTAAAACAGTCGACAATTTTCCACATATTTATTTATTCAACCCGATCCATATCTTAATATGGTAGCAGAGGTCCGTGGTTCGTGGATTGTATAAAAATAAAAGTTTTTTTTCACGTTGTGTACGAAGGAAAGCACGTGGAATAAGTATAAAATGGCGGAAGAAAAGGTAATAATACCAGTTTTTGATGGAGAAGACTATAATATGTGGAAGAAACGTCTAACATTATTTTTGAAACTTAAAGAATGTGATGTGGTTATAAAAAGAGCAAAACAAAACACGGATCCAGCTGATTTGGATAAAAAAGATTTGAAAGCTATGAACTACATATACGGGGCGATTTCTAATAAACAGTTGGAATTTGTGTGTGATGAAGAAACAGCATATGGAATTCTCAAGAAATTTGATAGTTTATATTTAAAAGAGTCAACGCACAACAAATTGTTTATAGAAATAAGTTGGAACAATTGAAACTTAAAGAATACAGTGATTCGGCAACATTTTTTAGTGATTTTGAAAAAGCAGTGAACGAGTTAAAAAGTGCGGGTGCTACTGTTTCGACAAAAGAAAAGTTGAATTATATGCTGAATACTTTGCCCAATAGTTACAGTTATATCGGCGATTTAATTGACACGTTAAAAGAAGAGAACCAAACAGCCGAGTATGTAAAAAGTAAAATTCAACTTGCCGAGATGAGAAATCAAAAGGATGAAGTGTGTAATACAAAATCAAATGTGTTTGCTGCGAATAAAAGTCGACAAGAACGGACATGTTATGGCTGCGGCGGAGCCAGTCATTTTCAAAGGGATTGTAAATATGGCGGCCAAGCCTCAAGCAGTAGAGGTACATGTTCGTCTTCACGAGGTCGGCGTGGAGCCGGAAGAGGAAACTACGTCAGAGGACGTGGTAACTACTTTGGTTGTTAGCGCGGTGGAAGTGTAAATCGTACTAGTCATCAGAAGAAGAATGAAAATAACGATGCTTGGGTAGCAATGGTTGATCATCATGCGGCAAATAATACAGAGATAAGTAAAATAGGTTGTAATGAAATACAGTGGGTTTTAGATAGTGGTTGTACGGATCATATTATAAATGATGATAGTTATTTTGAAAATTGCGAAATATTAAAAGAGCCTGTTGATGTACATATGGGAGATGATAGACCTGTTAAAGCTACTAAAATTGGAAATGTTTTAAGTTATTTTGATGCTTTCGGTAAGAAAAATTTAATTAATATGGAAAATGTTTTTTTATGTTAAAGACATGAAGGCAAATTTGATTAGTTATAGTAAAATCACTGACAATAATAAAATTATATCTGAAGATAAAATATCAAAAGTTATTAATGATAAAGCAATGTAAGCGCAATAGCTGTAAAAAGAAATGGTTTATATTTTATGAAAAGTAAATTAGAATTGATATCGAACATTTCTCGTGTTAATATCGCAAATGAAGATAAAAAATATGACAGTTAAAGAAAAATGGCATCGTTTATTAGGCCACGTTAATTTTAAATATTTTGTCTAAAAATCAGTTGTTAAATGGAATACCGGGGGAAATTAAACCTGAATTTATGAAATGCAAAACTTGTATTGAAAATAAAATGAAAATAATCGAGAAAAGACAAAAGATATTATGGAAATTGTTCATTCGGATTTATGTGGACCTTTCAATACAGTTGGGTTTAACGGTGGTAAATATTTTATTAGTTTCATTGATGATTACAGTAAAATTGCAAGAGTATATAAAAGCTGAAGTATATGAATGTTTTGTAGAATATGTGAATGAACGTGAAAATTTAACAGGTAAAAAGATTAAAGTTTTGAGATGTGATAATGGTAGAGAATATTTAAATAAAAATATTTTTGAATTTACTCGAAACAAAGGGATTAAAGTAGATCCATGTCCAGCATATGTGCATGGATTGAACGGAGTCGCGGAACGTTTTAATATAACGATAATGAATATATCGTGTTTTTTATTAAATGAAGCAAATGTACATAAAATATATTGGCCGGAAATAGTTTGCGCTGCAACTTACTTAGAAAATCGAACGTTGGCAAAAACGATGGAGAAAAAAACTCCATATGAGATATTTTTTAGAAAAAAAGCGGATGTTTCAAACTTACGTCTATATGGAAGTAAAGTTTTTGTAAGAAAACCGGAACAAAAAAGGACGTCTAAATGGGATAAAAAGGCTGAAATGGGAATTTTAATTGGGTATAGTAATGTTGGTTATCGCGTAATTCTAAATAATAGAGTCATTATTGTTAAATATGTAGATATTCTTGAGGAAGATGTAAGATGTATTGGTTTAAATGAAAATGAATCGGGAGTCGAGAATGATGAAATAAAAACTGAAAACGATGAAAATTCTGATAATGAGTCATTAAACGATACGTTTGTAAGCATGAATGAAAGTATGGATGAGCCTGCAGATCGTACATATGAACGACCTCGATAACCTCCAAAAAATTTTTATGATTATCATGTATATAATAGTAAAGTTATTGTAAATTTCTGTAGGGTAGATATACCTGAAACATTTGAGGAGGCGATTGGCAATAAAGAAAGCGAATCTTGGAAAAAAGCGATGAATAGAGAGATTGATTGTCTAAATAAAAATAACACATGGAGACTAATTAAAAATGTTGAAAATAGAAGGGTTCTTGATGTTAAATGGGTATATACAATAAAGTCTGATAATACTTATAAAGCTAGGTTGGTTGTCAGAGGTTTCCAACAAACAGATGAAATTGATGACATTTATTCACCTGTAGCGAAAATGCAGATTTAAAAGGTTTTATTTTCTTATTGTTGTCAAATGGGCTTATATATTGAACAGATGGACGTAGAAACTGCATTTTTGAACGGTAAGGTAAATTCCGATGTTTATATAAGACAACCAAAAGGTTATGAAGACGGTACAAATAGAGTTTGTAAATTAATTAAAGCTTTATATGGTTTAGAAGAAAGTCCAAGGGCATGGTATGACTACCTGGATACTTTTTAAATGAATTTAAATTTTGAAAGAAATAATATTGATAATTGTTTATACATTCAAAGAAATAACAATGATACTATGTATTTGTTAATTTATGTAGATGATTTGTTAATTTGCGGCAGAGATGAAAATGAAATAAAGAAAATTAAAGTTTTATTGTCAAATAAATTTAAAATCGAAGATATTGGGAAAATTAAGGAGTATTTGGGTATTACAGTTAATTATGATGTTGCTCATAATATAATGGAATTAAATCAAAGTAAATATATTTTCTTGGTAATTAACAAATATGATTTGGAAAATAGTAAATTATATAGTACACCTATGGAAATAAATCTAAAAATTGAAAAATCTGACAACTGTGACAAGAATATTAAATATAGAAATTTAATTGGTGAATTATTATATATAAGTTCGGCTACGAGGCTTGTTATAAGTTTTGCTGTAAATTATCTAACGCATTTTAGATATGCTTTAAGAGTATTAAAATACTTAGGTATATTTGACGAAAGATTTGAGCTTAACTCTTATAAAGGTAAAAATAATAATGTAGAAACAATTGATTGTTACGTTGATGTCAGTGGCGGATCCAGGGGGGGGTAAAGGGGGTAATTACCCCCCCCCCCAAGCCTCGTCGAAATATTCACAGTTTCAGTGCCGAATCAGCTTTGAAGTAAAAAAAAATGCTATGACATTTTCAAAATTCCCTAAGGCTAAGGTTGAGAGCCAGCACTCCACCGTGTTCGAACGCTAGCACCCTCTTCCACAAAATGCACTGTACATCTACATCTTATCCCTTCCCTGCACTTGAACTCGAATATTGTCGAGCCGACCCGTCAAAGGCATCAAATTGTCAGATAGATCGACGATCGACGGCGATTTACTTCTGTTGCATTTCGTCTGTAATTGGCGTAGTAAGCCGGATAAGCGGTGGCGGGACGTATTATTTCTATCGTACCTATTTTGTTTTTGAAGGGTTTATTGTTATTTCTGCTTGGTGTGGTGTGATGACTAAATAAATCAATTTGTAAGTATATTGTTATTGTTCTCATCGTGGGTGAATCAGTAAGTTCAAAAACTATGATTTATAATATGTTATTCATTGATTTTTCAGACAAAATGAGTAAAAAAAGGGTTAATGCCACTTTGGATTCATTTTTCATCAAGAAAACCAAAACTGTTCGAACAGCAATTTGAAGAATCAGTTGTATCGATAACACTTAGCAGTAGCAAAGCTGAATTGGACATAAATACTAGTTTGAGGTATACGAGTCCAGTTGAGAATGAAAATAAACTTGGCGAAAATGAGAAATTGGAGGAATCCATTGAAAATCAGCCGGATATTGAGATTGCAGAGTTAGAATTCAAACCATCAACATCAACTGACGATGTGAGTGTCTATATAGATATTGGGACCTACACGTTCAAAAACATGAGTGATTTTGACAGATACAATATACTTAAATGTGAATTGATACCATCTGACCGTAAACTACCATTCTCTCTTCACAAAAAATGTGGAAAAGAGGTGAGGTGTTATTTATCCTCCAAACATTTTAAACAATTTAACTGGTTGATGTATTCTGAAAGTTCGAAAGGTATATATTGTAAATTTTGTTTTGTATTTGCAAAGTTTGGTGGTTCCCATCAACAAACCAAATTACAAAAATTAGTTTTCAGTCCCCAGATAACTTTTTCGAAATTACTTGGGAAAGACGGCGATTTAATCAGACATGAAAATAATTATTATCACAAAAATAGTGTATCTCTTGCCGAATCTTTCCTAAGGACTTACGAATCTCCACAAAAAGACATTAGAAATATTATAAATAACGATAGACTGAAGCGCGTCCAAGAGAACCGACAGAGACTCAAACCAATTATTGAATCTATCATATTTTTAGGGCGTCAAAATATTCCATTACGCGGGCATCGTGACGATGGAGAGCTAACTTCATCTTCTGTCATCAATGAAGGCAACTTTCGTGAGTTACTGCGATTTCGTGTAGAAGCTGGAGATAAAATTTTACAGAATCATTTAGAAAATTCTTCAGCTACTGCAACATATATCAGTTAAACCACACAAAATGAGATCATTAGGTTTTGTGGTGATGAAATAAGGGAAGTGATATGGGCAAAAATCAGGAAAAGTAAGTTTTTCTCAATAATATTTGATGAAACAACTGATATTAGTCACTGTTCTCAAATGTCCTTCATAATTAGGTATGTTGATTTAGAGAATTGCCATATGCGAGAGGATTTTATTGAATTTATAGATTGTCATAAAGAAAATTATGATGATTTTACACAAGAACCAGTGTTGTCTGGCGATGTATTAGCAAAAACAGTTCTAAGTACACTGAATAAATATGGTCTTGATTTGCAGAATTGTGTTGCCATAGGTACTGATGGGTGTAGTGTGATGACAGGCGAGGTGAAGGGTGCAGTTACCGAATTAAAGGGTACTCTTAAGGGAGCAATTAGAAGCCCCTGCTACAGCCATGCACTGAATTCGTCAATTTCTAAATGTTCTTCAGTGCAGGCTGTGCGAAATGCAATTGGTACAATAAAAGAAATAATAGCCTTTTTTAATGCTTCGTCAAAAAGAAATAATGTTCTCAAATCTATTAACAACTTATCTCTCATAAGTTTATGCGAAACAAGATGGTTAGAGAGACATGAAGCGGTTATGAGGTTCCAATTGAATTTGATAAAAATCGTAGAAGCTTTAGATTTGATCTCACAATGGAAAGAGAGAGATTTTATCAGCTACAATCACCCTCAGCCGAGTACTGCAAACCAAATCGCTAGATAAACAACTGGCAAAAAATATAATAAATAATACAAAAAAAATTTTGAACGATAAAAGAAAAAATTCCGATTCGGTTTTTCGTAAAATTTTCGACGACACTACCAAAATGATGCTCACTTTGGGAACCGAAATGACATTACCGCGTATTACTGCCAGACAAACAAATCGTCCAAATGCCAAAGCAGAAAGCGCAGAGGCATATTATAGAGTGAACATTTTCATTCCATTGTTAGATAGCATTATCGAAGATCTAAATGACAGATTCACAGATGAAATATTGAACGTTTTTGAATTGAATGTGCTAGTACCAAACATCATTTTAGAAAAGACTCAGAGTGATCTGCATCTGCTAAATGACTCTGTGAATAGTATCTTAGATTATATGATGAAAGTGAATCCTATGAATGATATCGATATTCTGTCGATGAATCTCAAATCAGAATTATTATTTTGGTCAGAATATTGGAAACAAAAATCAACAAAAATTCCCGATTGTGCTCTCTCGGCTCTTAAAGAGTGTAGTAAAGAAATTTATCCCACTATCAATATGCTTCTACAGATACTTTGTACAATTCCAGTAACGGTCGCATCAGCAGAACGAAGTTTTTCTAGCTTGAAAAGACTGAAGTCATGGTTGAGGTCTACCATGTCTCAAGAGAGGTTATCTGGACTTGCTTTATTACATATTCACAGAGATATCAATGTCAATGTCGAAAACGTAATTGATAAATTCGGAAAGGTGAAGGAAAGAAAACTGGAATTTGTTATATAAAATTGATTTTCATTATATTTCTGGTCGTGAGATGTGGGACTACCAAACATTTTAATCAACCTTATATGTATTCTGTCTGTTTTGATCATTACAGAAATGAAGACTGCTTTTTTTAATGTTTGTGATATGTAGAATTTTATTTTCTTGTTTTCACCATTCTTATTATGTTATGAGTACAGTTATAACTTATTTTTGTGATACGTTATTTTCATTATATGCAGGGTGTAATCTAGCTTCTTACATTCCTGTAAATGACGGGTGTAGATTACCATTTTGAAGCAAATTACAGTAGTCCGAAAATTCGAAAAGAAATCTGGAAAAATATAAAATTTGAATTTCAAAATTCGCCGAAATGCTAGGAATCGCTGCCCGCCGAACGCCGAACTTCGGTTGTCTCAGAGCCGTCATCCCGTCATTGGCTTCTTACAGCTCTATTCTAGTGAGCTGTGGTTAGGAGAACGGCGGTTCTCAACATTTCGGCGAATTTTAAAAACCAAATTCAATTTTTCCAGATTTTTTTCTTTGAATTTTTCAGCACGGTAATTCGTTTAAAAATGGTATCCTACATCCATCATATACGGGAGTGCAAGGGGTTGGATTACACTCTGTATATATATACCATTAGAAATGTGTTTTTATTTTATTTTGATATGTACAGAATGTTATTTGTTTCATTAATTATTAATATGATGACCGAAAAAATATTAATTTTTTCAGTTATTTTCATGTTGAGCAGATATTGTTGACTGGAAATATATTTCGATCTCATTTTTGTGGCATACCAACTATATTATTTGTTTTTATTATTTTCTATGTCTATTGGAAATATACTCAAATTTTACTTTTGTTAAATTTTATATCCATTACCCCCCCTAAACAGTAACTTGGATCCGCCACTGGTTGATGTTGATTGGGCTGGTGACAGTTTGGATATAAAATCCACAACTGGTTTTATAATTAGGGTATTTGGAAATGTCACATATTGGAGATCACGAAAACAGAAAAGTGTAACAAAAGCTTCGACGTCTGCGGAGTATGTAGCATTGTCAGAAGCGGTGAGCGAGTTAAAATTTGTAAAGGAATTATTTAATAATTTTAACGTATAAGAGTTAACGAAACCCATAAATGTATATGAAGATAATTCTGGTGCATTGAATATTGCTAAGTACGGTAATTTTACAAAGAATTCTAAACATATTGAGGGCCATTACCATTATGTACACGAATGTGTAAAAGAAGGTACGATTGATGTTATAAAAGTAAATTCTGATGATAATATAGCAGACATTTTTACAAAATCGTTGAGCCGAAATAGATTTGAAAAGCTTAGAAATATGTTAAATTTGAAGTGAATGCACTCGAATTATGTAAAAATAAATGTTAAGTTATACGAACAATGTAAATGTAAGGAGGCGTATTGGTCTATGTAATACATTTGCATTTGACATTAGGTATAGTACGTGATATATACGAGTAGTGCGCATGAGCACCTATAAGTGCGCGGAGGTTCATGTGAGTAGTAGTAAACGATAAGATGTAGGTTAAACATTATATTAGAGCAGGAGTATGGTAATTGTATTTGTTTAAGGAAATAAAGTGTTAAAACAGTCGACAATTTTCCACATATTTATTTATTCAACCCGATTCATATCTTAATATGGTAGCAGAGGTCCGTGGTTCGTGGATTGTATAAAAATAAAAGTTTTTTTTCACGTTGTGTACGAAGGAAAGCACGTGGAATAAGTATAAAATGGCGGAAGAAAACGTAATAATACCAGTTTTTGATGGAGAAGATCTCCACCTTTTTTTGGCAAAAAACTTCCTAAAATTTAAAATTTTGTTTTCTATACATGGAAAATTACATTTACTTATTCATACCTGTTTCTCGTAACCTGAAATCAATACGCTCAAACATTCGTCTGTCTGGCAATGCTCTGTTTGGAAAATGTTCTGCATAAAGCCTTCTGGCCTCTAAACAGTTTCGAGAAGCCAGTCCATACATTAAATGCATATCTGCATACTCAATAAAAGTGAATTCTGCCATTGTAACAGTTAAATTAAGGACTAATGAATTATTGACAAGTAATGACAACGAACTATTCTACACAACGTTTGACAACTAATCCTATGGTTA
This sequence comes from Galeruca laticollis, assembly GCA_963921935.1. NCBI lineage: Eukaryota > Metazoa > Arthropoda > Insecta > Coleoptera > Chrysomelidae > Galeruca > Galeruca laticollis. Next base: position 7,668,668 of record OY998183.1, read on the forward strand.
CTTGATAAACGGTAAAAACACTTTTAAAAAGTTTTTACCAACTTACGAATTAATACGTCGTTAATGTTTTTTATCTTCTTGCTATCATTAAATTATTTTTCTGTAGTACTGTAGGCAAATCTTGGACATAGTATTAATAAGTTAGTTTTACCTCGTTGTGTACTTATAAAAATGGTGAATGCGTAAATTGGTACATAGTGCATTAATAAAACTGTAAATATTAGCCAAACTGCTTATTTTGTAGAATTCCAACAAGAGTACCTTTTCGTTAGCTTAATGTGTGAGGAAGTCAATTTCGATAACTTGATACAGGGTGTGCCATCCCTGCAAAATTTTTGGATCACTAACCATTGCGAGTAGTCCGTCCCTGGCTTCAAGGCACTACTGTAAAACTGTTTACCTTTCCAAAATAAACATACACGTATATTATAGCTTTGCCGTAAATTTTATAAAGATCAAATAACTAGTAAAAAAAATAAAAATAAAAACCAAATTCAAAATTAAAACTTTGGAGGCCTATAACTCGAAAACGAGGGCCTGCATAGAAAAAGTTTATATGAAGTACTAACATTATTTTGGCTCAGATTATACGCTCCTGACTTTTTACCCATTAGTCCCGGGACACCCTGTATATAAGAGATTGTCGGCATAAACCAGTGGAAACTTGTGAAATAAGGAATATTGAGAGGTTGAACGAAATTATATTTCAGGGTGGGACAAAACACTTTAGCTTATTACACCAGAATATGTAGTATGTAATGTGAGCGTTCTTTTTGATTTACTCACTTTAAGTGAGCTGAGAGTTTTCCTCCCCCTTCACCGATGCTGAATGTGTTGTAAGGGGGTATCAGTTGGAATTGAGTCGGAAATAAAGTGGAGGGGATGAAGAAATATTTGATTTGCTTGGTTTATATGTAGTTTTAACCAAGGTTATCTAAGGTTTTAACCATTGACATATAAATAATAAACACACATAATCTATTTTTCATTTGTTACAAATTATGGATACATTAATTAACATTATTAGAGGCTGATACGAGTCTGTCGTATAGTTTAAATCTATCGACAGATCGCGCGCTTCAATTGAGATGTCGTTCTTTTTGGTGCTTACTCACATCACTTTATCTCAGATCACCTTAACTGAAGTGATCTGAGATCTCAGTCAAAAAGAACGCACCACATATGTATAGGGGAATGTAAAATAATACAAACAAAAGTAACGCACGAAAAAAATTCTATTATAACAGCGGTTTATAGACCTCCATCAATAGACGCTAAGGCATTTGTAACAAACTTGAAAGAATACCTGGAAAATTGTGAAAATATGCCAATATCTTGTCATATCTTTGCTGGAGACTCAAATCTTAATCTGAATGATGATAATGAAATAATTTCGGAATACTTAGACACACTGAGCGAGTACAACTTCATATCAATGATAAATTTGAATACGCATGTTGATCGGGGCTCCGCGACTTGCATAGATCATATTTTTGTCAATGTAAAAAATGATGAAATTGTGAGTAAATCAATCTCTGGCGTCTTCGATAGCTCAATTACAGATCATAAAGCAATAATCTTAATTACCCCGCTAACACTGAGAAATGGAGTCGACCGCGAATACATACAAAAATTCATCAACAATAGCAATCTAAAGACAGACTTGCATAATTACGGTTGGGAAAATTATTTTAAAATGAATGATGTTAATAAATTAGCAAAATCATTAATGAACACTTTGCAAAACTAAATAAAACAAAATACCAAAGAAATTAAAATAGAACGAAGAGATATAAAACGTAAAAAATAGATAACAAAGGGGCTTATCACTTCAATCAACAGAAGAAATGAATTACACAGAGAACATAAAGAACATCCCGATGATATTGATAAAAAGAATCAATATCATTACTACCGGAATTATGTTAATAGACTCATAAAAATAAATAAGGTCAATTTTTACAAGAGTGAAATATATAAAAATAAAAATTATTCTAAAAACTTGTGGAAGATTGTAAACTCAACAAAAACAAAAAAGTCTGAGACTGTAAAACAAATACTTACAAAAGACAATAAATTAATATCTGATGAAAAATCAGTCGCAACAGTTTTCAATAAATATTTTGTCGATGTTGGTGAAACATATGCTGGTAAAATAGAGAAACCATCTGGACCCTACCAAAAAGAACCTCCATAGGAAATAGTTTGTTTCTAGAGCCCGTAACAGAAAAAGAAATACTAAACATAATAAATTCATTGAAAATAAATAAATCTCCAGGCATAGACAATATCACTGCAGAGACTTTGCAAGCAGTATCAGTAGAAATATCTAAACAACTAGAACATTTAATAAATCAAATATATAGAACTGGTACATGTTCTGCAGAGTTCAAAATGTCGATAGTAACTCCAGTATTCAAAAAAGGGGATAAATATAAAACATCCAACTACCGCCCAATTTCTTTGATTACATCAATTGCGAAAGTGTTTGAAAATACATTCAAAAGTAGATTAAGCAACTTCTTTATTAAAAATAGTATAATTTCGCCCTTACAATTTGGTTTTAGAGAAAATTTGTCTACAAATGATGCTATTTCGAAGCTAGTCGGAGGTATTTACAAATTATTGCATGAGAGTAAACCAACAGCTTTTGTGTTTCTGGATCTTGCAAAGGCGTCTGACACTGTCAGTCATGCGCAGTTGTTGGATGCCTTGCAGGACGCAGGTATACGAGGTGTAGCATTGGGGCTTATGGCAAGTTATCTAAATTGTCGTAAACAACGTGTGAAAATAGGCAGAGTGCTTAGTGAAGAAAAAAATATCAAATTTGGGGTACCACAGAGGACAGTACTTGGACCACTATTATTCTCCCTATATATTAATAATCTACTTACTTCTCATAAAAGTATGGGGCAGATTATCAGTTTCACAGATGACACTGCCATTCTGTATAGTGCCGAAAATTGGGATGAGTTAAAAAGGAAAATGGAAACTGATTTGAAACGTATCGTAAACTGGCTCAATCACAAATTACTTACAATGAATTTTGAAAAAACATTTTACGTACCTTTTTCGAGTTACAATGTAAACCTACCCCCATTTCGAGAACTAACTTTGGATGATGAAGATTTAAGGAAAACAATAAGACACACTGACAAAATAAGATATTTGGGTGTTATTATTGACTCTCATCTCAGGTGGGACCAACAAATTAATGAAATTACCAAAAGCCTCAGATTATTGACATACAAATTTAAATGCCTGAACAAAATATTAGATACCGCACACCTCAAAGTTTTGTACAGCGATCTTGTGGAGTCCAGACTAAGGTACGGTATCCTTAGTTGGGGTAGTGCATTATACACCCATCTCAGGAAATTGGATATTCTCCAGAAAAAAATTTTGAAAATAATTTACAGAAAGGAATATGTTTACTCCTCTAAAAAAATATTCGTGGACGCAGGTGTCTTCAGTCTGAGAAAGTTGTACTTGCACAATGTTGTCATCTTCATTTATAAAAACAGAACATCTCTTCTAGAATTATCACATGATTATCTTACAAGAAATAAAACAAATTTATATGTACAGGTTGCTACATCGAGAAAAAGAGTAGGTCAACGCTGTTTTACTTACTTAGCAAGCAGATTTTTCAATTTTCTAGACGAAACGTACAAGAATTATATACGGCACATAAATTCAGTTTCAATGATAAACAAAATATTCAAAGAGTATCTTCTGAATTTGGAGATAGATATTGTTATACAATTCATCGAAAGCAAATCGTGATATTTATATTGCACTGGTTGTTTCACAAAGTAAAAAAAATCTTTTCAATTTCAATTGTCTATGCACAGTATGCTTGTAATATTGTTTCATGATGATGATGATGTAACTGTATGTTGGTTTATTAGACAAGAAGTAATAGGCCATGCGCAACCTACGGGTTCTAATGGGTCTTCTCAATGTTTACAATCCTAATCAATATTCTGTTGTTATTATTATGAAAAATTTATTGTAATATTTGAAATTTGGAAATAAACATATATTATAATATATGCTTTGGAGTTACATACTTTATTGTGTTTTTCCATTATGAGAATTTGTTTATAGTCCAGGTGATTAACGAATTATTGATTTTATTCCTAAATTATGATGGAATGTGTGAGCTGTAAGCTGAAACCTGGAGAGCCTAGATTATTATGTGATATCTGCCCAAGGTCAACACATAGAGAATGCTCACGACTTCATGCTAATCAAATGAAAGTGATGGACCTGAAAGAAAAAGTGTCCTCAAATTCTATTGCGAAGTTTATAAAAATGGAGTTTGACTGATTCCCAAACTCCTGCCGAGAATAGATAACTTGAAGGCCGAATTGGATTAGCTAAAGAGTACAGTTGAATCAGGAAACATCAGCTCTTGTGCGATGGAAGATAGAGAAGAACTGGATAGGTGAAATGGTAGAGTGGAAGAATCAAATCTGAAATCCCAACAAGAAACAGTCTCCGAATACAACAAAGCTGAGAACTGTACTAAAAAACTTTAATAATATAGATAAAAATGATATGAAAATGTTCAGATTATGAAATTATATCCCAAATAAGATTCGACCTATTAAGGTTATTAAGTCCTCTAATGATGCATAATTTATTTTGAAAAAAAAATTGTGATGTTTCTAGTTTCTAAAGCTTAGTTTGATCACTAAATATTCTAATATTTCATGATCAAACGAAGATTCACCTTTACTATTTTCAACTTCAAGGATAAACTGAAAAATCTCATTGATAAATAATGTATTAATAAAACAATTAAATTTATAAACAAGAAACCTACAATTGTCGATAAATAAGACCAAAAAATATATAGTGGGACCTGATATACTGTATAATCCAGATATAATTTATCTTAATACTCAAAGTAGGTATGTATTATAAAAAACCGGGATCGAGTTCAAGAAAGCATTACTTGTTCTCATGTTAGTTGGTAAAACATCGGATATAGAAAAAACGGAAATTAAACTCGAAGAATATGATCATGTGAGACATTGATTCAAATAGAAGATACACGGGAGGTATTATGCTGTGAGTATGATTTTTCTATATTCTAAACTTTCAAATTAATAGTTACTTAAAATTGATTTCATAACGAAATTCTAGTTAGTTGCTTGTGTGTATTACTCACCATCAAGTTCTGATTCAAAATTTATTGAAGGATTTGAAATTATTTGTGATGTTTCATCGTCTATAAAACCCAATGTGTTTTAGTTGGTGACTTTAATATTTATAGTAAGACAATGAAAAGTGTTTTATCAACATATGGACTTGACAGAGTGTAAGTAAACCAACTCGTATTACAAATAGCATTTGCTTATATTTTAAGTAATCAAGATCATTTGATGGTTCTTGTACATGATTCTCCAAAAATAACTGACCATTCCGCGTTATTAGTAAATTTATACAATATTGTTAAACCATTCGATAACATTAAAAAATGTAGGAATCTTAATATTGTAAATTAAGAAATATTAATAACGCAGTAATTGAATTTGTTGAATTCAGTTGGTACTGAAGTTATTTATCAAGAAATTTTGGAAAATGTGAACTTGTTATTGATTATATTGCACCCATTCAAATTTGCTATTTTAAATCAGATTCTTCAATGGTTTGATTATGAGGTTTATGATAAAATAAAATTACGGGATAGGGCATATAGACACTTCTAAACATGTTAAAATTTAAATACTGTGTAACGAAGTTACATTTTAAAGACCGGGCAAAAGCTCAATCTCCCGTATAAATTAAAATAAATTGTTCGAGAACTATGCGTTTCTGTCCGTAGAATAACATCGATAGGTACAACATAATATAATTACTCTAACCAACGCCGACAGTCCGTAGACTGCTTTCCTTACCCGCATACGAATGCGAGTTTCCGCCTACGCCGAGAAATGGAATTTAAGAGCCATCATTGCGCTCATAAACCCGTTCTCTTTCAGAAAACTGTTCTAGAAATTCCGACCGCCCGTTCCGCAAACCGAGGTGAGTTTTATTTCACTTTATAGTTTAGGGTATATGGTTCTCGCCCGTTGAACCTGAGGAAGAGTAAGTAAAAGGAAACCGTAAACTGCTACTGGGAGGGCTGAGTGTTCACGTCCTAGTAGTGGTCGCATTTTGGCCTTCAACCATCCGATCCAACTACCCCGGGGGGGCTGAGTATTCACGCCCTAGAGGTAGTCGCGTTTGGGCCTTAAGCCATCCGATTGAAGCGAAGAGTAGCTGCTAGGGAGCTGAGTATTTACGTCCTAGCAGTAGCCGCGTTTGGGCCCTCAGCCGTCCGATCTAGGGAAAAACTGCCACTGGGGGGCCGAGTATTCACGCCCTAGTTGTAGCCTTGTTTGATTCGTTAGCCGTTCGTCTGGGAAAAACTGTTACTAGGCGGGAGTATTCACGCCCTATTGACAGTCGCGAGTTCGGGATTTCAATATCGCGAGATCAAAGAGCCGTATCCCCGAAAGTAGAGCTTTGACTGACCTAGAGAGTCACTTGCACGCCATATTTGTTTAGTTGTGAGGGTGTTGACGTGGTATAATAATGGATCATTTAGAGTTGGGGAAATATAATTGATTACTTAAACATTTACAATACATAAGATGTCTATATCGATTAAAAAACAATAGAACCGTTTCTGACATTATATGACAGCGTGACAATTGACATCAGCAGGTTTTCTGGTGAACCTCATACTGAACACCTTCCCCTTAAAGATTCAACCTTATCAATGGTTTGATAGGTCGACCATGACGAGATCTTACAACGTCAGTGCATACATTATCAGGTAACACAGGTTCATTGTTTTCAAACAATGAGCTTACATCTATCATGTATTTGTAATCATCTATATTTCCACTTGGAATATTAAACGTGGACATAATTCTCGCAGCTTCTGTGCCCATAATGTTTCTTAATATGGAAAGTTTTACTTTGTCTGTGGCTTCGTGTTGCCCCGTTGCAACTAAATAATCTTCAAAGGCAGTTTTACAGAACTTCCATTCGCTGGCTGCATTCTGTGCTTGTAAATCGAAGTCGGGCGGTAGTTTTACGGGACCTGCCTCAATCCTAGATTTGCCATCCTTAAATTTCGGCGTGTCTATATTTAACCTCAACTTTAATTTTTACGTTTTTAAACTTTAACGATGTTTCCCACAAAACTTTTTAGATATATCGCAGCGCCATGTTTAGTTGTGAGGGTGTTTACAATACATCAGACGTCTATATCGATTAAAAAACAATAGAACCGTTTCTGACATTATATGACAGCGTGACAATTGACATCAGCAGGTTTTTGGTGAACTTCATACTGAACAATATTAACTCTGCTTGACACACACCCGTTTTTCATAAATCCGCTAACCGTTCTCCGCTTCCCTCATTCTGCTTATACTTGCATTTGCTTTATTGGTTTACTCACCGCTTTACTAGTAATTTGTTTGCCGCTCATTGCACCCCTCATCACCGTTGTAGTTAACCGAAAGAGACCGTTTGAACCAGTATTTTAGTTTGTATTAGTGCTTTTGCCCCGCTCACGCGAATTATTGGTCTGATCGTTTAGTTTAGTTGTTTATTTTTCACCTTCAATTTCCTTTCCGATTGTTTTTCTATGTTTTTTTATTTTTTTGCCGAATAAAGGCTGTTTGTAAACGAGTAACGTTTGGTTTGGTATAAAAATATAAACATACTTACTTAATTTTATTTACATTTTAGAGCACAGTTCATAGATAAATACTTTTAATACGGGGAAGAATGGAATCTCCTGTCCGAAGCCACAAAGTTTTGTCGAGTGCGGCGCCATCTATTGTGGTGGAAGGTTACTATTCACCAACAGGGAAAAAATGAAGGAAGAGACCTGCATGATTAGTCACAGTTTACCAGCTACTACTAGATGGCAAGACAAGCAAATACTGAAGGTTTTTAAATTATGCCTAGGTATATTGTTTTTTCTTAAATAAACAAATAAAAACAGTCACACAAAGTTTAAACACTTTTTGAAACAACTTTTTATTTTGGCTTAAAAGTAGGATAGGTTGTTTCAAAAAGCTGTTTAAAGCTTTTATCCGTATTTATTAACCAGGATAGTTTATTAAAAGACGAATGTCGATAAATAGTTTAAAAAATTTAATATAAAATTTTGTTTATAAAATAGTACAGTTGATTTTCTTTATTTTCTTCTCAAACTTAAGATAAGAATAATTTGTTGATAATAGCTTGTGCTAACAAATATTACACATATGATACAATATAATGGATACACATTTTTCAAAATGTTCAGATTTTTTAAAGGTTTCAGCAGCATACCTTTTTAACAGCAACTGACGACTTCTTCTAAACTGGGTAGCTCTTTTTTTAAATAGAGTGGCTATTTGATAGAGAAGTCTGGCTTTTGGTGATAGGTCTTTAACCCTAGAGACATTCACCTCAGCAAGTAAATCAGATCTTTCTAAATTAAAAAATAATATCATTAGCAATAAAAAATAATATGAATATGCAATATACATTCATTTAGATAACATTTTTGTTGAAATGGTAAATTTTAAACCCTATTTTAGACAATATTCTAATAGAAGTATACAGTCAAAACTTGATGTAACTAAATAATATGAAATTATAAATGCATTTTTAAGTACCTAATAATTTTTTATGTTTTTTAATAAATCAAAATATTGACCTATACCTAATATCTACTATTTGTGTGAAAATTTTTTTCTTAAACACCTATATAATAATAAATCAATTAATTAATCACTAACTTCTTTTTGGAGTAAAAGTGGCATTCAAGTCTGCTGGTGTGACGGAAGTAGAATCTTGAACAGCATGTGTTGATAATTTCATTTCGGGTTCAACTGAAAAGCTACAACTAACCTCATTAATAGCACAGGATTCTTGTGCTTTTTTAGCTCTCAGTTTTACAAACTGAGCATTTAAAGCTTCCTGTAACTTTAAAGTCCTAGGACTCTCAGTTACAGATGCAGTGCCAATTTGTGGTACAGCTAAATAGGTTGATGATTCAGCTTCAATTATTGAGGAAGGAACATAATCAGTACTGTTTCTAAAGATTCTAGAAAATAAAAACAATTATTGAATAAATGTATCCTATAGTTAGTTGATAGTTTTTTTTCTTTAATTATTACAGATTTACCTGGTAATCTGACTGATGGGAAAACTCCTCTTTTCAGAACTTTATTTGGACCAAAATTTTTAGGTAAAAAGTGTGAAGCACACACTCTACAATTGTAAATATTCTCAGATGTCATTTTCTCCTTCAACCTTTATTTTTTAAAATTGACATCCAAACAGCTTGGTTTGGGTAAATTCACAGATGACGGTATTACAGCAATCAGTAAAATAAAGTTCGTTAGTAACCTTCCAAGCGAATAGATGGCGTTAAAAATGCAGTTTAGCAGTGGCTATAAAAGATCGCAGGGCATGGCACAGTTATGGTTGGATGCATGTAACCGTGGAGATTTGTTTGAAAAAACCCTAGTTTCTTTACATAACAGTTATAAGTTATGTCAATTCCACTTTGAGGATAAATTTACTTCCAAAAGGGGACGTAAAAAGTACCTATGTCTTCAAGCTGTGCCTACAATATTCCCATGGTTGAAACGCAAGGGCCATGTTATATTGAACGATCCACCAACAAAAATAGCTATTCAGCCTGGTAAATATTAAATTTAAGTAAACATTACGATCAGTTGTTATTGATATTTATTTTTGCCACCTTAGTGCAGAATTAATTATAACTTTCCGACAGGATTCAATAATACCTTATTGGCATTTTGTTTATTTGTTTGTTACAATTATGTTAATAATTACAGATACCATGCCGTTTGAGCAAGTGGGACATTCGTCTCAAGCCGCCACAAGACATATTGGTGATGCTTCTCCATCTCTTGGTAAATGTAATCATCATTTAGATTCAACTCTTGTAGATAATATGCATCAAAATAGATGGCTTTCTTATAATTAGATTGCGTTTAGCCTATCTGTGAATCGCCATATGCTTTGTATTTAAACAGCTGTATATAGAATTGCAATGTAAATGTTATGTATTCTTTAGAGTGTAGACTAACAAATCTGAGAATGCTTGACATTTTTTGAACAGATTATTTGGAATTGCTATTTATTACAACTATTTTTATAATTACAGATACCATGCCGTTTGAGCAAGTGGGACATTCGTTTCAATCCGCCACAAGACATATTGGTGATGCTTCTCCATCTCTTGGTAAATGTAATCATCATTTAGATTCAACTCTTGTAGATAATATGCATCAAAATAGATGTCTTTCTCATAATTAGATTGCATTTAGCCTAGCTGCCTTGTTTTTCTTATACAATAGTCTTTTTTTATGGTTTTGTTAAAATGGAAAAATGATTATTCATTCTTCACTTGCTATCAATGTAAGAAAATGTTCCTACTGGTCTTCAGAAAATAGACAATGGAAAATGTGATGGACGAATAAAACAACACGTTGTCTACAATAAAGTATATTTTTCACATTGTTTATTTAGCTGTTAGATTAACTTTAACAATTCATAAATTAAGTTTAACACACCTATTGTGAAAATCATACTTTGGTGTTTCCTCATCAATTCTCAACCAATTATCAACCAACATTCAAAATATTACACGGTTGAATGCTCAAATCTTTCTTTGACAATTAAAAATTTATCGAAACAAGCCATAAAAATAAGCCATTATTATTTGAGGTTCTTTGGTTTCACTTTTTTGCGTGTTGGTAAGATTTATTTTACATTTGAACACTTTTCTTAGTGTAAAGTCAAATAAAGATGCTCAGTTATCTGTCAACGTCAGTTTGAAGGTCACGAAATTTTGCCCCCAAAACATCAAACGATTTATGCCGGTTTTCGCTTCTTGTTGTTGGTGTATTCTTTGATCATAATTGCCACCACATCTGTCAAAGTTTAATACACGATTTTCAGCAAGTTTTAAATATTTAATTTTAACAACAGAAACTCCTTAAATACTTCATTTCGTATTGTATGTTTATTAAAAAGTTATAAGTGACCAATTACAGTGATAATAAAGAATGTTGATTGTCCATGATCGCTTCATTTAAGAAGACCTAATTTTAAATCAAGTAAACAATCCAGCACCTTGAGCAGTTGCATTTGTATCAAACAATTTTATAGCTAATTCGCTAAAATTGTCATACCATGGGCTATATATGAAAATCGGCAAGGGCTAAATACCTTCCATCCCATAGCTGGTGGAGGGAATATCTTCCACATGTGGTGAGGGTGGCAATGGCTTAACACTTTTACTGGTGGAGGGAATAACTATAACATGAAATAAAACTCAGATTATTATTTTTTCAATGGGTACATTTTAAAATGTCCAAAATTATAGCATGCTATATTGAATACAATAAAACTTACCATCAATTTTTGTTAATTTCCTTTCCTCTCATATGGGAAGGCAGATCAAACTGTCTTAATAACCCCCCTTCGTCTTTCTCAATAACCTCAACACTTGAACTAAGAAACGATAACAGATAACCCGAAACGATCACAACAGGACAAACGAAAATGATTGGACGGGCAAGATGACATCACGCAGTTATAAAAATCAATAAAATTTGATTACTAACGATGTTACAGTTTTCGTTAATTTTTTAGAATTTTTTGAAATCTACCGATTTTAGTTACCCGACAGGCTCTATAGATGGCACGGTCTGCAGTGTCACTAGCCTGGTTGAAATAATTGCTGTAAAGTGTTCAGAAATAACGTGGAAAATTCAAAGTTGGACCTACTTCTATGTAAGAGTTCAAATCTAATGTTTTGCTAACGACCTAAACTCAAATTAGGGAACCGGTGATTCACACATTGCGTGTCAATTAGGCAATCCAAACCACGTGACTTTTTAGCTGTCAATATGGCGGCGACGGTCAAACATTGGATTCAGTACATTCATTTATGTTTAGAAGCTGCAGAGTTTTATAGTTATAAAACGGTTTATTTTGTATTTTGTGGGGTTTTAAGGTGTTTTGTAGTGTGACAATTTTCCTATTTTAAGATGAAGAGTGCTTATTTTAAATCGTTATTAGTGTAAAATCCAGATGTTGGAGAAACATAAATAGTTTAGCTAATAGATATATTATGTGTAACCTTCTGCTATTAAATCAGTGTTGTAATTTATTTTTTGTAAATAAATGTAGAGCTAAGTAAGCCTTTCATTGATTGTAAGGAATTATATATGTATTTGTAGTTATGTAATGAGCTTATACTGATTGTTTTTTGTCGATGTTGGCTTGTGAAATTGTTTCTAATGACCCTAGGGGTTTTATTATCTAGTTTTTTTTTGTTTTTGGAAAAAATAAACTGTTATATAAGGGTTTTGTTTTTTTATTGTCCCTAAAGTGTGTGACATTTAATGCATTAGAAAAACAATTTTACAGTGCAAAATATAAATTGTATTTCTTTTTGACATGTGTACATTACAATACATATTTCTAATATTAACATGAGTAGAATCAATGAACTTCAGCCTCATTGTTCAAATATTTTGATCTTATTGACAAAGCCATGTAAAAATATATTACTATAATAACACTTAGTACATAAACATACGTATTATGAAGAGACAAGCATTATTACTGATTTAAGTACAAATAAAATAAAACATTTATTAAATGTTGAGAAATAATAAAAGTTGCAAAGCAATATGTACTAAATGTTTAACTTCAAAACTAAAACATAAATATTTAAGCATTATAGACACCGCCGTCTCCATAAATTCAATTTGCGATCATCCTGGAACTGTTGAGGCATTTCATCAATATCCATGACCTGTTGACAAAGTAATTAATTATAACAATTTTCAGCAACTATCAATACATAACTTAACATTGCTATTACTAAAATTAACATTCTTTTTATCAAAATAAAGTGTGCAAAACATGCTCATCGAGTATCTTTTCTTGACCAGGACGATCAGTTACATATATCCCAATAAATTGTCCTTTAGCTCTTGAGACAATTTACATAAAAAAGGATTACTATTAATTATTTTTTACCTTAAGGAACATTTTCACGTGACGCTGGAAGCTCAAATATGAGCTTCAAAAGCTGTCACATGTCTAAATGGAACGCTCAAATTTGTAGCTTCCATGAAAAAGGTATTCCAGCGTCAAAATTGTAGCGTCTTGCAAATAAAATACATATAAAACCTAAATTTATTTGTTCCTGTTAATAATTATATTGATAAGCAAGTGTAATGTCAAATAAAGATCGATATGGAAAATATGTTGTCGAATATCATCAAAAATATATTGAATGGTATAATCGGAATATACAATATTTAGCCCAAGTGTAAGGACTCAATATAAATCGTAGATTCCAAATGTTCATTCATTTTACTCAATATTTATATACTCTTTGTTAACACATTAATAAACCATAGAGCAAATATTACTTATTCGATTTGTCTATGGAGTAACACAGTTCAAACCACTGTTGCCAAAGTTGTCGATTTTTCCTCAAATTGGGGATTTTTTAACGTAGTGAGGAAATTATTAGGGATTTTAAAATTTTATTGGTAGAAAGTGAGAACCTAGTAAATTTGCTTACTTTTCGTTAAGTAAGGTACCAAGTTATGATCTGTTTATTTGTGATGAGATATAGAAGACTGTTCTTATTTTGAAGTTGTTATGTGCATTAAAAAAATTGTATCTTGATTTCATATAATTTTATACATTTTATAATAAAAAGTTTATTTGCACTAATTTTGTTACATTTAATTTAATATGTTGGGAACTTTTAAATCACGGTTGGCACGGTTTTGATAAGATGGTTGAGGATGTAAATATTTTTCGCCTGGCAACACTGGTTCAAGCTGAAAATCGACGCTGAAAGTTGGTTTAAAACGAACTTCCTAAAGCGAAGCTAAAACTGCATATTTAGTCATGTGATCACCGGTTTGAGCGTCAAAATTTGAGCTTCGAGCGTCACGTGAAATTGTACCTTTAGTGTCAGTCTGTTTTTTCCTTTTATCTCTGCGATTACTTCGGTCAACATCTGCAGCCCTTTTTTTACTTTCTGAGACACATGTCCCATATGTTGAGATGGTACCCAGTCAGGGTGTTCTTTATCTTTGAGGACAGCAAGTTTGCTTAAAATGAGTTAATACCTACTTGAGTACAAACTACGTAAACTAGGAGCTAGTAGAGTTGATATATTTGATATAAGAAGCCTACCAGTTATAAAGTGTCTACAGCAAACTTTCTGGTGTTTCAATATAGATTCGGTCTGATCGTCTCTCTTTATTGCTGCAATCTATGCCACAGATATCCATGCAGCCCTGCGAAGTTCGGTCAAAACGTTTTTCTTCGTTAGAAACCTGTGTTTTGTTTCTGCGGGAACAAAACGAAACTTCATCACGATTAGAACTGCTTCCACAACCAACTACAATACATATCGAAGACAAACACTCTACACTAACTTTGTTATTTTTTTGCCCGTCACCGCCATATTGAATTTATTTTGACAGGTCGTTGGATTGCCTAATATTTTTAATAGTAACCATATGATCGTTAGGGTTAATTTCTTACGATTTTTTCAAATAATTGCTTAGAAATAATTTTTTCTTGGAAATTTTTAGGTGATCAGGAAATGGTACAGGACGATTGGTGTTTCAGCATTGCTGACCCAAGGGTCAGAAATTAGAACCGAACATCGGACGATTATATTTCAACTAAAGCTCTAATGTAATTCAAATTTCGTTATAAATTTATCATTTTCAGATTATGACTTATAGCCATTTACACCGACGTTTTTTTAATTGACCCTTAGGCTAAAGGTCCTTTAAAGTATCGTTAGTGGATTTCGTATTTTGCACCGACTTTAATGGCCCTTTAACCATTCTTTAAAGTTGCCTTTGCCAACTCGCCAAATTCGGTCAATTAATCCATTCTTAAAGTCACTTTTAGATGTTTTGAGGCTAAGTACTTATTAAAAACTACTTAGTGTGAGTTTAGTAGAAACAAAAACAATGAGAAAATATGGATAATTGAAGATGTGCTGGTAGAGGATGCTCTTGAAGATCATGTGGAAATTTTGGATTTTGTTGCTTTTGGCTTTCCTCGAAGGCACAATGAGCGTCGTAATTATTATGAAGAAATGGACCAACTTAGTTTTATTCGGAGGTTTAGGTTGACCGAGGCAACTGTACTTGATCTGTTCACAGATTGAGAAGCAATTGGAATATCCAGATGACAGGCACAATTTTTGCAAACTCTGCCATTAGGGTGTAGCCTCATGCAGTCGCTCGTCGCTTGTTTTCAGCGATAAATCTGGTCACGTGACCGTATTTTATATTTCCCGCGATTTAGAAAAGTAGCGTTAAAGTTGAAAATGTTGAGCTTTTGTCGCTGGAAAGTGAGCGACATACAACTTCTTTGTTCTATGCATAGACCACTTCTCTGGTTCTATGTTTGATTAGTGTAAACATTGGATTCAGGTAAGGTAAATATTTTAAAATATTTTTAATTGGTAAAGTATGGAAATATACGTTTAAAAGGATAAGGTATTTTAAAAGATTTAATTTATTAGTAAAATATGAAAATATATGTTTAAACCGATAATTTTGTTTCTTCCTAGTACAGTTTTATCAAGATTAAAAAATAATGTAACCTTTTGAATACATTTTTGTTTGTTGATGACAGATATAAATGTGTTTTGTTGTGATAATTAAGTACTTGTTTCGTTTATTTATATTATAAATTCATGTTCCTTTATTATTAACAAAGAAAGGACAATTTTCTAAAGATTGTGATAATTGAAAGAACTAAAAGAAAGAAACTATATTCATATTGACTAGTTTCATAATATAATATTGTTATATCAATGAATGAAACATTTTTATACTGAAATGAAAAAAATCGCTGTGTATCCTACTTTAAAATAAATTTATTAATCAACTATTTTGCTTCAATTTTCTTTCCTTAAGTGAGTGCAGTGTTTGTGCACATGCGATATTGAACATTTGGTGTTTTCTAGAATCTATTGGGTTCATTTAAGTTTGTGAACTTCTTGGGATCTGGGTTTCTTTCAAATACAGAAATAAATTAGCCATATAAACAAAAAATAAATTTTATTTTTATAGTACCAGTTCCGATCCACTCAATATAATAATGTATTTAGAGAATAGAATACAATAACAATATACATGCAGCATTCATACAATATTAAGAATTCAATACTCCAAATGTGTTCTCATATATACAAATCCTGTCCATGGGGTAGTGCATGGTTTGATAATAATATTCCAAAATAATTTAAAATAAGAAAATAGAAAATTTATATATATATATATATATATATATTATAACGGATAAATGAGATACAAATACTAGTATAGAAAAGAATCACTATGAAATACTAAAATAGTAATGGTCTAGATCATACTTTATGAAAAAGAATGAGGTATTCAATTTATTTATGGTCCCTATATTATTATAAATACTTTTCATTTCAATCTACTAAGATAGCCATTGTGTGATTTAGAAACCTTATAACTTCACAAACCACAAACCCTTGTGGTCTGTGTATAACTTATAATGAAACAAAAAGAAACATTACCTTTGATTATAAACACATGTACTTGAACCATTATCTCATAACATATATGAATAAATAAACATCATTCACCAATGCAAAATCTCTTACAAGAAAGTACCATAAATCCATAATCTTAAAAAAAGATCAAATAATAATAATATTCAAAAATACACAGTACAATACTCAATAGGTGCGTTCTTTTTGACTGAGATCTCAGTTAATCTCAGCTCACATCAGTAATGTTAGCGTTCTTTTTGTTTTACTCACTTTAAGTGAGCTGAGATTTTTCCTCCCCCTTCACCGATGCTGAATGTGTTGTAAGGGGGTTTCAGTTGAAATTGAGTCGGAAATAAAGTGGAGGGGATGAAGAAATATTTATTTGCTTGGTTTATTTGTAGTTTTAACCAATGTTATCTAAGATTTTAACCATTGACATATAAACAATAAACACACGTAATCTATTTTTCTTTTATTACAATGTATGGATACATTAATTTACATTATTAGATGCTGATACGAATCTGTCGTATAGTTTAAAGCTATCGACAGATCGCGCGCTTCAATTGAGATGTCGTTCTTTTTGGTGCTTACTCACATCACTTTATCTCAGATCACCTTAACTGAAGTGATCTGAGATCTCAGTCAAAAAGAACGCACCAGATGTTATGATTTAATATTTGCAAAATTTGTTTGGTTAGAATTCTTGATGCCATAAGTGTCAAAATGGGCGCGTTCAGCCACGCTAGCGTAAAGTTAGCGCTGGCAGCGGTGCTCTGTGAAGGCAGTTGAAGGTGGCTGAACGTCTATGCTTTGATGCTCTGTGACAAACAGATAAACATATTACTAACTTTTAAGTTTATTTTCTAAATACAAAACGCCTTCAATAGAAAACTTTATAAATGTTTTAAAACTTATAAAACCATCACATATGCAGGAAATATTTCTAATAATATTTCAAAGATAATATCTTCAGCAACGAATACAACAATTTCTTTTAAAACAGAAAGTAACGTTAGTACAAAATTGTTAAATGTAAAAACAAAAATACGACTATTAAAGAAGTCAGGTATATATAAACTCAAATGTCCAGAATGTAATGCTGTCTATTTGGGTCAGACCCTTAGGAATTTTGAAATACGATACAGTGAGCACTTACGAGCTTACAGATTAAAACAACCAGATAAATCCCACTACGCAAAACATCTA
This sequence comes from Galeruca laticollis, assembly GCA_963921935.1. Classification (NCBI taxonomy): domain Eukaryota; kingdom Metazoa; phylum Arthropoda; class Insecta; order Coleoptera; family Chrysomelidae; genus Galeruca; species Galeruca laticollis. The sequence goes on from OY998183.1 coordinate 7,686,507, forward strand.
CTTGACACCAATCATTCATTGACACCTAACACAAAACTAGAAGTACTGCATATTTGTGAAAAGAAACAAGAATTGGATTTCCTTGAAGAACTGGAAATTAGAAGACATTTAAGAAACCCACAATATGAAGTTGTCAATGAACAGTTAAATCTAGGGAATTCTCCACTAATAAACTGTCTTCTTAAGTGATAATTGTAAAGATCAGCAGATATAGTTTTCCTGGTTTTCTATATCATTGCACAGTTATACTGATCTTAATTGGAAAAATGATATGTAGAATATCACCATAGGGCTAATAATATATAAGCTTCAATATTTGTAATATCACATCTTCTTCTTTTTTCTATAAACATATATTAAGCCAATCACAAGTTAGGTTACTTCTTGGTCTAGCCAAAAATAACTACTAAACATCAGATAGGCATAAAATGAAATGTAACTTCTGTCATTCTGACGATGATATTGATTTATCGAAACAATTGTCAATTTTTTAGAATTTTCAATAACTTGTATTATATTGTGGAATTAACTAGAGACCTTGAGTTTCATTTAAAAACACTAATAACTATAGCATGTTTATAGGTTAAACAAATTAAAAACATAGGAACTAAATGACATATAGTGTGTAAGATACTCACCTGATTGTACATAGATTCATTCATTTTCATTTCATCATTATTTCCACACATACATTTGATAATTGAATTTATTGTTTATTAAAATTGTACTTAACCAAAGCGTTTGTGTCAATCTTTATCACGTTCTACGAGCTTCTGTCGAATGACGAATTATCGCCAATCGATTTCCTCAGAGTGAATACATTAACATAGGCGTATCTTAGTGGCAACTAGAATATTGATATGAATATCACAGAAGCACAAAAATGAGAGAATTTTAAAGATCTATAAACTGCCGTGACTCAAAGAGAACGAGAGGATTTTTCATGCCCCTTCTATATTATCTTAACAGGTAATACATAATTATATTTAATAAATTGAGCTAGCTGTAAAATGAAATAAAACATTAAAATTGTTATTAAACTAAATTTCATTAACAAAATAAAACATTCATTCATACATATTTATAATAAAATATCGCCCCAACATCCATATATAATAATATTTATTTATACTTAATATTATCAGGAGATGAGCAAACGTTTAAAATTTAACAGAAATTAAAAGTAGAACTTCCTTTTTGAAGCAACTCCAAAGTACTCTGCACATTTCTGCAATGATGTTGGCAGTTGTCGTCTCCTCTACCAGATACTGGTATAATATGGATGTGAAACAGTCGCCTGTAGCTAAATATCTGTTGAAAAATTGTATTTAGTTTAGTATCTGTAATCAATGTGGTTAAGCGGCAGAAATCGGCTCCCTGCGTTCTGTTTTGTTATGAGAGGCCCAACTAAAAATAGCTGCTCTTCGAATTGACTCGGTGACATCCGCAAATAATTTTCAAATTTATCTGCGTACGAGAAAAGTGTAGAAAAAACTGCTTCCAAAAAGTGATGATACATTCGTAATTTGTACAATGGGTGAACCCAAAAACGTTTATGACTACATTCCTTTTTGTTTTCTGAATTCGTGCTCTGATAGAAATTTGTTGACACTGATCAACCCACTTTTGATATTTGTAAACAAACTACATCTCGTCAATTTCCTACTATCATAGTAGAGTATCGCTGATTATAGATCAGAACACTATTTTCTTTATATTCACTCCTATTTTATTCACTTGTATCACTGCCACTAATTAGGAATAGTAATTTATGCAACAAGTGCATAAAGTGGTACTATTTTTCACGAATGGAAAAATTTGACCGCACGCAATTGACGCGAGTGCGGCAATTCCATGAGTGAAAAAAAGACACTTTATGAACATGTTGCATACATTATTTTTTCTACAGCCCTATACAAAAAAATAAAATTCAAATAGAAATTTGGGATATTTTAATTAAGTTCCTTTGGTAAATTACAATTATATGTATTCCAAGTTTCATGAAAGTTCATCCTCGATGCCCAGCCAAGTATCTTAGAAGTCCATCCTCGATGCCCAGCCAAGTTTCATTGTGTTATCTTATGGAAAGCGTGAAATAAAGGTAACGTTATGGCACTTTTTTTAACGCTTTTTTACTTTTTTTTCACTCTAACCATAAACAACCACTTTAAGCACTACAATCCGATGAAATACAAGGTACTTTAAAGATAGGGCGTAGAAAAATTACTATTATGGTTATCTGTCAGATTTCGAGATCGCTGCAGGCAGCCGTGTTGTCGCTGCTTTTCGTCGCGGCAACTCACATCTTGCCGCTGCTTCTGATCGCGGCGATTTGTGACTTGTCGCAACTTTTTTTTGTCGCGGGAAATTCAAAATTGCGTCACGTGACTAGATTTGTCGCTGGAAACGAGCGTCGAGCGATTGCACGAGGTTAATACACCTTTAGGGCAAGGTTTGAAGCTGGTCGTTTTCCAGGATCAGTTACTAGGTATAGGTAAAGTCAAAGGTACACTTGCAAATACATATTTATTTATTATTTACCAAAGAAGTGTTCGCTAATATAAAACATCAACAATGCATTCGTGTAATCCTTATAATCCACTGCTGGTTTCATAAATAAGACAAGTAAATTGTTATCGCCATTTAAAAATTTGAACTTGAATGTGATAAATTATACAAACCTGCTTGTTTTCATTTTTAGGAGATAGTGGATATGGTCTCTCAAATTACCTTTTGATGCCAGGTGAACAACTTTTTATGAATCCCTAGCCCGAACCAGAAACTCAATAGAACGTGTGTTTGGAATCTGAAAATGTCGATTTACAGTTATGGCTTCGACTTAAAATTGACACAGTTCTCACAATCATAGTAGCTACTTCTGTGATTCATAATATTGCTAGAGAAATGAACGAACCTGAAGATATAAATGAGGCAGAATTAAATTACCTTATAAAAACCCAACAAATTGAAAATGGATACCCAAAATCGCCAAGGTAATAACAGTAATGTTGTGCAGAATGAAAAGATCAGATATTTTAGTCAACTTTGAATTCCATTAATTCGGAAACGCCTTTTATTTCTCTAGCATTGTGAAACACTGAATCAGCTGCATTTTCAATTCGATTTATAATTGCTTTTATTTCTGTTTAAAAATAATTTTGTTTGGTTCTTGATAGATTAATAAAATAAATATGAATTATTTTTTATTTTTTTACATATACATTTTTAGAGTACATAAATAACAAAATAAATCTAGCCTAAAATAACACTTAAAATTAAACTAAAAACACATTACATAGGCAGAAAGAAGCTTTAAGAAAATAACTAGATTAGTGAAACGGTCTATCATGCTGTTTTTTCTTTATTTCTACATCAAGCTCTAAGTTTTTCTTCCGTAGGTGATGCTCGTCCTCTGCATGTTATGCTTCTCTTTCCAATTTTTTACTATGTGTCGGACAATAATAATTTTTTGATCAGCTAGAATCTCATTTTTCTGCAAATGCACTTGATTCCATGCTTTTCACTAACGTGGCCGTTGGTTTTCTTTGATCATGACCCTAGAAGAGATTAATTAGGTACATTAAAGACTATATAATTTACTTTATATGAAATCCAGAAGAAAAGTCCCTATACAGTTATTAGAAAACTTACTCTTTTGTCCTGATTCCTTGGTTGCTCTTTTATCAGACTTCTATCTTTCGGAGTGGATGTTCTAGGTTCTTCAAAAGCATCTCCCATAGCAGGTCTTTTGAAGTCGCATGTGGTGTACGTTTTCCATGTTTGCTTTTTATGAAGTATATAAATGAATTATTCTCAAAAATGCCTTTTTAGATAATATATCAGAGATGATACAAAATAAACAGGAAACTACAAATTAATGAAACAACAACTATCCCTGATCTAGTAAACTGTATTTTTTCTTCATTTACGAACGGAGTCGTTTTTTTTGGTTCAGAGCATGAAGGGAGTTGTTCTTCGTTGAGGACAGACATTGACTCACTTTTTGCTCCTCACTCTTTGTCAAAATCATGAAACTGAAAGATTTAAATCTAGTGAGACAATTGCCTTAAAGCACTAAATTTATTCCAGTCCATTTTACTTTACTGGATAAACCCTCCTAATTTACCTAATGTAAAAGGCCCATAGAGATCTGTAACCTTACTGCATAAAAATACTTACTGAAAGTTTCAAAAAAAATTTAACTGCGTTATCTGTCTCCACTGGAATTGGTCAGGAATCATCCCAGTCATTTGAATGTCCTTGTTACTGTAAGAGGATCCATTGTAGCCAGAACTAAATGGTCGAACTCATCAAACTCGCTACCTTGTGATGGTAAGCCCCTGCTTGTTTTTAAAGCGTGCTGTCTTATGTGGGCCTTCTTTTTTGTTAGATTTTGTTTCTTATCATCGTAACATCATTTTAACTGGTCTGTTGACTTATTGTTGGGGTCAGATGAAATAGCATTGTATTCGTGGATTGTTTTCTCCCATGCCTCATAGACCACAAGCCAGTTAAATGTTTTTATTCACAAAAATAATTTTTAAAAACTTTTATTTTCCAAATATACAAAACTTTACTAATTTGAATTCTTATGTTTACAATGCAAGTTACAGGATTACAGTGAATATTATTAATTCGACCTACACCAAGTAGACTAACTGCTGACAACAGCAATCTTCATTTACGTCAACAGGATGGCTTCAAATTAATTTCGTGTATGCAGGACGTCTTCATATAACTCCTCCTCCTTAGGCGAAAACAATACCGATGGGGGGTTGTTTTCGGGTTTCTGGTTAGATACCAAATATAGATAATAATTCCTACAAATAGCAATGTTAAACTAGGCATATTGCGGGGTGCACTTTTTCTTTCTCTAAAATTTCGTATGAATCTGCTTCCTTTCGAATGTCTTTGATGGATTTGAGATCTACTGATTATAGTTGTAAAGGTGGATGTCGATTTGTGGTTACTTCAAATTCGGAAGTTAAACGTAATTTTGGTAATAAAAGAGGGTTCCCATTCGTCTTATCTTCTGTATTATCATATACAGACTATCCAATTTTTACACTACATCCTTGTAATAATTTAATGAGAGTGTTACTGTTGATTATAGCTATTCTATTCTTATCGCAGTTAATGTCAGCTTTCATAGGGTTTTCAGTTGGCAATAATAACGAACCCTGAGTGTCGTTAAAGACCTACTTACGTTATTTACGGGTTACTGACGAAAGTAAATTTGAGGGAGATTTCACCCCTCTATCTGATGGCTTATTTGGTTATGCCTAGTGACTGTCACCACAAAAAAATAAGATTATGAATTAAGTACACCCCTGTTTAAATTCCTTCGAGCGGTCTAAGCTATTTTTCCGAAAGAACTTGAAGCCCCACCTCGGTTTACAATACGAGGATTTATTTTTAGAAAAGGTTAGAGTGATTTAAATGAAAAACCTGAGTTAACAAATACATATATATATATATATATATATATATATATATACTTTCCTTTATAAAAAAGTAAGAATTTTTTAATTAACAAACAAATAAAATAAGCAAAAAAAAATTAAAGAAAATATAGAAGGGTTAAATTAGCCTATTCTCTAATTGGCGCAAAAAGAATCAACTCAAAAAAATCGCTGTAGTTACAATCCCCTTAGTTTTTAGTAAAATTATAAACAATGTGAAATTTATGAGAGAATTTGAGACAACACTTTGAAATATGATTTTTTTCTCATTAATAACCAAACGAAAAAAAAATTATTTAGTCTATACGGCCGAAATCTAATGGAACTAGTCCACACGGTTACAGTGAAATTTTGTCCACAATATAATGAACTACTGAGGATTAGTTTCTCCCTCTATTAAAAAAAATATGTATCCGCTAAATGTCACTGTATACGTGTTTAAAATAACATGAAATGATTTAAACTGCCTGGGACAATTTGATCAAATAAAAAAATTAGTAATAACAAAAAATTATATAAAATAAAAAAACCGTTTCTTGTGAAGCCGTTACAAACTATCGCCTCTTACTGGCCCTCTTGATCTATAGATCAGTTGATGACCTTTTATGAGTTTCGGCGGCAATATTTTTTTAATACTTCCCTAAATACTACCCCGACAAATCTGATTAGTAGTTTAGACTTATTCGTTAGCGAGAAGCAATGTACCGACAGGTTCCTAGTTTGTACAATATGACAACTCTCAGTCAATCCCTACATTTCCTGATTCTGCATGTACATCCCTCAAAACTGGTTAGTCTGTTAAATAAACTTTCAAATTACTCACCGGAGACGAATCTCTTCTCCTCAGACGTGGAGGCCCAAAATATATGCACACAACAAACAACGAAAAAAAAGGAGATCACTTATTTAGTGATTTTCGCAAAATTCACGGAAACTACCCGAGGTGTTCAAATCGCCGCGCCGGCTGAACAAGCTCTGCCCTCCTTCAATTTTTTTCCTTTCCCCCTTCATCAAATTTTTCAGTTACCTATCGACTAAACCCCATATGTGGGTTGCTGAATTTGCGATTTCATACATGAGTTCAGGTATTTCCCAATTTTTTTGATTTATATTATGCTTCTAAAATACAGTTGAAGTAGCTTACGCTATCACTTCCGCTAACCTAGTTTTACGAAATTATCAACACTTTTTGTTTAATATAATTTCGTAACGAACTAGCTTAGGATATGTTATTCCATTTTTTATATGATACCGGTTGTCCCAATTCCAATGATTATTATTATATTAATAATTATAATTTATTTATACCCATCATTACAATTTGTTCGACTACAGGGTGATTCAAAGCTGCTGCTTCAAATCTGCAGGTTGGTGTTTCGGCTCGGATCAAAGGAATTACGCAAGTATCGTTGATGGCTTCTTCATGTTGTCGGCAAAAGAAGATACTTGCAATAGATGGACAGAATTTTTCTTCATATTGATGTGAGTTTGTACCAAGCACAAGGAGAGGGTTGCGGGGAACAATTATTTAATTTTTATATGGCAAAGGGATAATGTGATAGGTTAGAAAATCACTATCTATTAGAATGGGTATATGGATAGCAATTATTATTCTAGAATCTTGAACTTTGACTTGAACTCCGGCCAATTGGTAATAATTGTATGGATTTTTAAATTTGACGATTTTCGAAGCACCATATATTATTGAAACACGATTGATCAATTCAGATAAATGGTTCAGAGAAATAATGAAGGTATGTAAACTTCCTAAATGAGCAAATATAATTGAATTTTCTAAGTTATCTATGAAATTTATCAAATTTTGGCAATTCAGAATTATTTGATTTAGAGCGTTAGGCAATCTAAAATATACAAATACCTGACGGGCCACGTTTTGAGATTTGTTGTAGATTTCATTGACTTGAGACTGGAGCAATCATTGATTTTTATATAAACTAATGATTGTCTTGTTGTAGTGATCAATAAGACGAGTATTGAGGGAAGGCTGTAGTTTCAACTCATGCGAAATCGAATTTTGGTTTTGAATTAATTGATTTATTCCAGAATTATATTTGATTTCGTCATCATGATCTAAAGTTCCAAAAAACCAATTAACTTATAGTTCCAGTACCATTAAACAATTCTCGTTTACTTCTGTTATTTATTTCTTTAACATCCTTATATACAA